>JAGPOW010003447.1:36282599-36300990 GCA_030014935.1 Caiman crocodilus | reverse complement strand
CCCGGCCCGGCATGCGCTGAGCGCCCGCGGCCGCACTCCGAGCTACCGCACCGCAGGTCAGGGGCAGCGGGGTGCGGGCGGCGCGGCCCCGGCCCCGGTCTCAAGGGCGCGGAGTCCTCCCGCGCGGACCCGGCCCGGGGGGCCCGGGGGGCGGGGAGCTCCGCGGCCCCGGCGCTGCCCCGCAGCCCCGGCGCGGCCTGAAGCCATCTTGCCCCCGCGCGTGTCCCGCAGAGCCAGCGCCGCCATGGACGTGTTCATGAAGGGCTTGTCCAAGGCCAAGGAGGGGGTGGTGGCCGCCGCCGAGAAGACCAAGCAGGGGGTGGCCGAGGCGGCCGAGAAGACCAAGGAGGGCGTCCTCTACATGGGTAAGGCCGGCCCGCAGCCCGGGCGCGGGGGGGGCAGGAGCCGCGGCAGGTGCGGGCCTGGGGATGCTCGGCTGGAGCCCACGCGCGCCGCCGGGCTCCCGCAGGGGCAGGCCCGGGCCCAGGCCCGGGTGCCGGCTGGCGCTGCAAGGGCCGGAGACCCCCGCCCCGGGCCGGTTTGGGGGCTGCAGGCAGGGGGCAGGGTAGCGGAGCTGGGCGCTGCTCCTGGATGCTGCCCCCTTCTGCGGCCCGGCCGGCGCCTCTCAGTCCAGGGGAGCCCTCTACCCCAAGACCCCCCACCCCTCCCAGGCTCTGCCGGGGCTTGGTCCTGCCCTGGGGAGCGTGGCACTGCCTGCATCCTGCACCAGGCCATGGCAGGGACACTGCCGCTTGGTCCCAGAGGGGCCCTGGCCCCATCCTGCCCTGGGGCAGATCTCTAGCTGGGGGCTGTAGACAAGCAGCCCCCCACCCCTGCATTCAGCCCCACTGGGATGTCTCCCTTTTCCCTTGAGCTCCCGGGGCAAGGGGTCCCTGTGAGCAGGGGCATGGGAGGGCCTGGAGCTGGAGCCCAGCGGCCTGCACCAGTGCCCAGGGCTTCCCCATGCAGAGCTGTGTGCAGGGGCAGGGATGGGACCAGAGGATGGGGTTGAGTCTGCTTTACACCCCTGCTCCCCACTTCATCTCACTGCCTCCCCCAGGACAGCCCTGCTGCTCAGTGCCCCGGGCCTGGGGCCCAGCTCTGAGCCCCTTCTGTCCCTGCCCCCAAACATGCGAGGCCTAAGTGCTGCTCTCTGTCCTGCTCCCGGGCTCTTGCCCATTCCTCTTCTGCCAGTTTGGCTGCAGGGTTGGGGTGGGGAGCACGGACAGGGAAGGGGGAGCAGGGGGTGCAGGTTGGGAGCGAGGAGCACCAGCAAGCTTCATGGTGGATACTCACACTCTGGCTGTAGAGCTGTGGCCCCCCCCGGCCTTTCAGGGCCCGCAGTCTGGCCCCGTCAGTCATGGGGCCCTGCCGGGTGCCAGCCGGGCCGGCTTGGCCCTTCTCACCTTGCTCCTTTTCTCTCTGCCCTCAGGAAGCAAGACTCAAGGCGTGGTGCAGGGCGTCACCTCAGGTACCCGCCGCCCCCCCAGCTCCTGGCCCCGGGCCCAGGGGCAGCCGCACTAACGAGATCAGAGGCCATGGAGGGCCTTGATGTCACCAAAGCCCCTTGCATAACAGAGCAAAGAATCCAGCTGCCCCCAGCCTGCAGGGAGGGGGGCACTGGGTTGGCCTACTGGGGCTGGGGGGAGACTTGCTGCTACCCCATGGGGGCCGAGGGGCCTTGATGCCCGTGGGGGGGCAGCGATGGGTGCGGGGTGATGCTGTGTGCCTTGCAGTGGCCGAGAAGACCAAGGAGCAGGCCTCCCAGCTGGGCGGCGCTGTCTTCTCGGGGGCCGGCAACATTGCGGCCGCCACAGGGCTGGTCAAGAAGGAGGAGTTCCCCACTGACCTCAAGGTGAGCGCCGGACGCCCACGGCTCGCCCTGCTCCGCCTGGGGGCTGCCGCGTACGTCGCCCCAGGCAGGCGGGGAGTGCTGCTGCTGGGTCCCTGCCCCAGTGCTGCTGCGCGTGCCCCCATGCAAGGCCACGGGTGTATATGTGCATGTGTGATGGGGCGGCAGCGGCCAGGTGTGCGTGCACAGGGGACCCGACAGCTGTGGGCTCCACGGCGCGGGGGGGAGGGAGCTGGACCGTGCTGAGCCGTTCGCTTCCAGCTTATCCCAAAATAGCAACAGCTCAGAAATGAGGCCACGGCTGCTGCCAGCCAGCCAGCGCTGCGTGTGCATGTGTGTGTGCATGCGTGCACGTGGGAGCGGGCTTCCTGTGACCCCCCCTGACCTGTGCCAGCTGTGCCATGCCAGGCTGAGAGCCCCCAAGGGGTCGAGGCCTCGTGCATCCTGCTGCTGCCTCGGGAATTGCCCTGCGCTCGAGACCCTGGGTAGAGACCACGACCCCCCGACAGAGGGAGGTGAAGCCCCCCCCATCTGAGCAGGGGTCAAATCCCTTCCTGCCCCCAGTGCAGCATCAGTTTGAGCCTGAGCGCAGGGGCAAGGCCCTCCAGCCAGGACCCTGTGGGGTTGGTCCCAGCAGGAGCATTGGCCCGGCCCAGCCCCAGCCCCAGCCCCTGCCCGGGCTGCAACCAGCACCCAGCACTGCTGAGGAAGGGGGAAACCCCCCTTCTCAGCCCCAGGCCAGCAGAGCCCAGCACTCCTGGCAGGGCAGGAGGGGAGGGAGGGCACCAGCAAAGAGGAGCTGGACCCGCCTGGCGCATGTGCCCCGAGGCCCAGCCCCCAGCCTGGCCCTGGGGTGTGGGACACGGAGCACGAGCCAGCGCTGACGGGGCGGCCCGTCCTTGCAGCCGGAGGAGGTGGCGCAGGAGGCTGTGGAGGAGCCGCTGATCGAGCCCTTGCTGGAGCCGGAGGGCGAGAGCTACGAGGAGCCGCCGCAGGTGAGACAATCGTCCCCCCGGGGCGAGGCAGAGGGGGTCCCCAGGACCAGCCCCTCCGCTCGCCCGCGTGGCACGACTGTGGGCCGTGCCAGCTGCATGGCTGCCAGGCGAGACCAGGGGACAAGGCCGAGCGACCCCGAGGCTGCTCTGGCTCGCCCAGGGCTGCGCTCATGGCCTGCTCCCGCCGCAGGAGGACTACCAGGAGTACGAGCCTGAGGCGTAGCGGCTGCGGCCCCAACTCTTCCACCAGCAGCACAAGACTCAAGCCGCCCGCCCCCCGCGCCTGCCCCCCCAGTGCCGGGGCCGGCGGGCAGTGGAGCCCCATCCCCCCACCCCTCACAAGTTCTTCCTCCGGTCCTGCCCCAGGGACCCGGCCGCGTCCATGTCTCCGTGTCGTGTTGTGTAGCGTGCCCGGAGCCCCCCCTGCTGCCCGCGTGACCAGGCGTGTGCACCCCGTGTCCCTCCCGGGGCTGCCCACTCTGTGCCCACGCGTGTGCTGCCTGCCCCTGTCCTGCTGTACATTGGCCTGCACGTGCCTCGGCCCCCTGCGCCGCAGCCCCCCCTTTCTGCTCCCACGCTCTGTGTTGTGACCGTGGCATGGACGTGCCCCCTGCCGTCGCCGTGTGTGTCGTGTGCCGCGGGCGGCTGCCAGTGACACAGCCGCCCCGTGTCCGTGAATAAAGACAACTCCTGTCTGTAGCTGCTGCCTCTGGCATCTCTGGGCGTGGGGGGGGGGGGGGGCCCCACGGGGGCATCCGGGGTCTGTGTGGTGGAGCAGGGGTAGGGGATGGCTCTGACCTGAGGGGCTGGGCTGGGCAGTGCCCCTACCCTGGGCCTGCTCCCCGCTGTCCAGCTGCAGAGGCGGCACCGGGCAGCCCCGGCCCAGCTCAGGGGCTCCAAGGAGGCTGCGACCCGGGTGCCCTTCCACTGCTTTCCCCACGGGGCTGAATGCTTTCCTGCCCGGCCCAGTAAAAGCTTCACTGCGAGCTGCTCACCGCTTTCCTGGGCGCTGCAGCCAGCGGCCTGAGCCCAAGGGTGGGGGAACGCAGCGGGGGAGGCCTGGAGCTACAGAGCACCCAGCGCCCAAAACCCCTGTGCTGTCCTGAGCCTCCTGGACACCCTCCCTCCTCCCAGGGGAAGCCAGGTTCCAGCCACCCCCGTCTGTGGGCAGCCACCAGCCCAGCCAGCTCCCGGCCGTGCGGCTCGCCAACCTCCGGCCTGAGCGCCAGCGGGACCGGAGCCAGCGCCCGAGGGCAGGGAGCGGGCAGCTGGGCCTGTATCCAGAGGCGGGACGGAGACACAGCCCCAGAGCCCCTCCTGCTGCGGCCCCGCACACAACAGCTCTGCTGACACTGGCAGCTCGGGTGCCAGCTCCGTGCTCAGCACTTCTGCCCCCCACACCCGCCGGGTATTTAACAGCCGTGGCTGCGGCCCTGGGCTGCACAGGCCTCCACCCAGGGGCAGCAGGACTGAGCGCAGCACCATGAAGAAATCCTTTGACAGTCTCCGCGGGCAGACGCAGGCTGCAGCCAAGGGCGTGACGGACTCTGCAGGTCAGTGCCCAGGGCCAGGGCAGGCTTCCCGCAGGCCTGGCATGCGCTAAACTGCAGAGCCAACTGGGGGAATGGGGGGTCCTGTACCCCCAGGGCGTGGGGGCAGAGGGCCAGACCCCCAGCTGCCTTGCACCTAGCTCCCAGGCCCTTGGAGCAGCTGCATCAGCCCCTGGGGAGGGAGTGCTGAGAAAGCCAGCAGCACTGCTGGGGAGGGGGCTTGCACCTGCCTCAAGCCAGGCAGGATGCCTGGCCCTCGGCAGGGCTGGGACCTGCAGCTGGTCAGGCTGGGAGTCACCCACCGTCTCCCCTCTCCTAGTCCTGGCAGCCCAGGAGGTGCTGCAGCAGGCGGCAGACACGTCCAAGGAGGGCACCCGGACAGGTGAGTGGGGACCACAGAGCAGGGGGGCACAACTGGCTGCCTATGGGGGCACCACTCACCTAACCACCATTCTCTCCTTGCCCCCATGCTGCCCAGCTGCCGAGGAAGCGACCAAACAGACGCAGAGCACCATCAGCACGGCAGCCTCCAAGGCGCAGGAGGCCATCAAGGGCCTGGGGCAGAAACTGGCATAGCTGGGCCATGGCCAGGCCTGGAGGGGGGCGACGCAGGCACACACGGGACACGGGCGCGCTCCAATAAACCCTTTATCAAGGCACTGCGCTGCATGCAGCTGCTTCTCCGACACCCAGCCTGGGCAGCTGCTGCGCGTGCTGGGGCTGGAGTCACGGGGCACGCAGCCCAGCCCAGTCAGTATGTGAAGCCAGCCTCGTTGTACACCCTGAAGACCTTCTCCAGGGCACAGAGGTAGGCAGCCGTACGCTGATCCAAGCCCAGGTCGTACTGCTGGGCTGTGCTCATAATTTGCTAGGGAACAGGGAGTGTGGCGGTGAGGCGTGGAGGCTGGCAGGGCAGCTCATGCTCAACCCTCCTCCTCCTCCAGTGCTGCTGCCCCAACACAAAGTGGTCCCTGGGCCCTCCCCGCCCCACTGCAGCGCCTGCGGCTTTGGGCAGGGCTGTCCCTATTTATCCCCTGCCCCCCCCGGCTCAGCCAGGAAGCAGCTCTCCCCAACACTCCCAAAGCAGCCAGCTACAGCAGTCCTCTGCCGCATGGAGACAGAACAAAGAGCCAGCACTGAGGGAGGGGGCCACCCTCCAGTGCCAGGGGAGGGGGTGGCAACAGGCCTCAGCCTGATCCTGGGCAGGCGGACACCAGGGCGCACTCATGGGAGGGGTCTGCTCACAGCAGCAACGAGGAGGTACCTTGGCCGAGCGCTCCATGGTGTAGGCCAGCCCCGAATGCACAATGTCCTTCTCCGAGGCGCCCTGCGTAGGAACACGCCAGTCTCAGAGGCAGCTCTCCTCCTGGCTCAGGCTGCCTGTGGGGCTGGGGGCCTGTGCATCACCCCTGCACCAGCCAGGGCTTTGGAGGGCACTGCTCTACTCTGGCTTGGGGCCAGCGGGGTCTGTGCTGCGGGATGTGATGTCTGGGTCTCCTGTGCTGGCTTGGGGCAGTGCCAGGCAGGACCCACCCCAAGCTGTGCCCTCATGGCACCACACACAGTCTGCGCCCCAGTCCCCCATGCCTGATGACTAACTCAGGGCAACCCCCCCGGCCTCTGTGGCTGCCCCACATCATGCTCCAGGGCTGGTTGGACCCACAAGCTAAAGGGCCAGTGCCTACAGCTCCTAAGTCTGCCTCTGCCCCAGCCCCCCCCATTACCAGGGCTGTGCAATCACCTGGACCAGCACACCCCCCACACCTGGCCAGGCCACAGGGCTAGGCACCTCATGTCACTTACCCTCAGAGCTTGCACAAGTCCCACAGGAGTGTCAGAGGTCAGGAACCAGCTACATCGGCACAGAGCAGCGTGGGGCCCCATGCTGGATGCCAGCTGTGTGCCCGCAGCGCCCATGGGTAGGGGGGCAGCTGCAGGGACCCCTTGGAGCTGCCCTGACCCATGCTCTGCCTCAGTGACTCCTAGCACCTCACGGGCAGGAGCAGCTGCCCCAGTTCCACACCTGAGAGGGGACAGTGCTCCAGCCCTGGCTTCCCTGGGCCGGGCCAGGCTGACTCACCGCCACGCGGGCCTGGAACTCCGGGGAGGGCATGATGGGGAGGTCGCCATGGGCACGGCCCAGGCCCCGCTCCAGGCTCTGCTGCACAGAGAGCAGCAGGTGGTGGTTGGAGTCACGCTCGTACTTGAAGGCGAGGCGCCCGTAGCTCACGTGGTTCAGGTTCTTCAGCCACTCAAAGAAGGATACAGTCACGCCGCCCGCGCTCACGTACAGGTCCTGGGGCAGGGGCAGCACTCAGGGCTTGGAAGGGCCCAATCAGTGCAAGTCCCAGCAGCAGCCTCCCTCCTTCTACCTCAGTGCCCCCTAGACTGTGAGACCCAGGGTGGGCAGCACCTGGCTCTGGGCCCCAGGGGATGCTCCCAGGCACTGTGTTCTCTGCCTCGGGGGTGACCAGGGCCTCAGGGCAGTCAAGTGATGGAGCAAAGGCTGTGCGCTGGCTGCAGGAGGCACCCAGAGCCCCGGGGGAGATGCTGCTCAGCCAATTCAGCCTGCACTTAACTCGGGCTGCTTGGCCAGGCCCCATGGCTCCATGGACCAAACTCCTCCAGCTCCCTAGGCCAAGCTGGGGATGGAGGATAGCGCTCCTGCTCCCCCAGTTCCAGGGTCCAACATACTGGGATAACAAGGATGTTCCTCTTGAGGAAGATCTCATGTGCTGCTGGTGTTGTGGGGCCGTTGGCTGCTTCGGCGATAATCTGCAAAGCGGGAACAGACCCGGTGTGAGGCATGATGCCCAGCAGCAGGGACTGGCTGCCAACCCCTCCCCTTCCCATGCCAGCACAGCAGATGCCTGGCAGGCAACTATGGGACTGTCCAGGCTGCACCCAACAGAAGGCCCCGGGTCTATACTGGAACCAAGGGCTCACATCTCGACTTCAGGAGGGAGCAGAGGCCCAGCCGCCTCGTGCTCAGTGCACCCCGCTCCACTGATGTCCCAGGGCAGAGGGATGCCTGGAGCCTGTCACCTTGCTGGACTGCCCCAGCCCTTGCAACTCCTCTCCCCGGGTACCTCTAGACACCTCACCCGGGCTCTGGGCCAGCAGCACACAGGGAGTGCGTGACCCACATGCTCAGCTACAGTGGGTCACAGCCCCACGCTCCCTCCATACAGCTGTAGAGCTGCTCTGACACCCAGCTGGACACAGGCACCAAGGGCTGGGCTCCCGTGGGCACGGCTGCAGGGTGCTTCCTACCTTGGCACTGACCAGGTGAGCATTCTCTGCTGTGAGCTGCCTCTCTGTGGCAGCTGGGATAAGGATGTCACAGGGAACCTCGAGGACACTGCCCTTGTAGGGCTCTGCTCCTGGGAAGCCAACAATGGTGCCATGCTCCTGGCAGGACAAGGACAGTCTGTGGCTGATCTGTGCATGGCCCTGGGCCCAGTGCAATCCCAGTCCCCTCCCCTGGTTTCTTCAGCCTGCCTGGCCACACTGTTCAGGAGTCTTGCTGGTTCCTGGTCTCTCATCACCCTTGCCCCCCAGTCTGGCAGCAGCACATACCAGCTTGTAGTCTGCCAGCTCCTGGGGATGGATGCCGTCAGCGTTGTAGATGGCGCCGTCCACCTCACCGACACAGAGGCAGCAGGCGCCGCAGCGATGCAGGTACCGCATCGTGTGCAGCCCCACATGCCCAAAGCCCTGGTGGGGAGAGGAAAGGGCATGGGGCCCATGCTGAGCTGGCTGCATGCATGTGCCCCAGCTGAGGCCCTCCAAGGCACCCCAAACGAAAGCCCCCCCAAGCCCTGCAATGCCAGGTCCAGCTGGCAGTTCCCAAGAACCTTGGCTGCCATCTCCTGGCAGTTGGGAGCAGGCACATGCGTGGGTCCGGGGGCAAGAAGGGGCTGTGCTGAGCATAAGAGAACAGCATCACCCAGACCCCCTTGCCACCCAGGTCACAGACATGCTGGGTCCCTCTTCCCTCTACAAAAGTCATCAACTTTAAAGGAGAGTGGACAGTCACCTCGCTGGGGTCACTTGACCCCAGGTGTCTTTTCCTGCCTGGTGCAGGGGGACTGGACCCAATGATCTACAAGTTCCCTTCCAGGCCCTGACAATCTATGAACCCCTCAGGGTCAAACTTCAGTAGGAAAGAGCCAGGCAGGGATTTTGTGGAGCCACCTTTTTTTATTGGAGCAGCAGCGCTGCTGGGATAAAGCCAGGCAAATTTTCCATGGCATGTGTCTCTCCTTGGGTCCGAGCTGTACCAACCCAGCCCGGCAGAGTCAAAACTGTAGTGAAAGGACTGGAGAACTGCTGGCAGCCCACTCCCCAGCAAGCCACCCTCATGAAGCATCCTTGGTGCCTTTGTTGTGGCCGGGCTCTTCCCAAGGCAGCATGAGCCTGGCAGCCCCCAGTACCTCTGCCCTGCAGCTGGAGCTCTTATTTCATTAAACCCCAAACTACCCTTCCGGTGAATCCCTGCCTGACACACAACCAGGGGCACTGCAGCTCCTCCCCAGCTCCACAAAGTCCTCAGGAAGCGGAGGATCTCCTGGAAATGAATCCACAGAGCAAAGGTGACGGATGACTCAGAGACGTCAGCTCCTGGTATGAGTCTGGCTCTATCAGCCGAGGCTTCCACCCCAGCTCAGTCTCATTTCTCTCACCGGAAGCTGGGGGCAGCCAAGGCAGCATCCCACCGGGCAGGGTTGTGGCCAGCAGGAGGCTGGGGAGGAAACAGCGGCCAGCCCAGCCTCGCAGGGGATTGTATTTGCTCCCCATGAAGGGTAGCACAGATCCAACACAGACCTGTCACCGGAGGCTGCAGGTCTAGCTCCATGCCTGTCCTGGACTTGGCATGCTCACTCAGCCCTGTCACTCTCTTGCCCCCACGCTCCTTCGCCAACTCTGTGGGACAGGGGCTCAACAAAGGCCTGGTGGGATCCATGCAGCAGGCGGGTGCACTGCATCCAAGGAATCCCACAGGTGGTTCTGGGCCATGTCCATTTTGGAAGTGGCATCACTGGCTGGAAAAGGCCAAGCAACACGGCTCTGCAGGCACAGCCACAGCTTTTCCACTCAGCTTTTCCTGAGCAGGAATTTGGTGTGTGACAGTCCAGGAACGCACCTCGCACTGCTGCAATCCCATGACTTGCCGTCCAAACATTTCCGTTGCCCACTGCTGCAGTGATGGACTTATTCCAGCCACGCACTTGACCAACAAAGCTGCGCCCGTGAGGATGAAGGTGAGGGCTCTGCTGCCCACAGTACGGTGGCACCAAGCTGGCAAAAGCCCTCTCCCAGGAGCATCTGCCAGCAGCCACAGCCATGGAGCAAAGCACGGGTGTGACCTGCACTTGTGTTCTCGCCGCTGCCGTGGGGACACTGCAGGCACAGCCCACAGCGAGTGCCCGCCTGGGACCCCTCTACAATGCAGGGAGGGTCCAGCAGCCCCACAAACTCTGCCTTGCCCAGGCTGCCAGCAGCTGTGGGCCCTCTCACTGAGCACGGATATCCTGGCACCACAGTGCACAGGGCACTCGCCCAAGGGCCCACAGCCCACCTGGAAGATCAACTGGTTGCTCCAGGTGTCCAGTGTCCATGCCTATCCTCTGCTAGCTAGACCTGCACAGCTATGGGTCACTGCACCCTGGCCCTTCAATGTAAACCAGTGCCCCCTGTGCAGGCAGTCATGGGGCATTAGGCCCAGGGAAGCCGATGTGCGTGCTCTCTCAGTCCTGCTCTGCAACCAACACTCAGACCACAGCACGTGCCATTGGCCTGTCCTGCCTCATTTTCAGTGCTGCTTGGCTGACCTGGATTTCCACTCTGCACCCACAGAGCTCCCTGCCTGCTGGGCCTGCCTGTCCTGTGCCTCGCATGGCTCACGCGGTCCCAGGGCCGCAGCTTCATGCCCTTTGTAGCCAGGGGCTTTGTTGCCCCTTTGTGAGGGGCAGCAGAACATCCCAAGGCAGGGGGGCTGCTTCCTCCTAGGGGTCCTGTGACAAGGCCACATGTCCCTGGGCAGGCAATGAACTCTCCCCACCCCCCTCCCCCAGTCACTGCCACTCAGTGCTTGGGTTGCAGGGTAGGGGTTAGGAAGGTTTTGGGTTGGCAGGGAGTGAGAGCCGGCAGAGCCGGGGGGGGCCGGGGGGGGACAGATACGGGGACAGACGCTGGCAGCTGGGGTGACCCAGAGCTCTGCTGCTGAGAGCCAAGTCCCCTCCTGAGCAGCCTGGCTCCTGCCAGACACATTCTGCAGGGGAAACCCACAGGCCAACCTGAATCCAACAGGGCTGGGGAAGCTGGCCCCTGGGGCCTGCCTCACCAGCAGGCCTGAAGGGAGACAGAGGAGGTGGCTGGAAGAAAGAGCTGCTTGGAAAACAGCACAGCAACAGGGAGATGGGCTGCCAAGGCCTGGGACATTGAGGGGGCTGGAGGTGCTGGACTGGGCTGTACGGCAGCATCACAGGAGCTGAGCAGCTAGAGACGAAACAAAGCTGCCTTCCCATATAAGCACCCAGGGTGGCAAGCTGGCACTGCCCATTGGCCCCCAGCAAAGGGCCATTCCCAGGGGTGTGGAGACCCCGGGACATGGACTCCAGCAGCACTGTGGCAGATGGGAGCTGGCCAGGCGAGGGCATGCTTGCCAACATTTGGCACCTGTCACTGGAGGGGGTGGGGAGGACACCCTTGAAAGGACAGTGACCCCCAGGGTACAGCCTGGTGCTCACCTGTAGCACAAAGGTCTTGCCAGGGAAGCCAGGACTCAGGCCGATGAGGTCCATGTAGCGTGTGTTGCTGAGGTAGTTCTCAATCCCATGCATCACACCGCGGCCGGTGGCTGAGACGCGTCCGTGGATCCCACCCTGGCTGATGGGCTTTCCCGTCACGCAGGCAGGGGCGTTGATGTCCTAGAGGCCGGAGGAAAAGGGCAGAGGTCACAGGTCAAGGCCATGTCTTGCACACCTCTTCTGGAGGAAGCCAAGACATTCAAACTGGGGCAGCCCCTGAGCCATGTTTCCAGATTTACTAGGGGGCACTGGAAGCTACTCCCTGCCCACCTGGCCCATCTGAAGCAGGGAGATACTGAGCAGGCCAGGCAGGCCGTGCCACAGCCTGGAACGTGGCTGTCTGCACGCCCCACCTCCCGTGCCCGCGTACCCTGTAGCCAAGAGTGTGTGCGTATGTGTCCGCGATCCAGGACATCTCCCGCTCGCCTGTGCCAACGTCAGGCCCCAACACATCGATTCCGGGCCCTGCCAGGGAGAAAAGGAGCCAGAAAAGCCCAGCTGGTCTCTACTCCCCAAGGACCTGTCCCACTCCACACAGTCCCTAGGCAAGACGGCAACCAATCTATCCGCACCGTGGGGCTGGCTCTAGCCTGTTCTTCAGAGCCCCTGCTGCTGGGTTTGTTGCCTGTGGTTTAGCAGGGATTTACCACATCTCTTCCAACCCCTCACACTGCCATGCTGAGAAGCGCATTTACCTCACATGCAGACAGACTCCAGCCACCTCAATCCCCGTGCTACGTGGCACGCTGATGAGCCCCTGCTTCTACTCCCCCCGACAAGCTGGTTCCTTCTCTGAGCCCGGGAAAGGGCCCCCTCACCTATAAAACCCTTCTTGGCCAGTTCTACCGTGAACTGCCTCGTGACTTTCTCCAGCTCAGCTTCCTGCACAAGAACAGCAAACACAGCTGTTACTGTGGCCCCAAAAAGGAGCCCTGGATCTGAGGCATGGCACCCAGTGACTACCACACGCTCCCAAGCGTACATGTTCTGACCCTGTGTGGCTCACGGCACTGCCTCTTTGGGCCAAGGCACTTGAGGGGCAGCCACAGCAGGCCCCAGACAGGGCAAAGGATCCCTGCTACACTGAGGTGGGAGAGGACTGCACTTTGCAAACTGCTCACACGATGCTCGGCCTCTCGCCCAGCTCTCACTCACCCCCCTCCCTCTCCTGCTGGGCAAGATGCCAAACCGCCTCGTGTTTTGTCACCTGTCTGGGCGAATGTACCAAACCACAGATCAGAATCTGTCACCCCCCCATCTCTCCTCAAGCTAGCTGCTTGCAGCCTCTGGATGAGCTCTGCTTGCTACAACCTCCTCTTCCTGGCCTGTCAGAGCGCATCAGTCACACCCCCCACATGCACACATACAGGAAAGGCCGCGTGAATCCAAGGCAAGAGGAGCGTGACGTCTGAGGGAATGGGGCCAACTTACCGAGTACTTCCTGGGATCGATCTTTATGCCGGCCATGGCCCCCCCAAAAGGCACATCTGAAAGGCACCAGGCAGCCAGGTCAGCAGCTGGCACTCAGGCAGCACTTGTTGGGTCCCCTGCTGCTGCACCATGGGGCGAAGGCACCAATTATGAGAGCCCGCCAGAGAGGACTCAGTACAGCATGAAGTGGGGAGGACGGACTGCCAGAGCGTAAGGCAGTGCTCCCTGCTGCACCAACTCACAACTGCCACTTCGTGCAGCTGGATTAGCGGCTCAACAAGGTGTGGATGCCCTAGAGCTGAACTCCAAGCCGCAGAGGGAGGAAAGTTATGCAATAAATGACCCCCAGCCCCAGCGCTCCACCTACTTCTAGCTCCACCAGGCTGAGGGGAACGCCCAGATCTCCCTGCTTGCAAGTCATGGGAGTGACCCAGACCCAGACTCAGTGCAATGCCCTTTATGGCACCCAGAGCCCCCACTGTCAAGTTCTGCATACTCAACACTGGGCGTTCCTTGGAAGACCCCTCCCTGATTCCAGCCTCCGCTACAAACCCTGCTGGGCGACATCTCCATCCCATCCCCACCCAACCTGAGCCCCCTGGGACTTCCCAACTTACCCACTACCGCACATTTGTACGTCATGAGGGCAGCCAGAGCGCTCACATCATCGAGGCTGACAGAACTGCTGAAACGAACACCTGGGGAAAAGGCAAAAAAGCAACAGGCTGAGGGAGCTGCCTATTCCCCAAGCCAAGAGCAGACAGTAGAATCAGAGCAGACTTGGCAATGCCTCCAGCCCCTGAGGCAGTGGTTCTCCACCTTTCCAGACTCAAGGCTCCCCTCAAAAGCACCAGCTGTGCTTGCACCCTTTATTGAACACACAAAAATAACACTGCTTTTTTCTGTTGCAAAGCACTCAACAGGGCCACAGCAGGGCAGAACACTTCCAACACTGTGAATTCCTATTGGAAATCTCTGGGCTTGTCTTCAGTAGGGATCCAGGTTTTCCTTTTCTCATCCAAAACTGGAGAAAACAACAGATTTCTCATTTGCTGGAGAAACCCAAGGATTTTGCTGTTTTGCAAAGAGCTCTCTGGAGGTGGGCAGAGTTCCAGCTTGCGAGGGGCTGGGGGAGCAAGAGGAGGGTGGTCAGGCAGGGGTCACCATGTGCATGTGCGTGCTCACACATGTATTGGACTGCCAGGCAGCCTGGAGAGTAGCCCCCACAGGTAAGGGGGGCACAGGGACCGGAGGGAGTTGGGTAGGCAGGGCTGGGGCTGCTGCCCAGCTGAGCAGTCCATGGGGCTTGGGGGTGACCGGCTGCAGGTAGTCATGCATGTAAAGAGGGGGATGGGGAGGTGGGCCAGCTCCACACCACTGCACACTCCTGGGGGCAGTGGGGACCTGTGCCCCCCAGATTTGTGCACAGGATAGGTGCAGGCTGCTTGATGTGGGTTCAGGCTCCCACCCTGCCCTCCCCTGGGGCCTCTGCAGCCTAGCAGGTGCAGCCCGGTGCTGCAAACCAGAGAGGGGCCGTGCAGGAAAGGTGCTTGCTGCTCCCAGCTGTGCTGCCCTGGCAACGCACATCTGGTGTGAAGGACAGCAATGAGGGGCAAACCCCATGCCCCTGCCACTCCTGCAGGGACACACCATCCAGGCAGCATAGAGCTTGCAGCAGCAAGTGCCTTTCCTGTGTGGTCCCTCTCTGCCCTACCGGCTTGCACCCGCCAGGCTGTGAAGGCCCCAGGGGAGGGTAGCAGGGCAAAAGGCCAAGCCTGCACCTGCCCACAGATTGGGAGGGCAGGTTTCTCCTGCCCCCCACAGTGTGCATGATGCCAGAGAGCTGCCCCCCAACTCAGCCTGCAGCCAGGGAGGGGAAGGAGCAGGCAAGCTCTGCTCTGCTGCAGCAGCTGCTGCCTCCAGGCAGGGGATTTGCACCTGGGTCCCTGGCTCCATAGCCCTGGCAGCTGGGGGGGAGGGGGGAGTGAGGGGCATGAGCAGGGCAGAGACAGCCTCTTATTTTAATCACTGATTTTGGGGGTTTTATTAAGAGAATTCATGATTTTTTTTTATCATCAGAGAACGATACAATTTCATATCAGGCCCCGGTTTTCAGTCGGCCTGCCACACCTCACATTACACTACACTGCACCCCAGAACGGATGGCGGGGTGCCCTGGGGGCAGAGACAAGCGTGTGCGGGCGTTACCCCGGCCCGAGCAGAAGGGGGGCCCGGCACTCACCCCCCGCGCAGGGGAGGCGGTGCTGGCTGTGCTGCGCCCGCCAGCCCTCCACCATCTCCCAGGTGCCGCTGTCGCGGCGCAGCGGCACAGAGACCTCCAGCACGTGGCTGCAGCGCTGCACGGTCTCCAGGATGCCGTGCACCCACTGCCGCCGTGGCTTCCCACTGCGCAGCTGCTGCACCAGCCCCTCCTCGGCCACGCGCGCCGCCCGCCCGCAGAACGTCTCCACCGCCGCCAGGAAGCTGCGCGAGTCCGCGTCGCCCGCCGCCACGTGCTGCCCCCTGCGCACCACGTGCGCGCCACTTCCGCTTCCGGCCGGGCCTGCACTTCCGCTGCCCACTGGTTGCCTCGGCAACGACGCGTGCCATCCCCCGGCCCCCGCCAGGAGCTGGAAGCCGGTCCCCCCAACCGCTGCCCACGGGGCCCAACGCGGCAGCCGCGCCCCAGCCCCCACTAGCCGCTGCATCGCCCCGAGCTCGGTCCCTGGCTACCAGCCCGCTCCCTGCCCTCACGCCAACAAACGCAGGCCCGATTGGCTGCGCGCAGCACACTCCCCTGATTGGCTGATGAGGGCGGGGCGAGGCTCCTGATTGGCAGAGCGGCGCCCCCGAGGGGTGAAGAAGCCAGTAGGCGGGACAGCGGCCCAGGGCTCTCCATATAGGCGGAGAGTTCGGCCAATGGGAGGGCGCGTGGGAAGTGGCGCTGGGTCGGAGCGCGTGCGGGGCGCGTGCACCCCTGTCCCGCGTGCGGCGAGGGGACGCGGCGTCCTGCGCCGGAGCCTGGCCTGGCCCCCGCTTCCCTGACAGCGCGGCCGGAGCCGGAGCCGGAGCCTGGCCTGGCCCCCGCTTCCCTGACAGCGCGGCCGGAGCCGGAGCCGGAGCCGGAGCCTGGCCTGGCCCCCGCTTCCCTGACAGCGCGGCCGGAGCCGGAGCCGGAGCCGGAGCCGGAGCCGGAGCCGGGCAGGCGCTGGGTGGCAGGGCGCGTGCCCGGAGCAGCCGGGCCGGCACCTGCCACGTGGCCTCCCAGCACCCGCTGAGCAGCGCGTGGAATAAAGGCGCCTGGTTGTGCGTGTGTGTGCGCGTTTGGGGTTGCCCTGGGCAGGGGGTTGGTAGGGGCGCCAGTGCTCGGCTCGGCGGCTGGAGGCGGCCTTGGCTCCGCCGCTCTCCTTGCCTTCCCCGCGGAGCCGGGTCAGGCGGGGCACGAGCAGCCCCAGCCCTGGAGACGCGCGGGGTCCGAGGCTCCGGCGGCAGCGGGGGCTCGGGCTTGGGGCTGAGACGGTGTGGGGCCGGGTCCATCGCTGCCGGGCCTTGCGGGGGGGAAGAGGTGTGCAGCCGCGGGAAAGCGTCCTCCCCTCCCGCCCCCATTGCCAATGTGTCACCAGCGCCAGCTGGAGCGGCAGCAGCTATTTTTAGGGTGTTTGGCATCTCCGGCTCCTCCTGGGAGCGCGCAGCAGCTCTGGACCAGCGCAGGCCGAGCCGGGCTCTGGGGGCCCCGCTGGAGAGCAGCCGCCCTGAGCCGGGGCCCCGAGGCCCGCACTGGGGAGGCGGCACGCGCTCCCCTGCGGCGGCGGCGGTTCGGCTGCCCAGGACGTGACGCCCTCCCAGCGCTCCCGGGTGGGACGGTGCCCCCATCTGTGGCCCTGCAGCTGCGCCCAGCCCGGCCCTTCCGCTCGGCTGCCCCGGGAATGGGCCGTGCACTCGGGCAGAAAACACGTGCGGCCATGCATGCGAGCCGGGAGGGTGCCTGGGGAGGCCTCGCGCTCCTGCTAGAGACAGCCCTGCCCTCCAGGTCGGGCAGTGGGCTCCCCGCAGTGCCCTGAATGGGGGTCCCTGCCCGGCTCTGTGCTGGGGACCCGCCTGTCTCCCTCAAGCCCTCCTGGATGTCTGCTGTCAGGCGATATATCCGCACGCAGGGCCCATGGGGGCTTCAAGCGGTGTTCCCCCGCCTGTTCTCGCGGATAGGGCCATGGTGTGGGGGCCCTACACACACGTGGATGGTGTGGCCCCAGCTGCTGTGGGGTCTGTGGCCCAGCCGGCTCTGCCTCGCCCCCGGTGGTCAGGCAGGCTGGGGAGCCCCAGGCGCTGCGTGCTCGAGCCCCAGGTGTGCGTGGGCTGCTCACACGCGGCGCCCCGTGCTCGGCAGCCCCCTCTCTGTGCGTTGCCAAGGCAATCGGCAGCATTTTACTCCCTCCGTCGCCTCCCGTTACTGCCGCACGGGCGGGAGGGGGCAGAGACGGAGCCCCCGGGGCTGCTCCTCCCCCACCGCCCAGGGCCCACGGCTTGGCCAGCCGGCCGGCCCTGCTCCCCGGAGGTGCTGCCAGGGGCCGGGGAGCCCGGCTGCCAGCAGGAGCCGCTGTGGGCGGCCTGTCGGGGCAGAGGGCATGTCCTGGTCCTCCCCCTGCCGCCCTGGGGCTAAGGGAGCTGGGGCCTGGCCCGGGGCCCGTCCCCCCCCGCGGGGCGCTCGGCGGCTTGGGATCCTGGCGCTTCTGCATTTGTGTGACAAGCCGTTGCCATGGCGATGGCAGGAGGAAGATGCTGGTTGCCCTGGGAGCAGGAGGGGCGGGGAGGGCTGACAACGGCGCAGCTGCCTGGGGTGGGAGGGGGCGTGGGGCAGGGAAGGGGGCATCTTACCCAGCCCGGGGCTGGCTGCAGGCCCCGCGCCCACCCGCTGCCCAACGCTGGAGACTCCCCCTCTGCCCGCATGCCCAGGACACGGCTGGGGCGAGTGGGGCAGGCTTTGCACACACCGGTATGCACGCAAATGCCAGCACACGCCAGCCACCCGCGCGCACACACACCAGCCAGCAACACACACCAGCTTGCATGCACACACCAGCCACCCTGCATGACTGCGCGTGTGCACACGCCCGCCCGCCTGCCCACACACACCAGTCCAACACATGCCAGCAAACGCCTGCATGCGTGCACATACTAGCCATGCGTGCACATACCTGCCACGCCTGGATGCACGCACACACACACGCTCGCTGCACGTCAGCTCTGCCTGTATGCCTGCAGCACGGGCACCCGTTCAGCAATACCCACCAGCCTGCACACACGCACCGGCCATGCCTGCAAGCATGGGCGCGCACACACCAGCCATGCCTGTATGCACCCTTGCACACACCAGCCACCCACGCACATGCCTGCCACGCCCGCGTAAGCCCCTCCACATACGCCAGCCCCACGGGCCTGCAGGCGTGCACACGCGCGCACGCCTCAGCCCCGCAGGCGCACGCAGACCGCACCCGCCGGCTCCCCGCGCGTGGCCGCGGGCAGGGGGCTGCGGCCGGTGCTGCCCCGCCTCCGTCCGCTCCTGCCCCCTCCGAGGGACCGCTCGCCTCCTCCCGCATCCCCGCGTCGCCAGGCAACCGGCTGCAGGCGGCTCGCTGATTGGCTGAGGCGCGGGAAGGCCCGGGCCCGCGGCATCCCTGGGTGCGGGCCCACGCGCGCCCCCGCGCCCACGCGCGAGCGCCGCTGCCGCGCGGCCCGGGCTCACTGGGTCCCGCG
>JAGPOW010003447.1:36260888-36282499 GCA_030014935.1 Caiman crocodilus | reverse complement strand
CCCCGCAGCGCTCGGGACACGCCCGGTTCGGGGGGGCGCCCGCCCCGCCCCGCGCCGCCCCACGCATGCTCGCAGCGCCGGCAGCGCGGAGCTCGGTGCGGGGCAGCGCCGGCCGGCCCTGCGGCGCCCGCACCCCGCAGGTGAGCACGCGTGGGGGTGCGGGAGCGTGGGCGGCGCCCCCCCTCGCGGGGAGCGTCTCGTGGCTGCGGGGAGGGGCGGGGGCGGGGATGCTCCCCGCAGCCTCTGCCTCCCGTCTCCATGGCAACCGCCCCCCCAACCGGGGGGGGCCGCCCCGCACCGTCGGGCCCGCATCCCCTGCCCCTCGACCCTGGGGCGGGGCCTGGAGCCCCCGGAGGACTGGGGGCTGTGGGGGCACCACGTGGGGCCTGGCACCGGGAGCGGGGGGGGGCAGTGCCAGGGGCAGGGGGGCCAGGGGCAGGTGGTGCCTCAGGGCCAGGGTGACAGGGGAGGGAGGGGGCAGGCCTGGTGGCGTGTGTGGGCATGCGTGTGCATGCAGTGGGTGTGCGCATGTGTGCACCGGTGGGGGCATGTGCGTGCGTGCTGGGGTGTGTGCATGCGTGCCTGTGGGGGTGTGCACATGCATGTGCCCGTGTATGTGTGCAGGGGTGCACGCGTGTGCGTGCCTGGCGCGGCGCCTGTGCCCAGGCAGGCAGCTCTGTTCCCGCACGGCCCCCCTCCACGCTTCTCTGCGCCATGCAGAGCAGCACGTGCTCCTGGGCCGCTGCACCCAGCACCTGGCCACGCCGCGCAGGCGGGCACGGAGAGACGGTGTGGGCAGGAGGTGGGAAGGCGCCTGGCAGCATCCTGCCCTGATGTGCCGGCACGGCCCGCCAGCGGGAGTGGAGTGGGAGCCCCAGAGAGCAGGTCTGGGTCCTGAGCCCATGCCTGTCCCTGCCTGGGACCCCGGTGATCTTTGCTGCTGGGGCCCTGGGGGGAGCTGGCAGCTGCGTGGCCGCTGGGAGGGAAGGATTCTGCACCCCGCCAGGTTGGAGGAGCCAGAATGAGATTACCCTACTTGGAGCATGGCCAAGGCAGCAGGCCGCAGGCTTGTTGGGCTGGGCTCTAGTTGCCAGGAAGACAGTGGGTCACAGCCTCGTGCCTCTGCTTGCACATGCAGTTCTGCACACACGGCTGTCTCTCCAGACACAAGAACGCACATGAGTCACACGTGGCGCTTGGCTATGCCACGTCAAATACACAAGTGTGCTAGGGATGTTGCCACGACTTCTCTAAGCCACCATTTCCGTGTGCAGGGCCGTGGGGCTGTGTGTGCGCACGTGTGCACCGGGGTGAAGCAGGCATGAGCGGGGGTCTGACCTGCCCTGTGTTCTCTTGCAGAAGCCCTGGGCCCCGCTGTTGAAATAGCATGGGAGAACCCCTGCCCGGGCATGGGCAGTGCTGAGGAGCTGGAGGCCCTGCAGCGCCTGGGCCAGCAGCCTGCCCCCGAGGCCACGTGCCAGCCCAGCGCCCCAGGCTGCCAGCCGGCAGGCGAGGCCCTGCACCGCGCCCACTGCAGCACGGGGGAAACAGCCATGAGGAACTGCTGCGTGAACGAGCAGGGGGTCCCGGACAGCCAGGACAGCAATGCCGGTGCAGGCAGCCCCAGCCCTGCGGGGAAGGCCCCGGCCCCAGACGGCTCCAGCCCCGCGGGGAAGGCCCCGGCCCCAGACGGCTCCAGCCCCGCGGGGAAGGCCCCGGCCCCAGACGGCTCCAGCCCTGCGGGGAAGGCCCCGGCCCCAGACGGCTCCAGCCCCGCGGGGAAGGCCCCGGCCCCAGACGGCTCCAGCCCCGCGGGGAAGGCCCTGGCCCCAGACAGCTCCAGCTCTGCAGGGAAGACCCTGGCTCCAGACAGCTCCAGCCCCGTGGCGAAGGCCCCGGAGCCCTCGGAGGGGGGAGCTGCCACCAGCGTGGCCACGGCACTCCCAGGCTCCGGCGGAGGCACAAGGCTGTTGGAGAAGAGCGGTGAGAGCACGCTGGCGCCCGGGAACTGCTCAGGACAGGATGGCGAGGCAGCCCCCGTGGGGGCAGTCAGCAGCCTGGCCGGCGTCCACAGCCTCCCCGGGAGCGCCAGCCCAACGGAGCCCGCAGATGGGCCATCTCCCCGCCCCGCCCTGGAGCCCTGCCTCAAGGCGCCCGGCAAGGACTCGGGGAGCGCACCAGCCCCTCTGAAACACGTGGCGTTTCTGGAGCCAGCCGTGAGAGATGCCTTGGCTGGCGGCACCGGGGCCAAGCCCTGCCCCACACCATCGGCCCTGGGGCCCCCCCACAGCCTGCCGGATCAGGCCCTGCCAAGCACAGAAGCCGTGTGCCCGCCCGACGGCATGGGGTTGCAGGGCAGTGCCCACGAGAAGGCACCGGCATCTCCAGCCCAGCCTAAGGCCCAGCTGGGGCCCCCAGCTGATGCTGTTGTGGGGAGCCTTGGGGACCCAGCGCCCTGTGCCCCTGCTCCACTGGTGAAGGAGCCTGCCCCGGGCAGCCCAGGAGAGACACCCAGGCAAGCAGACGCAGCCCTGCCGGAGCATGCAGGGCAGATGGGGCTCCCCTCCCCGCCCTGCCTCTCTGAGCCCAGCCCTGCCGGCAGCCCAAGCACGGCACTGGAGGCCTCCTTGGCCACGGCCCCGAAAACCGATGGGGCAGGCAAGGTGGGTGAGCCCCAGGCGGCTGCATCAGGTGAGCCATGGAGAGGGGAGCGCGCTGGGGCACCGCGGCCGGCGCTGTCCAAGGGCTGCTCGTTCGAGGTCACGCCCCCGCCGCAGGACGCCGGGACACAGGACACCGCCACGCAAGTTGACAGTCGGGCATCCCTGGTGTCTGTGGCCGTCAGCCCCATCAACCCCCCGGGCAGCGCCTCGGCCTTCCCCTTCCAGACCCGGGGGCACCTCGTGTCAGTAGCCGTCAGCCCCATCAATCCTCTGGACGGGGCCTCGGCTTTCCCTTTCCAGAGCCAGGGAACGTCCAGCGCCACGGCCCCGAGCAGCCCCGTCCCGGCCAAGAAGGACGCAGAGATGCAGGTGTCCATGTCGGTTGAGACGCGATCAGTGGCCACGGGGCCCATGACACCGGTGAGCAAGTCTCCCCAGGCTTCGTACCCCGAGGTGCGTGTGAAGGGGGCAGCCGAGGAGGTGCCCGAGCCCATCCGGGAGGTGAGCTGGGACGAGAAGGGCATGACGTGGGAGGTGTACGGCGCTGCCATGGAGGTGGAGGTCCTGGGCATGGCCATCCAGAAGCACCTGGAGAAGCAGATCGAGGAGCACGGGCGGCAGATGGTGCTCACGCCCCAGAGCACCCGCGCCAGCTCCATCAAGGGGGCCCCGCGGGGCAAGGCCAAGGCCAAGCGTCCGCCCAGTGTCTTCCGGGCCCTGCTGCAGAACGTGCGGCGCCCGCGTTGCTGCTCCCGCGCTGGCCCGGCTGCCGAGTGAGCGGGGCGGCACCGTGGCCCAGGGTTTCTCAGGCCAGGGGGTGGGGAGCAGTGCCCAGGCTCTGCGGGCTTGGGCGCCGGTCCGGGAGCTGCAGGAGGGCCCAGCTGGGAGCAAGCAGGGACTGGGCTGCGAGGCACGGGGGCCAGATGTCTGGGCAGGCACCCCCGCTGCCCGCGGCTCTGGGCTTGTGCAGGCTTCCTGCTGGCTCCCAGCTGGGCCAGGCTTGCCCTGCTCCCCTGGCCCGTGGGTCAGGGCTGCACAAGCTGCCAGGAGCCGGCCTCGGCCCCACGCGGGGCCTTGTGCCAGCAGCCCCCAGGAGGCTGCCGGCTCCAGCAAGCAGCTAGGCGCAACCTCACCCAGCACCGGTGCAGGGTTGCTGCGCCCCCTGGCCCTGCCGGAGCCCAGGCAGGGGTGCACGGCGAGAGCCCAGGCTGCCAGCCCCTCCGGTGCCCGGCTGTTTTGCCACAATGCAGCTGAGGGGCCGGGGCCTGGACTCTGGTGGCCTGTGCGGGGCAGCGGGGCAGAGCCCCATGCTGCTGGCACGAGGGGCCACGCTCCCGGGGGTGGGGGGAGGAGGGGGATCACACTGCAGTCACTTGCCTGAGAAACCCCAACTGCCTGGGGGGGCCTGTGCCCAGAAAGCGGGCGTGGGGGACGTGTGTGCATCCCCGTGCACGTCCCCGTGTGTGTCCCCCCGTGTACCTGTCCCTGTGCACATGCACACATCCCCATGCGTGCGTGTCCGTGCGCCCGTCCCCCTGTATACATGTCCCCATGTGTGCATGTGTCCCCATGTGCACATCCCCATGCACATGACCCTGCGCGTGCGTGTCCCTGTGTGCCCGTCTCCCTGTGCACACGTCTCCATGTGTGTGTGGCCCTATGTGCATGTTCCCATGCACATGTCCCCGTGTGTGTCCCCATGTGCACATCCTCATGCACAGGCTCGTCTCTGCAGACAGCGGCTCTGCACGGGGGTGTCTGGTGCAGCCACTTTTTACATGTGGGGTTTTTCAGGGGGGGTGGGGGGGCGGGTTATTCCCAGGGGTTCGAACCTTGTCGGGTGGCGTCAGCTTGGGCCCGAGGGCCTGGCCCCAACTCCGTCTCTTCCCTCCCTGACCTCCTCTCTCTGCCGGGGCTCAGCTGGGACTGGAGCAGCATCAGCCCCTCGGGCCCTGGTGCTGGCACAGACCCCCAGTTCCCACCGAGGCCAGCTGCCCACCCCTCTGCACCCCGGCCCCATGCTGCCAGGCAGCTGGGAGCTGTCCCCACCCCTGCGGAGCTGGGTGCCGGCCGGCCCAGAGTGCCTTGCCCGGTGCGGCCAGGGTGAAGAGTGTGGCACCGTGGCCCGGGGGATGCCCTGTCCCAGTGGGTCCGTCACACGTGGGGCAGGCAGCAGCTGCCAACACTTTGCCACTGACTTTTTCCTTCACTGTTATTTTTTGGGGGGTAAAACTTGTGACCTGGATGTTGGATAATAAAAACCTTCTGCAGAGCTGTGCCTGGGCCTTCTTCGCCTCTGCCGGACGGACGGGCAAACGGGGAGGGGCACAGCCCCTGCCCACCCTCCCCACACACCACGAGCCACGCGGAGGTTCTGGCCCTGGCCTCGAGCTGGCAGGTTTATTGTGGGGCGCGGGGGCTGCCGGCTCCAGGAGAGTCCTGCTCCTGGCTGTCCGGCATCTTCACAAGTCCGTGGTGTCCAGGCTGGGGTTGCTGAAGCCCATGACGGCCGGGCTGGGCTTCCTGGGTGGCTGTGCCATCCCTGTAGAGGGGTGCGCGTGGTGGCCCCATAGGGCGGCTGCCAGGGGCTCCTCGCCGCTGTCCGTGTGCGCCGATGCCCCCACCCTGCCCTGCCGGGGGAGAGAGCCAGGGGGACCTCAGGGAGCGGACACTGCCCGGCAGCCCAGCCTGGGGGCAGGGCCAGTGCCCCCCACCCTGCTGCACCCCCAGGCAGTCACTCACCCCGCGCACGGCACCGCCTTCCTCCGCCACGTCCACTGTGTTTTCATCCAGCGAGTTCACACTGCAAGAGGCAGTGCCGGTGACACGGGGCAGGGGACAAACGCCTGGGGCCGGAAGGTCCCGTGGCCCCTGGGGGTGGCCAGGCCACGGGAGTGGGGGCTCTCATAGGCGACACCCACCTGGTGCTGTCCAGCGAGGAGTCCTGATCATCCTCGTCCAGACTGAGCGCGAGGTTGAGCACCGGGTTGGCCCTGGGCAGGAGGGAGCGTGAGGGTAGAGCGCGGCGCCCCCACCTTGTGATGCCCCCCACCTGGGCATGCTCCCACCCCCACCGGCTGCCCGCGCTCACCGCTCCGCGTTGTACTTGTTGGTCCCGGGGATGGCCGGGCCCTGCTGCACCACGTCGGGGGCCAGCGTCGTCGCCGTCTGCAGAGCCTTCAGCGCGGTCAGCTTCCGCCGGTGGCTGCACGGCCGGAGAGAGGCGAGCGTGATGGGGGCACGGGGCTGCTGCAGCGCGTGCAGGCGGGGGCACGAGCTGCCGGTGGGAGTGGGAGTGGGAGTGGCGCGCCCCCCCGTACCTTCGGCTGGAGCTGACGAGCACCACGGCCATGATGAGGATGAGCAAGGCCAGGGCTCCCGCCAGCCCCGCGATGACACCGATCAGCTCTTTCTGCTTGTCCGTCTGCACCGTCTCCCCGGGGTCCTGGGACACGGCGCGGTCACGCGGTGCCCGTGGACATCCAGCACCTCCTGCCAGTGCCTGGCAGGGCAAGGCAGCCCTGCATCCCGCCCCATGCCCACCCCCTCGGCCGCACTCACGATGACGGCGAGGCCGAGCTGCACCAGCTCCGTCAGGGTCTGCGGGTCACTCTGGACGATGCTGTCGGAGACACGCGAGCCACGTGAGCCCGTGGCAGGGCCCCCGCGCCCTGCAGACCCCTCCCTGGTGCCCCCCACTCACGTGCTGAACTGGCCAAAGTCCAGGGCTGTCCCGTTGCTATAGACGAAGTAGGCCTCCATCACGGATTGCGCTGCAGCCCTGTGGGCACGAGAGGCCTTGGGTGAGCAAGGGGCAGACACCGCTCAGCCGGGACCCCTGCCCCAGGCCCTGGCAAGCTCAGGGCTGCTGTAGCCAAGTCCGTGGGATGGGCACTGCCCAGCTGGCAGCTCCAGCAAGCTCTTGGCGTCCATGCAGGCCGGGCGCACCTGGCAGATCTGGATGCTGGGGCAGCCTCAAGGGCCCGGATGGCTGCCACGTACACCGTCGCCTTCGTCGCTGCCATCAGGGCCCTGCAGGGAGGAAGGGAGCCTGGCAGGCAGCTGTGGCGATGCCCCGTGGTCTGGCACAGGGCGGTGTGGGCCCACCCCCATACCCAGCTAGCAGGAGCCATGCCCCCCCACCCCGACGCTGCCGGGGCCCCTTACATCTTGATCTGGTCGGTGTTGGCTTGCACGTCACCCACGGCTCTCTTGAACTGCAGCCGGATCCGGTAGCTTTGGTCCACGGTGAAAATCTGGGGGAGAGGGGGCAGTGGCTGAGCCGGGCACCCCTACAGCAGACCAGGGGCCAGGCCAGCTGGGGCCGTGGGGGGACTCACATCCAGCGCAGTCTGCGTGCTCAGCGCTGGCAATGCGCCATTCTTGGCCTCCACCATCACCCGGTACTGGCCCTTCAGTGACCCGTCGAGGTTGCTGGCAACCCTGGAGGGGAGGGTGGCAGGGGTCAGCAGCTCTGCCTGCCTCCTGTGCCGGTGCCCAGTCCTGGGGACCTAGCAGGGCTCAGTGCAACCCCACGCATGCCCCGATTCCCCGCCGCGGGCCCAGGCCCGGACCCTGCAGAGACCCACCCAGCCCCCACCCACGAGCCTGGTGCCCAGCAGGGCCAGGCCCCCCGGGCTCACTGGATGCTGCCGATGTACATGTCGTCCTGGGCCGTGGTCACCACCTTGAAGAGGTTCTCGAAGGTGCGTTCGAGGCCCCCGTCCTGGATGAAGATGACTTTGGGGATGGTGAAGGTGATGACACCCCTCGGCCCTGTGTCCCTGTCCTTGGCCTATGGCGGGGAGCAGAGATGTCACTGCTTGTCCCATGCCCCTCCTCGCTCTGGGAGGGGCAGCCCCTGTGCATGCCATGCCGCCCACGGGCCTTACCTTGACCACGGCCACCTGCAGATCCATGGGCGAGAGGTCGGGGATGACGACTGCGAGGGAGGAGACAGACAGACAGACAGACAGACGCTGGGTCACACTGGCAGCTGCAGCCCCTGGGGCTTCCTGCACCCATTAACCCAGGTCTGGGGCTCCAAGTGGGGATGGCAGGCTGGGCTCCGTGCCCGTGGCAGTGCTGCACAGGGAGTGGGGCACCAAATACACCCCTCTGCCCTCGGGGAGCCCCGAACCCAGCACTGCCAGGTCCCTCCACCCCAAGCACAGAGTCCGGGTGAGCCAGGAGCAGGGCTGGGCTCGCAGCAGTAGCTGGGCAGTGATCACTGCCCATGCATGTGCACGCACACACAACCACACATGTGCACACACACATGCACGCACGCATGCCTGTGGCCTCACCAAAAGTGTCTGTGATGGGCTGGAACTCAGGGCTGTTATCGTTCACGTCCTCAATGATGATTTTCAGGGTCTCTGCCGCGGGCCCCAAAGCAGAAGTGATCATACAACACGGCCTCTCCCGCCTGCCACTAGCCGCCTCCACCGCACCGTGTCCCCCCGGCACCCGGGACAGGGATCCTGCCTGCCCTTCCCTTGGTCTGCACACCCCCTGCACCCGGGCGCTCTCCCCCTGCCCTGCAGTGCTCTCTGCTGAGCAGCCTGGACCCCCCCAGGTCGCATCTCCTGCCAGGAGCCATGCCCTACCGTTCGGGCTGTAGGCATTGCCAAACTCGGTGGAGTTGTCGTGGACGCGCAGGGCGAGCAGTGCCAGGTCGCAGGCCTCGTAGTCGACCTCAGAGCGGTTGGCAAAGACGGAGCCGTTGGGCGCAAGGTGGAACCAGCCGTGGCACACGGAGCCCACGGGCACTGCCCCCTTGTAGCAGCTCAGGCCCAGCTCCTGGAAGCTCAGCGTGTGGTTGATATCTGGGTCCGAGGCGTTCACCGTGGTCACCTCCTCCAGCTGGGGCTCAGTGCTGTTCTCGGCCACGCGGGCGTCGGGCAGCGGGGAGGGCTGGATGGTCGGGGGCTCGTCGTTGACATCTGTGATGTACACCCGCACCACGGTGCTGACCACGGGGAGCGTGTCATCTGTGGCTGCGTTCTCAGCCCGCACCGTGAGGTTGAAAGCTGGCTGTGACAGCCGCTCGTAGTCCAGTGGCACGTCCGGGTCCAGCGAGAGGACGCCCTGGTAGTGCCCGGGGCCCAGGCGGTGGGTGCGCAGAAGGAAGTTGCTGGACCCACTCCCGTTGCCGAAGAGGAAGGAGATGCGGTGGTTCACATCTGTCTGGTCGGCATCCACGGCCTCCACCCTACCCACGTAAGCCCCTGCAGCCAGGGGCACAAGAGAGAGATCAGCAGGTCATGGCCACCCCACAGCCCCCTCCAGGCATGGAGCCAGCCCCCCACGTGGCGCCCTACCTGCCGGGCGTTCTTGCACCTCAAAGACGTAGGGCAGCCCGATGAAGACGGGCGCGTTGTCGTTCACGTCCTGCGGGGACAAAGCGGGAGGGTGCGGCTCAACGTCACTGGCAAGGGCCAGGGGTGCCCGTGGGCCAGGGAGGCTTTACCCCATGCCGGCCCGCCCGTGCCCAGCCTCTGCTCACCTCCACGGTGATGGTGACGTTGACGAGGGTGCTGCACGGGGGCTGGCCGCTGTCCTGGACACGCACCGTCACGCCCATCTGCCCGCGCCACGTCTCGTTCAGGGCCTCGCGGTCCAGGGGCCCAAGGCTACGCAGCAGCCCCGTGTCCGGGTCAATGGTGAAGTTGGCACTGAAAGGCCCTGGCTCCAGCGTGAAGTGCAGGCGGCTGTTGTTGGTGCCTGGTTCGTCGTTGTCGTAGGCCTGGGGGCAAGCAGTTGCAGGGGTCAGGGCTCCCCGGTGCCAGTGAGGGAGGCCAGGACCTTTCTCCCAGGAGTTGCTTTGCTGAGAGGGTCCTGCCAGCCTGAGCTCCCCCGTGAGCCCCTGCCTGGGGCGGCGGGATGTGTCGTGAGAGAAGCACCCATGCGGGACATGGGCACCCGGGGACAGCCCAGCCCGGCCGTGCTCGAGGCTTGGGGCTGCTCTGGGAGCCAGTAAGCAGGTACCACAAGGCAGAAAACACAGCAGCCCTGGGGAAGACCCTGCTTGCCAGCCCCCCACCCCCAGGATGTTTGCTGTTGTCTTGAGCTGGGGGCATGGAGCCCGCCATGGCCTGGAGCTGGGGGACAGGGGCTAGTGTTGGAGAGGAGCCTGGAGGGGCCGGTGCCCTGGTTGTGATGGGCAAGAGCAAGGGCCCGGAGGGGCCCATGGGAAAGGCAGCGGTCTGGGACTTGGGGGCTGGCGCTCTGGGAGGAGGGGCTGAGGCCTGACCACGCTGACCGGAGTTAGGGGTCCCAGGAGTGCTTTGGAGATGCTCCATGCTGCAAGGGGCTCAGGCCCCAGTAGAGCCCACCAAGGGCCTGGGACCCGGTGGCAGCCCTGGGCAGCTTAATGACGGGCAAGGCAGGGAACTGGTGGCCAAACTCCAGAGATCTGAAGGCAGCCTCACAAATCCAATCGCTTCTGGCACATAGATGTGTCAGGCGAGAAGAGGGGCCCAATGGAGGGACCTGAAGCAGGAGAACGGGCACTGGGCATCCCTAGGGCCACCCCTGCAGGCAGAGCCATCACGGCGCGTTTCACCTGGATCTGCACGGAAACATCCTCCTGGTCCTCGACCACGAAGATCTTGTAGGTGCCGGTGACGACAGGGGCGTTGTCATTGTCATCCTCCAGGGCGATCTCCAGCAGCGTGGAGCCCGTCAGGTGGGCGCCGTCCGTGGCCTGCAGTGTGGCGTAGTACACAGCCCGCATCTCACGGTCCAGCAGGCTCCCGTTGTGCACCAGCACCTCCCCGCTCGTGGCGTTCACCTCAAAGATGTCCCGGCTGCGGCAGTGACGGACAGACGGACTTGACGTGACTGGGGCTGTCCCCAACCCCTCCGTGGCCTAGCCCCTGGGGCAGGAAGGGAGGCTAGGGGAGGGATACGTACATGCTCTCAGGCAGCAGCTGGTAGGTGATGTTGCCGAAGGCATCGGTGTCTGGATCAGTGGCCTGCAGCGGCCCCGAGAGACACTGGGTTTATCCACTAGCCTGGGACAGCCTGGGGCGCAAAGGGAGCCCCGCCCGCCCGCCCCCCTGGGGCTCAGGGGAGACACGCCACGGGGGAGCTCCCAGCAGAGCCCGTCTGGGCCGGGGCAGCCGGGGGCGACCCCGGGGCCAGGCCAGCCCCTCACCATAATGCCACGGGAGATGACGGTGCCGGACCGGCTGTTCTCCACCACGTACAGCTTGTACACGCTCTGGTTGAACGTGGGGCTGTGGTCGTTGATGTCCTCCAGCTGGATGGTCACTGTGGCCACGGAGCAGCAGTTTTCCGGGTTCCTCGTGTCGTTGGCAACGATCTGCAAGGGGGGGACGAGGATTGCATGCCCCCCCTCCACCCCAGCCAGGGGCAGAGACGTGGGGGCTCCCTGCTGCTCCCACCCTGCCGGCCCCGGGCCAGTTCCTGCCCAGCACCGATTTCTTCCCAGCCAAGGACAGGGATGGCTCCTATGTGCCGTGCAGCTCTGGCCGCCTGGCGCTGGGACTGTGGGGGCTTGGCTGGTATGTCCAGCAAGGATCACTCCAGGGTGCTGGGAGAAGTCCCATTCCCGTCCCTGGGTGATGCCCCTGCTGTGTCGTCGCTACAGGACCCAGCAGGGGCTGGGGCACATCCTGCTGCCCAGGCTGGGTCGGGCAGGCGGCAGCAGGGGTGCTGGCCCCGGCACCGGGCTCTCACCTCCACAGTCATCACATGAAGCCGTTCGTAATCCACCAAGGCTGGGTTCTGCACCAGGACCTGCACCTCGCCCTCGCCCGTGACCTGCGAGGGCAGCACCGAGAAGGCGGCTGCATCCGGGCCCTGCAGGGACAGCTCGAAGGTGCCGTTGGAGCCCTGAGGGGAGAGGGCAGAGGCAGTGCCCACACACCTGAGTGGGGCGCAGCTCGGCCCAGCACAGCGTCGCGTGCCCCTCGCTCCTGACCCGCAGCTCCCCACCCAAGCACTACCGCCACCCCAGCTCCATGGAGTCCCGGAGAGGCAGGGCTGGCGGGGAGCTGCCGGAGGCAGGACCAGCCCTGTCCAAACCAGCCCAGACAAACCATCCTCTAAACCCCCCGTAAAACACCATCAACCCTGACCTGGCACAGGCCTCACCCCCACCCCCAAGAAAGCAGGCGGGCTGCAGCTGCCAGTGTCCTGCTGCTGCAAAGCGGGTCGTGGACGCTGCAGAGAGCCCAGGCCCAGGCAAAACCCCCCAGTGCTGACCAGTCTGAGCAGGGGAGAAAATCCCTTCCTGTCCCAGTGCAGCGTCAGGCTGAGCCTGAGCACAGGGGCAAGACCCTCCAGCCAGGACCCTGAGGGGTTGAGCCCTTGAGCATTGGCCCGGCCCCAGCCAGGGCTGCAGCCAGCATCCAGCGCCTCTGTTGCAGGATTAAAACCCCCCGACGCGTGGAGCGGACGGGTGGAGGTGGCCAGCAGAGCCAGAAGCCTGGGACACCCCACAGCAGAGCACAGGCTTTGCTGCGCCCAGACCATCCCCCGCAGCACCCATCCACCGCTCCTCGACACCTCCAGTGATGGAGGCGAGGCCCCCCCTTCCCTGGCGTCTCTCCCACGGCCTCCCTGCTCCGATGGCAGAAGTACCAAGCCAGTGTCACCTTGTCGGGATCACGGGCCACAATGCTGAGGTTGGCGACAGGCAGGCGGACGGAGGCGTGCTCGGCAATGTGCCCCTTGAAGTGGTGCTGGGGGGACCCAGTGAAGTCACAGCGGGGCAGGACACAGTGGTAGAACTGGGGCCGGTTGTCGTTGACGTCAGTCACACGCACAGTCACCGTGGCCTGGGCTTGCGCCGACTGGTTGTGGATGTCCAGGTTCCTCTCACGTGCCTGGGCATGGGTGGCACAGGCCGGTCAGGGTCAGGGTCAGGGTCAGGGTCAGGGTCAGGGTCAGGAGCCTGTGGGGGGCTGCCATGGGCTCTCCCTACTTACCAGCACTTCCAGCAGCAACTCGTCGCTGGCCAGGCTCTCGCGGTCCAGGGCGCCCGTCACTGTGATGGTGCCCGTGATGTTGTTGATGGCAAAGGGCAGGCTGGTATCTAGGGTGAGGGGCCGAGAGGTGAGGGGCAGGAGGCTGTGGCTAGCAAGGGAGGGGAGAAGCCTGGCCTCTAGGGTCCTGGCTTGGGGTCCTCGTCCCTGGTGAGAAGGCAGGCGGCAGCGCAGCACTGTCTGGCTGCAAGCTCACGCCCCAGGCAGCTCCCTCTCCCCCACGTGCACCCCAGGGCAATGCCCAGACCCCAGCAGCACCGTGCCCCCCTGGCTGGGGGTAGGGGCAGCATGACCCCCTGCTCACTGTTGAGGCTGTAGAGGATGACATCGTTCACGCCCGTGTCCCGGTCCATGGCAGAAACTGTCAGCACCGAGGAGCCCTGGAATGAGGTGCTGGATGAGGCCAGGTTCCCACCCTATATGCCCCCATCCACTGGCACCCCTCAGTCCCGCAGGCTGCCCCGGGGTGGTGGTCCCAGCTCTCAGGGCCTGGGTCTGTACAGGGCATGGGGCCAGGTCCCCTCTCCCTCCACGCAGGGCCCGGGCTGCAGGCGCCACGTACCAGCGGGCAGTTCTCGGGCACCGACCCCACATAGGGCTCGTTCAGGAACTGGGGGTCCAGGTTAGGCTGGTCGAGGACGTTGACGGACACCGAGGTGCTGGTGGTCTGGTACACCAGCTTCCCGTACAGCTGGCCCCCGCCGTCCTGCCAGAGACGCCTGCCCATCAGAGCCCCACGGGCCAGCTCCCAGCCCCACCCTGAGCCGCATGCCCCCCAGCCCTGGCCGCACCGTGGCATTGATCCGGATGAGGTAGTAGGTGCTCTGCTGTATGTAGTTCAGCAACCCATTGAGCAGGATGGTCCCGTTCCCCAGCACCCGGAAGAGGTCATGGTTCTTGGCATCGTTCGGGGTCACCTGGGGGCACAGCGCACATGCCCGTGTGCACAGAGAGCCCTGGGGCTGCAGCCAGGGAGTGGGGCAGAGCTGACCCCACATCCCAGGACAGGGCAAGCCTGGGACCCCCCCCAAGCCCTGCCCCTGCGTCCACCTCAGCCCCCTTCCCTGCCGCGCCAGCACCCCACAGCATCCATCCATCCTACCAGTGCACAAGGGGTGGGGAGACCTGGCACGTGCGGCTGGCAGGGGGAAAGCTGCCCCATCATGCCTGGCTTGGGCACAGCACAGGGACAACGTGGCGTCTTGCCGTGCGAGCCTGGGTGGCCTGGCCTAGCCCCATGCCTCCATCCAGGGGGTAGGAGCAGCTGCCTGTGCCCTGCTGCTGCCCTGCAGGTAGATGCCCTCAAGGCAGGTTCCCATCAGCAGGGATCTTCCCCTCTCGTGGGTGCTCACCTCCACGATTTGGTAGGACACGCGGGAGGCAGGGCCGCTGTCCTTGTCCTCGGCCAGGACGTTGATGATGGTGGTGCCATTGGGTGCGTTCTGGAAGGGAAGCTGGTGTTGGTGGGGGCAGCTCTGGGGGCCTCCGGGATGCTGGCATGGCCCTGGGCAAGCTCTGAGACCCCCACAGCCAGCCCAGGCACGTGAGACGGCTGCTGCCTGAGCTGCCGGGCTCTTTCAGCCAGCCCCCAGGGGCAGTGCCAGGCCCTGCACATCCTGGGATCTCGCTCGGGGCCCAGACGCCTCGGTCTGGCCCAGGAGAGCAGCGAGGGTGCGGGGCCTTGGGAGGGAGCAGGGTGTGGCGTGGGCACCTCGGGGACGTCAGCTGTGTAGGGCTCGTTCTGGAACAGGGGCCGGTTGTCGTTCCTGTCCTCCACAATCACCGTGAGCTTCTTGGTGACCTGTCGGAGCAGAGCGCCGGCTCAGGGCCAGGGGCCGGGCCCGGCACCCAGATCTGCGTGGGGGACTGGGGCGGAGGCTCCGGGCACAGCACGGACCCCCTGCCCGGCCACCGGGAGCTGCAGGCGCTGCCCCTGCCTGGCAGTTCCCAGAGAGCTGCTACTGCCAGGGGGCAGGAGGGAAGCTGCCCACCCCCCGCCCCCCGCTCTGTGCCGGGGCCACGTGCCCCAGACCCCCGCTTGGGACCCGCACTCACCATTTGGTTTTTCCCATCGGACACCAAGACGTTGAGGCTGAGCCGCGGCTTGGTCTGGAGGGAAATGCAGAATGGGGGCAGCGGGGGGTCACCAGCTCTGGCCCCCCCAGCACCAGGCAGCTTGCCCCGATGTCTGCATGGGGATGTGGCAGTGCTGGTGCCCCCCTGGCCCTGGGGAGCAGGCGAGCGGCCATGGCTGCCCCTGCAAGGCAGAGGGTTGGCCTCAGCTTGCCCAGGGTGCCCCTGAGCCGGCCCTGGCCCTAGTGCCTACCTCGCGGTCCAGCGAGGCTACCAGCGTCACGCTGCCTGTACTCGTGTTCACGCTGAAGTAGAAGGCATCTGCACCTTCTAGGCCAAATTGCAGCGGGTCGTCATCAGCATCGTAGGCTGTCAGCACGAAGGCCACAGCTCCTGTGGGCGCAAGGGCTGGGTCAGCACCAGGGCCCTGGATGCAGCCGGCAATGGGGAGCAGACGGGGTGCTGACCCCACACACTCACCTCGGGGCAGGTCCTCGGGCACGACTACCAAGGTCATGTTGAAGATGGGAGCCGTGTTGCCTGACACTGCAATGGAGGCATTTGCAGAGCGTTGGCTTCCGAGGGGTCCCTCCCGCCCGGCGCCCACCCACCCCAGGCAGCGTCCAGCTCTGAGCTGTGCCCACGGATGGGGCAGGGCTTCCATGGGGGCTGCAGGGAGGAACCCCCGGGCCTCCGCCGTCAGCTTGGCACTGCCCGCGGCATGTCCAGGGGGTGTCACCCTCAGCCCCTGGAGTGCCCCCTCCCTCCTAGCTGCATGAGCCCCTTACCTGCTGCCACAAGCCAGGGGAGCAGCAGCAGCGGGCGCCAGGCCATCCTGCCAAAGGCCCTGCTGACGCATGGGGAAGCCGGAAGATATTAGCACGGCAGCTCCGTCACACCCCTCATCCACCCTGAGCAGTCCCCTGGGCGTGACACATGCCATGGAGGACAGCCACCCCCCTGGCCAGGCCGGGTCTGGTGCCCCTGCCATGGCCGCAGGGCGTAGACGATGCCTTATCAGGGGGCAAAGAGCGTCTGGGAACACGGAGCTGCCGGCAGCTGGGAGTGATGCGGCTGGCTTTCCAGAAAGCCCCTCAATGCCAGCAGCCAGGCTGTCCCAGTGCCTTCTGCCCCGGGCACAAGGGAGACCGACCGGGCGCCACGGGAAGGGGCAGGCTGGGCCCAGTCCAGCCCTGGCCGCAGCCCCGGCAGGGGCAGGCACCAGGCAAATCCCCCAGCTTGCCGCCAGAGACGAATTGCCAGGGCGCCGGGGCCTGCTGCATGGCAGGGGCTTCCGGGAGGCGCCCGCGCGGGGCTGCCGCGGTCACACCTGTGGGTTCGCGCCGGCCCCCAGGCTGAGACCCCCGGAGAGGGGCACCCCAGGGGCCGGGGCGGCAGGGAGGAGCAAGCCCCTAACCCGCGGCCCCCTGCCCGGAGCCGCCTGCCCCTTACCTGCCGCGGGCTTGCCGGGGTGCTCAACTGCCCTTGGTGCCAGGGCTGAGCCCGCAGCAGACCTTTGGCTCCTGCGTGGATGAATTATTAACTGCAATTAACGGGTGGGAAACAGCATCTTCCCTTCCTGCTTCCTTGAGCACTTCCCCCGGGCACCGGGGCCAGGGCGCGACGGCGCCACCGGCCCTGCTCCGCCCGGACAGCGACCTACTTACGGGGCGGGACAAGGGGGCATTGTGCGGCTCTGCTCGGGCAGAAGAGGGGCTGGAGAGGTGCCCGCGCGGGGCAGGGCGGGGAAGAGCTGGGGCGGCGGGACCCCCGGGGGCACGGCCGGGGCAGCAAGACACCGACGGGGACGCCCGGACGCCGGGGTGGTGGGCTCCCTGCCCCGCTCCCCCCATTGCAATCGCAAGGGTCATCCCAGGACCCCCGTGCCCCGGCCCCAGCACGGGCCAAGGCTCTCCCGTGGCACCGCGTCCCGGCTCCCTGCGGCCGACCGCCGCGGATTGCGGGGCGCCGCCTTTAGGCGCATTACGGCCCCTGCGCGGCACCGCCCCCGAGTGGAGCCGGCCGCGGACTGGCCCATTCCTGCTGCCGGAGGGGGGAGGGCTGACGGCACTGAGCGGCGCGGGCGGCACCATCGGGCCGCGGGCGGGGGGGCAGAGCGGACGGTTCCATTGCGCGCGGGGGGCGGGGCCGCGGGGCGGGGCGGGGCGGCAGCGGAGCTGGGACCGGCGGCGGAGCAGGACGAGCCCGGCGGGCTCCCGGCCCCGGGCCAGGCCAGCGGCGGCAGGTAGGCGCCGGGGGCAGGGGTCTCCAGCCTGCCAGTGGGGCGGTGCACGGGCCCGGAGCGGTGCACGGGCCCCGGGGGAGCCGGGGGGCCCGGGGCCGTGTCCTCTCGTGCGGCCGGTGCTGGCGGGCGCTGCCCGGGGCCGGGGCATGGGGCGCCCGTTGCACCGGACCCGGCTCGCTCGGCGCCCGTGGGCCTGGGGCTCCCGGCTGCACGTGGCGCCTTGTGCTCGGCGCTGCACAGCCCGCGGGCCGAGCGGCGGCGTCCCCGGGCCCGCGCACCCTGGCACGGCTCCGCGGGGCCTGCGGGGCTGGACAGCGGAGCGGGCGAGCTGCAGGGACGGGGCCGCCCTGGTCCCTGGCCGGCCGCGCTGGGGCCTGGCCCAGGCCTGCCCGGAGCCGGCGGGCAATGTCACTGCAGGGTGCCCGTTGCAATGGAAGTCACGGGGCCGGCTTCATCGCTCGGCGGCGGTGGCTAAAAATACCGGGGCCGCGGGAGCCTGTCACGGCACCGTTGTGCAGCGCCGCCGGGTGCTCACGTCGAAGGCGGGCACGTGCGGTGGTGACGGGGCTCCGTGGGAGCGACGTGCCACCCCTGCCGCGTGGCCTCCTGCTCCCACGTCGCGGGGTGAGGGGGTGTGCGGGGCTGGACTCCATCCTGCTGGGGCTGGGCAGGGGCTGGCCTGCCAGGGAGCTGCGGCGCGGCTCAGCAGAGCCCTCTGCCCCTCAGGTCCACGTCTGCCGTGCGTCCGTGGTGTTGGAAGTGGACAGGGCCCTGCGGCTGCTGGCGTCCCCGGAGCTGGGCACTTGTGTCAGGGTGGGACAGAGAGGGGCGCAGCAGGGGTCCGACAGCGGGGCTGCTCCTGCCCGGCCGTGCCGCGGGCCCCAAGTCCTGTGGGTCAGGCTGGGCCGGCTGGAGCCTTGCGGCTCTGCTTGGCCTCTGGCCCCCCACTGCTGGCTGCTGTGAGCTGGGCCCCCCTCGCTGCAATCAAGGGGGGGGTTGGGGGGCGCCCGTCCCCGGAGGCTCCTGCTGGGGCAGGGGCTGCACCTGCCTGCCTGGGTCCTGGGCAGGAGAACTGATTGAGCTGTGGAGCCCGGAGCTGGCGAATGAGACCAGGACTATGGATTTTACATCACGTGGAAGCGATGTCGGGGAAATGGACTTGTCTCTGGTGTACGGGCCCGCTTGGGGCCAGGTAGCGGCTGGCGGGGGGAGCTGGCTCGGTGTGCCGAGTTGGGGGTGCAGGCTGATGCGGTCACGTGGGGCATTGCCTGCTGAGGCGTGGGGCTGCGGGGGCTATGCAGGCCTTGGGGTCAGAGCAGCGGGGCTCTGGAGCTCCTTCATTTCCTAGCGAAGCCTTGGGGCTTTCCACAGGCGAGGTGGGAGTGTATTTTGCTGGGCTGAGCCACAGGGCATCCCCAATGGGGTGGCTCCGGCGAGTCCTGTGCCCGGGGCGGGGTGTGCGCGTGCTCCCGGCCTGTTGGACTCAGCAATCTGGGCTTTCCTGAGAGCACCGCGACTTGCCAGTTGCCTGCTACAGGGCCCCGGAGGGTGAAGCCCGCGTCCTGGGCAGGTGGGCGGGTTTGTGGAAAGAGCTGCTGGACAGCAGGACCTGGAGATGCGTGCGCTGTGAGGTGTAGCCACGCACGGCTGAGCCTGGGGCTGCTGTGCCCAATGCTGCCTGGGTGTCCCGGGGCTGTGGCAGTGGCTTGTGATTTGGGCTGCATGGGGGGAACGCTGTTGCCTTTGGCCCAGTGTTTCCATGGGTATTTCTGCATGCTGGTGGCTGACAGCAACCTAGTCTGGAGCATTGCTGCGGAGCCTGCGGTGCTTGGGGGATGCCCGGGCCCAGGGTGCCAGCAGCTTCCATGCATCTCCTGCGCTGGGCAGGGCTCAGCTCGGTTCTGGGGGTGGGAAGCTTGTGCAGGTGCTGTTGGCTCAGCTGGGCTGCGGAGGTTTTCCCCGTGCAGGTGAACCGTGGTGGGTGGCTCTGCTGCTTGGCCCATGCCCTGCTGCCTGCGTTGGGCATTTGGCCCTGAGGCTTCCTCATGCTGGCTCCACTATGGGAGAGGTGCTGCCCATCAGAGTCCTTTGGCATGAGCTGCTGCCGGGGTCCCTGCTGCCTCCTGTGTGGCAGTGTCTGGTCAGTGGTTGGCACTGACTTGGCGGCATGCTCCCCTCTGCAACAGCCTCCTGCTTCATGGCCAGAGGACCATGGCGAGTGCAGGGGGGCAGGAAGACCTGTGCCGGTTTCGTGTGGGTGCTGGGGGTGGTGAAGAGCAGACATGACCAACGTGTGCCCAGGCCGGCATGGGTGGCAGGGCTGGAGAGATGGCCCCTAGAGCCCTGCCAGCCCCAATGTGTGGAGAGCAGGCAGGGTGCTCCTTGGTCCCTCCAGGCCGGTGCAGCCTCGCAGTGGCATCCTGCATCCCGCCTGCTACCTGTGCTGGTCTCCAGGGAGGTGGGTTGCATGGGGGGCACCCTGGGCAGCTGTAGCCTGGGTGCAGGGCTGGCTCCGGGAAGACCTTCCCGCTTCAGCTCGGAGCCACACGTGTCCCTTTAAGGGGGCAGGGTCAGGCCGAGGCGACGTGCTTCGGCAAAACAAAACAGAGCGGAGCTGCCAGGCTGACGCGCTCGCTGGCTCCGGCTCGCTCGGGGCGTGCAGCTTGCTTCCTGTTGTCACCGCTCTGCCGCTCGCCCGAGCCCTGGGCCCAGCCCCAGCCGCCTCGAGCTGCTTCCGGGCCAGGCAGGGGCTGCCGGGGGGCCCAACTACCACCTCGCCCGGCCAGGGGATGGCTCGGGTGTGAGTCCAGGGCACACTCCCTTCCATGGCTCCCCTGCGCTGCGAGGGCCTAGAGGAGTGAGTAGGAAGGAAGAGTTCTTCCGTGCCCGTGCGCTGCGCTTGGGGGCCCTGCAGGCTGGGAGAGGCGGGTTGGGGGGTAGCCCCGCGGGGCTCAGGGCAGGGTGCGGGAGCACGAGAGCAGCCTGCAGCACTGTGCAGAGGCTGCGGAGGGGTGCCCTGCAAGGCCGCCTGCCCGAGGGGCAGCCGTGACCCCCGGGAGGAGGCTGCCGTGATGGGAGGCTGCAGCACAGCAGAAGGAAGCCTCCAGGGCTGGCACGGGCAGTGGCGTGTCAGGCCCGGGGCTGCTCCTGGCCCCCCGTGTGGCCTGGTGTGGCCGCAGTTGATGCAAGCCCCCCTGGCAGAGGCTGAGCAGCCCCGTGTCCCACGGGCTGAGCCCTCCTGGAGCCGGAGGGGCTGCAGGGCCCGTTTGGAAGGAGGTGCCCAGCACTTCCGGCAGGGTCGCGCGGGGTCTTTCCTTCCCATGTGCCTGCGGCTGCCGGTGCCATCAGTCTGGGGGTGTGCGTGGGAGCCGTGCAAGCAGAGCGGAGGCGTCCTCTGTGCGCTGGCAGGGAAGCGAGCTCCCCCGAGCCGGGGGGGTGGGGGAGCATGTCTTTGCCCCACGTGGTCCCGGTTGCTTGCTCCTGTGGGCGAGGCTGCGGTGTGGGGCGCTGGGCCGTGCGCGGGGCCTGGCCGGGGTCAGTCTGAGCAGCTGCTGGGGCTTGGACTCCTCATGGGCCTGGGGGGGTGGAGGACGCCCGTGATTGGGCTGGGATCTGGCCCTGCACGAGTGGGGGTCCTGGCATCCAGGAGGCCTGGGCAGCGGGAGGCCAGACTCCTGCCCCAGTGGGCACGTGGGGGCTGAGCCCCTGTGCTCCGGGGGCCGGCGTGGACGTGTGCCTGATGGGGCTCGACCCCTTTGCTGCCCTGGAGCTGGCAGCATCGTCTCCCCGGGGGGCTGAGCCGGGCCCGTCGCCACGCGTGTTTGGCTCCGGGGGCTCGGTCGGGGGCACGGCGACCCTGGCTTCCCCCCGCGCCAGCGGAGGCTGCTGGGATCCGGATCGGAGTCTCAGGATCTGCATCAGGATCTGTATTGGAATCAGAATCTGAAATTGGGATCAGGACCTGAATCTGGACCAGGATCCGTATTAGAATCGGGACTGACCGCAATATGAATCCGGATCAGGGTCTATATCAAAATCTGAATCCGTGTCAGGACCTCAGTCCAGATCAGGATCCACATCCGAACCTGGAACAGGATCAAGTCGCGAGTCTGGGTCCATATCGAAATTGGAAGCTGAACCTGGATGAGGACCTCAGCCCGAATTGGGATCCAGAACAGGATCTATTGGCATCTGAATCAGGATCCACATCTGAATTCGGATCAGGCTCAGATCCATATGGGAATCTGGACCCAGAAGCAGGACCCGAATCCGGATCAGGATCCATGTTCCAGAGCCCTTGGAATCTGAAGGCGGAACGGGACCGGAATCCGGATCCGGCCCGGCCGTGTGAACGCCCCGCGCAGGGAGGGGGGCGGCGGAGCGCGTGGCCGGACGCGCTGCATCCGGTCTCCGCGGCGACCGTTGCCATGGCCACCCCCGCCCTTCCTCCCCCGCCCCCCAAGATGGCGGCGGCCGCGCGACGCGACCGGTCACGTGGCCCGCGCGAGGCCGCGCCCCCCGCCCCCCCGGAGCCGCGGGTCCGCGCCGCCACCGCCGTCGCCGCCGGGTCTTAAAGGGGCCGCGCCCCCCCCCCCCGAGCAGAGGCCGCGGCGC
>JAGPOW010003447.1:36195009-36260788 GCA_030014935.1 Caiman crocodilus | reverse complement strand
GGGTAAAAGGGCCCCCCCCCCCCCCCCCCCCGAGCAGAGGCCGCGGCGCAGCGTGGGGCCAACCGTGCCGGGCCGGCCCGTGCCGCGCCGTCGGGGGGCCGGCCGCGAACAAAGGGGCCGCCCGGCCTGCAGGTACCGGGCGCGGGGGCGGAGGCCGGGCCGGGACACTGCCGCGCCGCTCCGCACCGCCCCGCCGCGCGCCCGCCTTTGTTCGCCCTTTGTTGTGCTTTTGTTCGCGGCACGTGGCCGGGGGGCGGCGCCGGGCGGGGCCCGGCCCACGTGTGCGGCTCGGCCCTGGTGTAGACGGCGCCGCGCCGCGGGACTGCGGGGCGGAGCCGCGGGTGGGACCCCGACCCGGCCCGCGCGCCTCCCGGCCTCCCTGGGGCGTGTGGCTCTCCCTTGGGCAGCGGGGGGGCCACCGGGCATGACCCCTTCTCCTTCCCCTTCCCGGCAGGTGTCGCGGCGCTGGTGTCCTGCCCCGTCCGGAGCCCCAGGTCCGGCGCGCCCCTTCGCCTCCCGACGTCACCAATGCGACCATGGGAACTGGCAGTGAATAGGCGGCCGCCCTCTGCCCCCTTCACCCAGCGGCGGTTCTCGGGGGGGCCCTGCAGCAGCCCCGAGCACCTGCGGCGAAGGTACGGCCCCCACCTGCCGGCTCGGCAGGGTCGGGCCGCGGGCTCGTGTCGGAGCTGGGCACGGGCCACCGCTGGGCTGCGCGCTCCTTGCCCCTTCCCGGGGCTGAGACCGCCACGCGCTCCCGGGGTGCTTCGGGGCCGGTGTGGTGGAAGGGGGGAGGGACGGGGTGCGAGAGCCCGGCCCCCGTGAAAGGGGGATGCTGTGAACACGCCGGCCCCACGTGCCCCAGTCCGTCCTTCGGGGAGCCGGTGCCAGGCCCGGGGTCACGCCTGGTGTGTTTCTCAGCCCCCCTGCCAGGCGTCAGTGGGCGCGGCGCGAGCGACCTCTGCAAACCCTTCTGGCCCAGGATGAGAGCTACCTGCCGCCGGCCTTCGCCCAGCCCCAAGCGCCGCCCCTGCCGCAGCCCGTCTCTGTAGATGAGCCCCGCGCCTACGCCCTGGCCAGCACGCCGCCACGAATGCTGCACCCGGCTGCGCACCCGCCCCACCAGAACCCATTCATGGTGGATCTCCACGAGCAGGTGGGGGCGGTGCGGGGGGTTGGGGTCTCACTGGCCCCCGGCTGTGACAAGCGCAGCGGCTGCGGTCGAGACGCCTCGCACGGGCCCCGCAGCGGTCTCCCGTGCCCCGAGCCTCCGTGCTGCCCAGCCCACGGAGCCAGGCCACTGCAGGAGAAGGGTGCCTAGCAGGCCTGGCTGGGCTGGGCACGGTGCGGTCGAGGCGCTTGGTGGCTACCTGCGCTGACACGGAGGCCGGGCAGCCCCCAGCTCCAGCCGGCGCCGAGATGAGAGCCCGGCTGCCTGTGCTCGGAGCTGGGACAGAGCGTGGCGGGGGGGCATGGCCGCTGTGGTGGGCTGACGCTCCCCGACGGGCATGGGTGCAGCGCACTGACGGCCGGGGTCTCTTCCGCAGGTGCACCAGGGCCCTGTCCCCCTCTCCTACACGGTGACCACGGTCACGACACAAGGCTTCCCCCTCCACACGGGCCAGCACATCCCCGGGTGCAGCGCGCAGCAGCTCCCAGCATGCTCCGTGATGTTCAGCGGCCAGCACTACCCGCTCTGCTGCCTCCCGCCCCCGGTGAGAGCCTGCCGCGGCGCTGAGGGGCAGAGGAGCTGAGACCTGGGTGGTGCAGGCCATACTGAGCCTGGAAGGGAACGGGGAGGGGGCATCTCTGGCTGCCTGAACAGCAGGAAGGATCGGGGGCGTGGGGAGAGAGGGCCTGGAGGGTGCTATGGGACGGGTCCTGGGCACCGCTGATGGCTGCTGTACTTCTGTCTCTTCTCCTAGCTGATCCAGGCATGCGCCATGCAGCAGCTGCCCGTCTCCTACCAGACCTTCCCCCCACTCATCTCCAGTGACCATTACATCCTGCACCCGCCGCCGCCCGTGGCGCCACACCAGCCCCCACACATGGCCCCCCTCGGCCAGTTTGTCCCTCTGCAGGCCCAGCACCCGCGCATGGTGAGTCCCCGCTCGGCTGCGGGGAGGGGAGGACAGGTGTGCACACACGTGTGCTGCCGTGGGGGGGATCCAGAGGCTTTATTTGGTGCCTCGAGTCGGGACAAGGGAGGGGAGCTGGCGGGATCGGGATCCAGCAGCAGCACCCTGCGGGCAGTCCAGTCACGGTGCACTGTTCCCTGCCCAGCCTCTGCAGAGGATAGACAATGACGTGGAGCTGCGGGGGGAGCAGCACCCCATCGGGGGCTTCGCCTACCCGCCCTCGCCCCATGGCCCGGGTCTGTCCCCGTCTGTCCCGCTCCATTACCTGCCCCACGACCCGCTGCACCAGGAGCTGCCGTTCGGCGTGGTAAGGCGGGGGCCGGGCCGTGGGAGAGCCCCAGGTGCCCTTGCGAGGGTCCTGCTGACCAGGCCGTGCTCTGTCCCTGCAGCCATACCCCCACATGATGCCACGACGCCTGAGCGCCCAGCGGTACCGACTGCAGCAGCCCCTGCCGCCCCCCCCACCCCCGCCGCCCCCCTACTACCCCAGTTTCCTGCCGTACTTCCTGTGAGTACCAGAGCGGGGGAGAGGGGCCCGTCTGGCCGTCGCGGGCAGGTGGCGGGTGCCAGCTCTGGGAGGCAAGGGTGCTGCGCCCACCCCCCAGCAGCGGGCGCCTCTAGCAGCGGGCCGTCTGTAAGTGCCCTGTGCCCCCTCCCCTCCCCTCCCCCTGCAGCTCAATGCTTCCCGTATCGCCGACGGCTGTCGGGCCCACGATCAGCCTGGACCTGGACGTGGACGATGTGGAGATGGAGAACTACGAGGTGGGGGGCTGCACCCTGCTGCTGTTGGGGGGCAGGGAATGGGGCTTCCAGCTCCCTGGGCCCAGCCCTCAGACCCACCCCCCTTGGGCTGGCTCGAGGCCCAGCTCTCCAGTTCTGGGAGCAAGGGGCTGGGGCTGGGGGTGGATTCTGGGCACCGGGGTCTGGTTTCCAGCCTGGGACTCGGGGAGCCGTGCATGGAGCTGGAGTTTGCTGCAGGGGCTGAGCTCCCTGTCCCTGCCCTCAGGCGCTGCTGAACCTGGCCGAGCGGCTGGGGGAGGCCAAGCCGCGGGGACTCACCAAAGCCGACATCGAGCACCTGCCCTCCTATCGCTTCAACCCCGAGAGCCACCAGTCGGAGCAGACTCTGTGAGTGACCCTGGGGGTGGGAGCCCTCGTGGGCTGTGGGCGGGCAGGGCATCTGGTTTGGAAGCATCTCCGGGAGCTTAGGCCACTCTAGACCTCCCCAGGCTGGAGGTGGGGAGGGGAGGTGGCTGGAGCCCGTGTCTGGCTGATGGTGTCCCCTGTCCCCTACGCAGGTGTGTTGTGTGCTTCAGCGACTTCGAGGCCCGGCAGCTTCTCCGAGTCTTGCCCTGCAACCATGAGTTCCACGCCAAGTGTGTCGACAAATGGTTAAAGGTATTGTCCTGGGGGGAGGGGGGAGGCAGCCCGGAGCCTGCTGAGGGGGCGTGTGGGGTGCTCGGGAGCTCCCCCAGCTCCGCACGGGGCGGCAGCAAAGACCCGGACCCGCAGGCAGGGCACGTGGCCGTGTCTGCATCACGGGAGGCTTGGCTTGGGGGGCCAGGGCTGGGCACGCGGAGCTCACGGCCACTGCTCACTGCTCTCGCCCCCAGGCCAACCGCACGTGCCCGATCTGCCGGGCGGACGCGTCGGAGGTGCACCGAGAGGCCGAGTGAGGCTGGCCCAGGCTCTGCCACGCGAGGCCCAAGAGCCGGAGGGCGCGGGGCCGGGCTCTGGCAGCCCCTTCTCAGGCGTGGTGAGAACGCGGGCCCGGCCGCCCCCTACCCCGCCCGCCCGGGCATGGACTCGGCCTGGTGCCACCCAGCGGGCTGCCCGCGGCCCCGGGGGCTGCGCCCAGGCCCCCGCACTCCAAAGACGCCGTCGCCGCCGCCGCTGCTCATCACTCTCCAGGTCTCCGTTTTGTTGTTCGTCCTCCTCCTCCGTTCTGTTCTCTGTCGTGTTTGGTTCCGTGGCCGCTGGACCCTCCCCCGGCGCGGCGGGGACAGGCCTGCCCGGCCGGCACCAGCAGGCGTTGGTCAGTGGAGCGCTGCAAGGGCAGGACCCGGGCCTGAGGCACTGCTGGGCGCCTGCCTGCCTTCGGCGTCCCCGGCTGCTTGGGTCTACCCAGCGGGGGGCAAAGATTTCCCCCCCCCACCCTCCCCCACTGCTGCCCTGGGGGCAAGCTCTCACCCCCCATCCGCAGGCCGTGGCTGGGGGCGAGGCCTCCTGGGCAAAGCAGCTGGCCGGTGCCCTTCGGGCCACGCGGAGAATCGTGGTGGCTCCAGAGGCCACAGCTCCGCTGTGCCAGGTGCCCCGTGGCCTCTCCTCACCCTGGGCTGGGCTCGCACCTGATTTTTAAGTATCCCCCACATGAATTTTAATTGCACTTGGGGGTGACTCGCTCCAGCCAGCCCCCTCCCCCAAGACCCTGGCCCGGCAGAGCATGGCTGGTGCTGGTGCTGCCGGCGAGCGGGGCTGGTGCATCCTCTGTCTCGTGGCGTCTTTTCCCTCCCCTGGCTCGTATCATGGAGAAGCCCAGCTAGTGATTCCCCGACCCTGGCTCTGGAGGAGCCGTGTCTTCCCTTCCCACCCTGTTGGGTGAGGCCCCTGCCCCCTACCCCTACCCTTACCCTTTCCCCCTCCCCGGCAGGGCTGGGCCCTGGCGATGCCTCCACGTGGCCTGTTGCCCAGGTGCGAGGAGCGCGCTGGTCCCGTGCCTTCCCGCGTGTGCACGCGCCATCCTGCCCAGGCCCTAACTGACCGGCCGACCGTAGCAGGGAAGCAGCCGCGCCCGGTGCCCGAGAGCGCTGGCCGTCGGCAGTCGTGTTGCATGATGTCTGGAGGGGCCATGGGGATGCCCGGCCCCCTGTATAGTTCACACATATGCATGCCTGTATGACCAGCTTGGGACGTGGTATTGGCCGACTCGAGCCAGCTGTGGGGTGAGGGGGGTGGGGCGAGGGGGTCTTTGTGCTCAGCTGATTACTGCCATGCACTGTACTGCACATGTCCGCGCGCCGCAGCAGCACCGTAAGGCTTTCGGGGCGCCTCTCCCTTCCCCTCGCCTGCCCGCCGGCCCAGCTGGAGGGGGAGGTGGGGTCTGCGCGGCCAGCCAGGCTCGAGCTCCCCTCTCCACTAGCCATAGGTGACCGGGGAGCAGGATCCTTCCCACGCCCTCGGCCAGGACTCTCCCAGCCCTGCGGCCATGAGAACAGCCCCCAGCCCTGGTGCTCGTGAGCTTCCTGCAGGCACAGACTGGCCCTGCCCTGGGGTGGGCGCACGGGGGAGCAGCCGCTGCTGGGAAGCCCGGGCTGGGCCCAGGTGCCTTCCCCTGCCCACGTGGGAGGGGACGGGAGGGGGCTGCGGTGCCCAGGGAGAGTCTGGCCTGGCGGCACCCTGCCCACGCGGCCTCCTTCCCGCGGGCACCCGCTCTCAGCAATACGTCGCGGGGCAGCTGCCGGGCAGGGTCCGCGGGAGCCCGGCTGCTCTCAGGAAATCCGGCCCTGGGGCGAGGGGTTGCAGAAGCCCCCGAGGACCCGACCCGGCCCCAGGGTGCGGGAAAGGCCTTGGAAATGCAGCTGGGGCGGGGCCGGGGCTGCACCATGTGCCGTCGACGCCTTCGCGCCCCTGCACCGTGTGCATTGTGGGACTTGCCCAACGGCAGCTTCCGATTGGCTGGAGTGAGGGACTGCCACCCCCTCCCTGCCAATCCAGGCGAGCCGGGCTGGTTCCCGCTGCCCTTTCGAGATGACCCGCTCCCTTCCTGGCACTCCGATTGGCCAGCGCAGTTGACACGCTGGCCAGTGCGTAGTGCCGTTTCCCCTTGCCTCGACCTCCTCGGGCGCGGGGCAGGTGCCCGGGGAGGGCGGGGGACACCAGCACCCCGGGCCGGCGGGTCCCTCGCCCCAACCCCAACCTCCCGTGTGACACGAATAACCAAAGCTCTTTACTGTACATACGGCAGGTGACGTTTCTATGTTTCTAGCCAGTCGGAGCAGTGCTGATGCCCCTCTGTTTTAAACCCCCGTCCCTGCCTCTCGCCCCGTCCCTCGCCCGCCCGCCCCTGCCTCCCGCCCGGTGCCCCCGGGCGGTCTGGAAAGCCTTACGGTCCTGTTGCCGGCGCCTCGAAAGCTCACAGCTCGTGTGCTGCAGAATTTACTCCGAGGAGCAGCTAAAAGTATCATTTAAAAGACGAAATAATAGAATAATAAGAAGAAAAAAAAGACAAAAAAAGACAAAAAAATACTTAAAACAATTATCTAGGGTGTTTGTGATTGCTGATTGCGCTGTAGATACCACTGTTTACCAATGATTTCCTGTGGTGGGATAGTGGACTGTTTACTGTTCTATTATACCAGTCCCTCGGCCTTCCAGCGGGACATCCCCTGCCCCTGGACGGCGCCCGGACGTGTGTTCTGTGTTAGAAAGTCATATATATATATCTATATATATCTATATATCTATATACGTGGGTACAGCGCTATATACATATATAGATATATATATATACATACATATATATATAAAAATCTAATTTTTTTTTGCTCTGTTACTTGCACATTTTACAGTTACCTCATTTTCCCCATGTATGTATTTGAGAAAAAAAAAAGGCTAATATATAGAGAAAAAAAACAAAGGTTCTTAAAAGCTCTAAAGTGTTTGTTTTTCTTTTGGGTTTTTGTTTTTTGGGGTTTTTTTTCTCCATTCCATTGGAATCGCATTGGTTTTGTAGCATCGCCCTCCCTCGTCTGTTGTATTATATATATGTGTATTATACTGATGGAAATTTTTAACAGATTTGTACTTTTTTTAAAATGAAAGTTGCTAGTTCTGCTTGACCGAGTAGTGCAATCATTATTTTTTTTAATGTTGTGGCTGATTTTGAGAGGGATATTCACTAATAAATGTATGATGTATACCGATGCGCTGTGCCCGCCTCTCTCTCCCGGGCTGGGCCAGGGGGGCACGTGGGAGACGGGTTGGGGACGAGGGGGCCCTGCTGGGTGTCGGCCAGCGGCTGCGTGGGCCCACGGGAGCCCAGCACCCAGCTCTTGGTCGGACTCCAGCGTGGTTGTCAGGCACTATTTTCTAGCGTACAACATGCACCTTCCCTGATCGGGGTGCATGCATTCAGTGAGGAAGTTGATTTCCTGCCTGGGGAAGAAGCTCTCTGGTTTGATTCCTGCTGTAGCTGTGATATTCCCACTGGGGTCAACTGACTTAATGGTTTATTGTTCTCGCTCTCCAGGTGTTAGCTCTCCTCTTGACCTTCCACTAACTTAGCCAGCCTTGCTTAGGACAGCATCTCTCTCTTTTGCAGCTTTTTTAGCGCAAACTGTTCAACATGGACGCTTTAACTCCTTTCGTAACCACAGCCTCACCCATAGAGACTGTCCTCAGCAGCAGCTAGGAATTCAGCTTTAATGAAGCAGGACAGAGAGGGCGAGTGGGCTGATGATGAGCCTCCATCCCTGCTCTCTGGAGCCACAGCTATGGAGAAAATCTTCCTTTGTCCTACCTCTCCCACACAAAAAGGCTAAAAAATAGTGTGGTGTTTACCTTGTAGGTCATGCAGGCAGGGAAGCCTCTGACTGGGCAGAGCTGGCTCGGTGCTCGCGCTCTGGCCCTTGCTGGACATCAGAGGCTGGTGGGTGGAAGTGGCCAAGGACAAGTGGGCAGGTGGTGCTGGTGGCCTACAGTGCTGGGCTGGTCCTGGAGAGGACAGCAGGGCTGGAGGAAGCCAAAGGTGCAGCAATGCTGTTGCAGTCTATGGCCGTGGAGGGCTTGCACTGCGAGGTGCGGGGTCCCCTTGGGAGCAGAGCTCTGCCTGCTTGGGCATTGGGGTGGGTGATCCCGAGGGGACTGGGCATGGTGTGGCAGTGCAGGGCCGTGGGGCAGCACCCAAGGAAGGAGCCTGCAGCTGCAGGGTGGCGGGGCAGCGCTGGGTCCTGGCTGCTGCGGCAGCAGCTGCTGGAGCCTGGGGCTTTCCAGGAGTCTGCATCTGCCCTAGTGTCCTAAAGCCCCTGCCTGACGGCGTGAGCCAAGGAAGGGGAGACGGGGCAGGAGGGAGCTCTGACCGTCCTAGCCCTGTGGCTGTGCTGGAAAGAGGCGGCTGTGGCTCCTTTCGCTGTTGTTCTGCACGAGGCAGAGCCACTGCCCTTGGCCTGGGTACTGGCTGCAGGCCAGGCCGGGGTGGGGATGGCTGGGTCCAAACCTGGAGGGTCCTGGCTGGCAGGTCTTCCCCTGCACTTGGGGTCAGATGGATGCTGCATTGGGGCTGGGGGGTTCATCTTTCTCTGCAGTGCCAGAGCCTTTGGTCCCCTGCATTCCTGGGCCCAGGGGTGGCTGCGCTGAGGGTTTGGTCCCCAGCTGTTGAAGAGTAGGGGAGGCTGGACCTGACCCCGACCCCCTGTGTCCTGTGGAGTACAGCCACATCTGCTGCCTGGAGCAGGTCCTGCTCCTTTGCTTGGCTGCAGCAGCGATCCCTGCCCCACTCTGGGTGCTCTGGGCCTGTGCCCCGGGCTGGGGCCACAGCGGTGCTAGGAGGTGGCACAGCCAGCAGCAAGGACCAGCATCCACTGTGCCGGTTCCCATATGGCCTTCCTCTATCACAGTTGGGTAGTGGCCTGGCAGAGGGGAGTGTGCTGCTGGGGGGGAGGTAGGGATAACTGCCCCCATCCAACCCACACTGTGCTGGGAGAGGTGCCCCAGCTGGGCTTAGTAGAGTCAGGGGGATGCAGAGCCATGCCCTGCCTCCAGTCCAGCTGGGGCGAGGGGCTGGGTGGTTCCCCTGCTCCTTGCAGCAGAAATGCCATGGGGTGGTCTTCAGCCCAGGTGGTTTTGCTTACCTGGCAAGGGAGATCCCCTCCTCTCAGGCTGGTGCTGGGGCAGCTCTGCTCCCGTGGTAGCAGGAAGTAGCTCCTGCCTCAGCTCCAGGTCCTGACTAAGCAGGGAGCAGCCCAAAACACCATGGCTTGGGCTCAGTCTTCTCTGGATCTGACTCTCACCAACATTAACCCTGGGCCTTGTGTGTTAGCACCAGGTCTGGCTCTTTACGCCATCTATGTGCTGCTATCCCCAGCAAGGGCTCAGGGCAGTGTTTAACATGGGAACAACTGACAAGGACACCAGAGTAAATGAAACATCAGTGCAGAGCCCCACTGGAACCACGTCGTGGCCAGGTCTTGTCAGAGATAGCAGCAGAGCTAGGGCCAGCATATGCTGCTGGTAATGAGCTCCTCAGCTCTGCACCTCTTGCCTAGCAGCCCAAGCACACAGCGAATGGGAGAGACAAGAGGATGGAGTCCAGGGGACCCCACAGGGACAATAATTGTTTGCCCCTCACCACTCTTTGAGGTCTCCCCCTCCTGAGAAAGCAGAGCCTACTCAGAGCAGCTAGGCTGGGCCCTCCCACTGGCAGCAATGCCCCTGCACCACCAGTTGAGAGGCCAGTGTTGGGTGCAGAGGGGACAGCAGCAAGAGAACCAGGCTGGAGGGAGCTGGGTCAAGGTAGCCACATCTGCCTGCTCAGCCACCCCTACCTGGGCACAGTCCTGCCGCACACCCCACAGCCATTCCTCCCCCAACATCAGCTGGTTTGGGGCGAGTGGCTGAGGCAGCTGAGAGGCCTGGAAGAGAGGCATCCAGACCCACAGTCCGCACTGGAGAAACATAGGTTAGCCCCCAGGTGAGCGCTGGCAGCTGCTGCAGAGCCCTGGCCCCTTGCCAGCAGGCCTGGCCTTGGCCTGCATGAAGACAGGGAGGCAGGGACACGTGAAGCACGAGCACAGGCACGCTAGAGGCAGAGTTTATTACACTATGCAGGCTAAGAACCCCGGGCCAGCACCCATGGGGCAGGAACTTCAACCAGCTCTTATCAAAAATTAATACTATTGTCAACCCTGGGCTCCTTTGGTCATTACAAAGCGAGAGAGATTAAAAGAAAGGTGTCTATACACAGGGGAAGCGGAGGAGAGTCTGTCTGTCTGGCCCCACCCCCGGCATGGGCAGGAGCCCCTGCCTGCCACATGGGCCGCCCATAGCAGCCGAGTCCCAAATCCTCCCCGGGCGGCAGGGGCGGGGGCCAAGGGTTTCCGATCAAAGCGAGATTTACCAGGAGCTGCCGGTTTTGCCCCCTGGAGAGGGCAGCATTGTCTCCCTCCCTCTGCCCACGGTGTCAGGAGTGACGGTGCGGGAGCTCGCAGGCCCTGCCCGGCACCAGGACAGGCTCGCAGCATGGCTGGCGCCGGCGACGTAGCCTCTGATCCCTCATCTGTACGCAGCAGTCATTAAAAAAAATATCATGTTGTAATCATCGTCTGGGGTCCTCGGGCCGTGTGGCGGGGCCACATCAATCGTCCGTGAGGTCCTGCACGAAGAGCACCTCTGTGTGGCTGAGCCCGGCCTCCTGCAGCGTGGGGGGGTTGGGCCACTCCTCTGTGGGGAGACAGGGCAGCACGCGGCGCGGGAAATTGGCCTCGATCTGGAACTTTTCTGGGCTCTCCTTCAGGGAGAACAGGAAATCATGGATCACCTAGGGAGCGGAAAGCACAGAAGTTGGTTCTGCTCACGGACTTAGGCTAGTCGCAGGCCACCCATTACTTGTGTACAGACAGGGACACAGGCCCTGGGACAAAGACGTTTTCCCAGGGCTGGATTCAGAAGGACTTGGAGATCCCATGCACACGTCCAGGCCCCTGCACTCCCCACACACTGAGGATGCATGACCCTGTGCGGCAGCCCTTCACCAGACTGCAACCGAGCCCTATTCCAGCCTGGGCGTAACCCCCCAGCCTCCGGAAGGCCCAGCAAGGGTGGCCTTGTGCCAGCACCTGCTAGGCCACCCACCCAGCTGGGCCACCCACCCAGCTGCCGCCAGATTGAGGGTGGAAGAGTGCAGGCTGCGTTAGCAGGTGGGAACGGCAGGGGGCAGACCCTCACCGTTAGCGACTGCGTGAAATGGAATCGCCTCTCTACTCGGGAGTCGTTGGGCAGCTTGAAGATGATCTTGACACTCTCTGGGTCATCAGGGTGCGGCTCCGGGGGAAGGCATTCCGACCTCCGCTCCTTCTCTTCCTTCAGCGTCTGCAAAGCACAGTGGGAGAGGGGAGTGACAGGCTCACAGAGCTGGCCTGGGTACCAGCACGGGAGATGGCATCTGCCAGCCAGCCTCCCCCCAGAGGCTCAAGAGAAGGCAGGTGGGCCCAAGGGGCCAAAGAACTCGAAGCGCAGCAGGAAAAGCACTGTGGGCTCAGCATGGGGCACTGACCAGGATGGGGAAATGCCCAAGTGAAATGTGAGCAAGACGAGGGGGGCTGCAGCCCTGCAGGGTCCCTCCCTTACCTGTCGCCGTCTCTCCTCGGCCAGCTTCTGCTGCTGCACCTCCTCTTCCTTCTTTTTCTTCCTCTCCCGCTCCTCCTTTTTCTTGCGTTCCTTCTCCTGATCTGCGCGCAGGGAAGCCAGGTATGCCTCATCCTGCTGCTGCCTCAGGACCTGCGTCTGGTTTCTCTCCTCCCTGCAAACACCAGGCAGTGGTGTCAGAGCCAGCAGCCTCCCAGATCCCGGCAGGGAAGAGAAGCCTCAGTGGAGCAGCCCCAGGCAGGAGCATGAGAGTGTGTGCATGTGGAAGGCTCCAAAGGTTCTTTTGGGGTCCAAATGCTGCCTGCTCCCAAGGAGATTAGGCCTAGGGAGCACTGAGCAGCATTTCCTTGCGACAGTGAGGGACCTCTAACTGCAGATCACAGCAAGTTGGCATCAAGAACCCCCAAAGCCCTCCTGAGTCCTTCGGGGCTCCCAGCCTCATACCTCTCCAGGCGCTCGGACACCAGGTACGTCTGGTTCGCATCCATGATGAACGTCAACTGGTTAACGAGGTCATCCGGCTGGATGAGGCCTTCCAGCCGTCCCACCACAGTCATTCTGCGATCTTTCAGCATGATCACAGCCAGAAAGGGGTATGTGTTCTCTCGCAGAGCCTGGGACACTGGGAGACAAGTGCAGAAATTGCTGCCAGCATGGGTGATCCAGAAAGGTCACAGGGCACAATAAACATTGCCTCCGAGGGTCTGGGCTGGGCAGCTTTCTGGGCTACCACTCCCCTGTGCAGGGCAGAGCCTCTAGGGCTGTTGATGCCACAGAGATAAGACTGCAGGCATCTAGCTGTGCCATGCTGCAGAGCCTGCCTGCGGCCTACAAGAGGCACATCCCTATTACAGGGCATGGAGGGAGAAGGAGGACAGAGAAATGAGGGGGACCAGCACAAGTTGTCCCTGCCTTGGGCGCCTGCTTCCCCGCTCACCTCGGTACCCCTCCGGCTTGTTTGTGGAGCAGGACCAGAACAGCATCCTGGTGTTGATGAGGGTGATCACCTCAGATGCGCACAGGGTGTTGCTGGGGGCGAGAAGGAAGGCAGCATGACGCATTGGCCCTGAGTGATCAATGGGCTGGCTGGTGCCCCGCGCTCTCACCTACCGGCAGAACTCGTCCGTGTCCTGGTGGTCATCGCCATGCAGGTACACCAGTAGGAAGCGCAGCTCCCGTTTGGCGTCATTCAGTGCCTGGTGGAGGGCAGAGGGAGGTGGCTGTTACTACGGCCATCAGGATGCATGTGGGATGGGAGCCTCCTGGACTATGGCAGCAGAGTTAAGTGAAGAGCCTGCTGCATTCGGCTGGTGCTCCCAGGGCCAGCACTCTCCTTGAAGCTCCCTGCTATCATTTATAAAATCAGCACAAGTGGAGCCATGAAAAACAGCTGGCTTTAGAGCCATGCTGGCAGCCAAGTACAGTCAGAGCAGCTTGTCCTTCCCATCCTTAAAGGCCTGGCATGTCACCATGGCAAATGCATTGTGAGGTAAACTCTTTTTGACCGTGCTCACAGCCTAGGTCTTGGCGATGCTGTTGCCTGAACATTTATAGTGGGTATCTAAACAGAAGGCGACCATTGCCATTCCATGTTAGGGCCTGAGGCCAGGCAGCACCGGCAATATGCCACCCATGCCCTCACTATGCTAAATGGCACTGACCTGGCTGTATGTTCCCTGGTAGAAGACGGGGTGTATCCTCCCATACTTTTCCTCAAACATATGAATAAAGGAAATAATGTCACCCACTGGGTCTGTGACCCGACTGCGAGGATCAGGGCGTATAAAACGCAAAGCAAACCTAGGAGAGAAGCAAAGGAATTCAGCTCTTGGACTTTCTGAAAGACCCATGTGGTTTATGCTTACAGCCAGCAAGATCTCCAAAGATTGGTGGGTCTTAACCTCCGGGCAGCTTTGTTGGCACAGATGCGAGCTTGTGGGAGAGTGTTCACTGTGGCACATTTGGTTTAGAAATGTACTTAAGCCCTTTCCCAAAGGCAAGAGGAAGCGACCAGAGGAGACCGGAGCCAGAATCCAGCAAGCAGGATGGTGGGACACACAACTGTTGCCATCTTGCCTGTACCCTGCCCCAACCTCCTGCTGGCTATCCCATGGGGTGGGCTGAAAGAAGGACCTTTTGAGACAGTGAGGACAGAGAAGTGACAGGGCTCCAGGAGAGGGCAGAAACAGGCACCTGAAGAGTCTGTACAAATGTCTCCTGTACATAAAATGCTCACATTGTGACTTCTCTTGCTGGTCAGTTTTTCACTCTCTCTCTCTGTCTCTAGTCTCCTTAGAGACCATAACACCAAGCCAGGGACTGTTGTTCTACGTGCTGGTACAGTACCTAGCACCATGCAGCCTCAGTGATGAGGGGTGGATGCTGTGGGCATTAACTCAGTACCTACCCATTAGTGGCCTGGTGATGGTGCGTCACACTTAGGAACTGTAAAGCATCTTGATTTGGAGTTAGCATTACATGTTTGTTTCATTTGCAGATTAAGACTGAATTCCTGTGTTGGTATACAACACTCAGTCATTACCGAATGCTGCGTTCCGACTCAATACATAAAGACTACACAGCGCTACAGAGAAATCAGAATGAGCAAGTATCTCATTAATATAAATTCTGGTATCTTACCACACTGAATGAGAATTTCCAGACAAGAACAGTCACCAGAGTTAGTCTGTCTTGTTGCAACTAATACATATCAACTTGAACAAAAACGAAAGAAAGAAAAGAACTTACCTAAATATATCAAGTAATGTGTAATAGGTAAGTCGGAATGGAAGCATTATCAAGTAGTAACCCCATCCTAGCAAGCCCTGCAATTACAAAGAGAGTTATGTGTTTACCTCATCCCCTGGAAGATGCGTGCCAGGTGAAATGTGCCTCTACCCATCATCAGCCATGCTGTAATGTCCATGCAAGTGTGCCATCAGTGCTCTGAACAAAGAACCAGGAGCTGGCAACTTGCCTTGCAACCTGGGGCAGGTAAGTCAGGCCAACTTTAAGTGTTTGCTGACAGACACTTAACTTGGAGAGTCCAACCTGATGCTTTCTGCCACTCAAACAAGACCTTTCCAAAAAAAAGAAAAGAAAAGGCAGAGGTGGAAAGATCAACTTTCCCTACCTGTTGTGAAAGGGGAACCATAGTCTTGACTGATCTTGTAGGGATTCTATGAGAATCCCCATTTGAAATGCAGTAAGTAGTAATCAAACTGGCATCTTACTAGCATACTTATGGCAGACTGTTACTTAAAATCATCAAACAGCAAGGAAGCAGGGAACAATCTTTCATTCCACATGAACTGGGAAGTCCAAGCAAGGGTTTTGCTATGATCTGACTAAGACCTGTATAGGCTTGACATGGTTTGCCTATATTGCAAAACACACAGGTAAGGAAAGTGCCTGAAGCAATCAGGGATGTTGAAAGAACAGCTCTGCCCAGAGCAGCATTGGGTGCAATTTTCATGTGAAAATAAACAAGACAGCAGTAAGCAAAGGAAACAGAGTTCCCTTCCTGTTGCTGTACTTTTCCTTATCCACAGGGATCACTTATCTATGCAAAGACAAAACCCAATCATTAAATTACTTGCCCTGGGTTGTGGCCTTGAAACAACGTAGCTGTAGATTCTGTGGTCAGCTGTATTGACCTGCAGCGGTCGGGATGGAGGTGGATTGAAGACACTTGGGACACCCTCTTGCTCATTCAGCCGGTCCTGTACAGCTGCCTGTGGTGGAAGGAACAGCAAAGGGACCCATCAGAAGTGGCAACACGCATGAAGATTAGCAAAATACACTCTGAACCCTCCCATTCTGAACATCTGAGCACTGGACAGCTGCAACTTAATACATAAGTGAGGGCATTGCTGCTTCCAGCCTACAATCCATAGTGCTGTTTCTTTGAAGAGCAGTGCTACATAAGTGATACGTGTACAGCCTAAAGAAAGACAGCTTTATTCAGGTGCCCAGAGTAGTGTGGTCCACAACAACCCAGCCACAGGGCAGGCAGTTGTACATGGAAGGTTTCACGGTACAGCCATGTGCCAAGAAGCTTTGAAAAGGAGAGCAGCGCAGATGTGTGTATGTTGACCAGAAGCCTTTCTGAGGTGGGAAGGTACTATATTGATGAAGACATTAGGGTGCTTGTATTGCATATAAGAGGAGGGGGAAATGAGAGCAGAGTGCCAGAAAGCCTTACAAAAGAAAAACAGACTTCACTCTGACTGGCGGTAATCAAATAATAATAGCACATGTAGTTAGGCTGAATGCTCCGTTTGTGCCCAGCATGAGTCCTGGCCTTAGTGAAGCACGAATAGCCATTGGGTATCCATTTTCCATGTCATGCTTTGGGACCAAAAGAGGACAGAACTGCTTTCAGAGATGAAGGGCTATCATCTTTGCACATTGGGCAACTCAACATAACAGGAAATTGTGAAAAGGCAATTAAGATACTAGCCAAAGTTGTTCTTAATGATAACCAAAGAAACTTATTCATGTGGAGCTGAATATAGAAGTATTATGTAAATGCATCTTTTTTAATATAGCAACCTAGATCACTGCTCAGGCAAATACAAAAGAAGAAATTCTGCTTTGGGAGCCTTCAAACAGAGGTGTCTAGGCAGCTGGAAAGAAAATCAGCTGGGAGGATAATTCTAGCCGGTACCTCTATATTCCAGTTGTGTTGCTCCAGAGTATGACGACATTGGTCCATAGACTCTATGCCAGTCAAGTCCTGCAGAAGGAGAGAAAAAAAAGTGTGAATGCAAAGGAAGTGCAGCATTTGCACATGGGTTGTGGCTGAAAAAACAAAGAAGTGACAGATAGAACTTTTCTTCTTTCTAAACCAAAATTTCCACTCTCAGTTCAGACACAAACACTTGAAAGCTATTGCACATAAAAGTCAGTCAATGGCTGTAAATACTGCGAGCGCAAAGTGAGTGCCTAACCCCAAGGGGACTTTACATTCTCCAAACAGTAAGTGATCCGTGGGCCTCAGCAAGGTATTTTAGTGATTATCAGCATCTAGCCCTGTTGACAAACTGCTTGTGAGCCTTCTCTTCCATTCTCCTCAAATGTCTGCCATTACAGCTCCTTTCCAGGCAGTGAAGGAAGGCCTCTCCTCCATCCACAACTCACTGCAACTGGAAGTGGAGAGAGAATAAGAGATGAGTGGTATTAGAGGTGCTGTACTGTTCTCCAGTTCTATGGTAGATGTTATAGTGAAAAAGCAAGGCTAACATAAGCAGAGGTAGTGCCCTAAGCATAGCACAAAGTAATCTGAGCCCAAGTACAGCGCAAAACCACCCGCAGGCCTCAACACCAGGGGTTTGCTGCACTAATTCAACAGTGATTTGGAACGCATAGTAAGTTGCTGCTAATCGAGGCTTCTTCACAAGAGTGCAACAGTACTGTACTGGATGTTCTGACATGCTGAATCTGCATAACTTCTGAATGGGGACAAAAAGCCTTGTTGAAACCACCATGCCTGTCGCTTTGCCAGAAACACACCTCATTCTCCCCACCAACCACTACAAACTCTTCTAAAATACCTCCTGCTTTCAAACTGAACCCACTGCTTCAGCATCTAACTGCATTACTGTAAAGCACTGAACTCCAGGCTAGCAGCCCTGTTACTCAGGAAGAGTTGCATTTGTTATGAGTGGCATCAGTAACGACACCAGTAACATGGAGATAAAGGGAGGCAGGATACCTTCTGCTTCACTTAGTCTCCTGCCATTTGGTAAGCAGGGAGCAAGACTATTTCCAAAAGTACTAGTTTCCCCTGGATGTGGGCAGGTGAGGCTGATCTACCTCTCCACCTATATAGCATGTTTAAACTAAGGCACCCTGGGTTCAGTCTGCCTCCCCCTTGTATAAGTCACATCAACCAGGTCATTCCTTGCAAGGCAAAAGTTTGGGACACAATATTTCAGCTTCTGAAGACACATTTCTTTCCTACCACAGAGGCCAGAAAAGTTCACCAAACCCCCGGTGGCCTCAAAATTTAGCCTCCTAGGCAAGGGTAGAGAGGGCAGATGCCAGGGAATTACACTGGTGAAAAGCCCATGTTCCTCACTCCTCCCCTTGGGTACTGGGATTCCATCAGGATGCATGGGGATCCAGGCTCCCGGGGGCCACCTTTCGCACTTCTATCTACCAGGTGTGTCTAGCTCCTGTGAATTCTGGCTGCTTGGTGCTGCAGTCCTGATGCTAAACTGGACCTTGTTTGTTGTGGAGGAAGCCGCCCAAGCAGAACAGGTCTCTTAGCCAAACAGAATGAGCACCATGCCTCCCGCCAGAGTCCTGGCTGCAAACTCAAGGCAACAAGCTCTCTCAAACTTCCTTCCTATTTGGCACTTGAAAACAGTTTTGAGCCCTAAAAAAATTGGCCAAGGCCAGGGCACCTCTGCTTCCTGCTGCATTAGGGGCCCTTGGTATTCTGCGAGAGGCACATGCCTGGATCAGGATGGAGAAAGCAGGAATGCAACATCCACCCTTTCGGTCAGCCTCTGGTGACACCGTCCACACTAGCCTGCACTTGATATTCCTGCTTGGGTTTCCTTGAGATCTCCCCTGTTATTGGGCTCATTTCCCAAGATCATTAGGAGCATGACGTTTGGTTGTTCAGCTGAGAACCTACTGGGAGGCTGGAGCTACAGTTTCCACATGGAAGAGGATGGTCTGTGTGCCAGGTGCTTGATTTTCTCCCCTCATTTCAGCATTTTGGATTCTACCTACACCTTCTGGCTTCACCTGGACAGCAAAATCCCTGCTGGAGATTTAGTTCTGGGACCAAGTCAGGACTCTGCTTTGTAGCTCGTGATCAATTTGCTTCACTTGCTTCCCCCTTCCTGCCCCATGACATTGCCTTCTCTTTCTCTTCTCTCCTATCTACTGGACCAGAGACTCTTCTGCTTCACTCTCACTAACCCTCCCTGCTATTTGCCAGAGATCAGACCTTTCCCCAGCGTTAGAGAGAAAGGTACAGAAATTCAACTCTTCTGCCACTTAGACTGTGGTCAATTCAGAAGGAGAAGTTTCAGTCATAATGCACACCGATTTATTCAGATGTACATCCGCAGCAGGGCCCTGAGCTGTGGCGTTTCATGTAAATCTGGTATTTCCAGCTGGTTTTCATTCTTGCTTGTACATCTTCAAATCAAACTAGGTCTGCTTCACTGCTGAAGTATGCTCTCTGCTTTGCAGCAACTTTTACGACCATGAGGTAGGTTTTAAGATCCCTTTTACAAGATTTGCTGTCACTGAATTGCACTCAACATTTCCTTGCCAGACCCCTAAGGGGCACCCTTGACTGTCAGCTCGTATAGGTACACAACAAGCAGCTGTAGGGAAAGCGTGCATTCTGGATGCCCTTCCCAAACAATGACCCTGGGCAGGCACTAACATGCACTGACCCTGGGCAAGCAAGCCATTCATGCAGCTGGGCTTTAGAAGGGAGAAGCTAAGACTTCCTACAGCATGTGTTGCAAAGCTCCTGATCACCACCACCTCCTTTAGTGCTCCAGAAATGCTACCAGCATTTGCACATTTACACGATGCAGAAACACATTCACACCTTTGTCTCTGCAGATCAGAGTCGCAACTAGGCACTGTTAATGAGGCTGCATGATGGAACATTCTCTCCATTTCTGAATTATGCAAATGTAGTTGCAGTTTCAGGCTGGAAAGCTATTATACACCACTGTCGTTTTCTAACATTATTGTGCTCAGCAAGCACCAAATCCTTGGGGTAGCTGTAGAGGCTTATAAAGCTGGTTAAGCAAGGCTTTGGCAAGCAGCACTTCACCACATGGTTCCCTGGCCATCCCTCTGGCAGGACAGTTGTGTTCCTGGGTAAAGCTGGGGCCTTGTCCAAAGTGGCAACTTCCAACAGTGTAGATTAGCCTACAGCACTGTTGCCTATGTTACCTAGGATGACTGCATGGCACAGGGCAGTGCCAGGCTGGGCATCTTAGCAGCACTGCGGAGGCCTACCCTGACAGCTGCCCCAGACAGATTACAAAGCATAGTGCCAAAGACACCCAAACACTGTCTGCATCAGTCCTCCTACCATTGCTGCACACAGGAAACCTGCCTGCGGGGAACAGTCCTCCAAACCTGGCTGCATGGGTGCGGCCTCCTATGCTGACCACGTCTGCTATACCCTTACGAAGCAGCACTCACTGCTACATTCAGGTGTTCATGAAATCAGCTCAGCGATGTTAAAAATATCTTCCCCTAGAGTTAGGAGCTGTATGACTACAGTTCAGTTGTCAGTCAAAAGCCATTTTTAAACAAATCTCACTGGCAAAGCATTAATACCATTTCTCTGAAGCTCTGGGGACCCTCTCTAGTTCACTCTAGCAGAGAGGCCATGTAAGAAGCCTGAAGCAAGCAAGCAAGCCACTTTAATTTGGACTTCACTCCTACGGTCCAGGGCTTTTTTTCTGTGGGCTGTACAATGGTCCACATCTGAAGGGCTTTCCTGCAAGCTCTACTAGCCACATGCAAGAAAAGATAAGCACATTTTTAAACATCCTTGGTTTTAAGCACTCAGTTATGTTCCTCTGTAAAGAGGAAATCACTATTTCTTTTATGCCTACTTACCTACCTCAGATACCTTTACAGCTTCCATCACCAGAATATCTATGTGCAGTGTGTCTTGTGTTAAAGTCAGACGGGTCCTTTTAGATCAGTTGTTTTACTTCTTACCCCATCTTTAGATAAATAAAGATAAGAAACTAATCCTAGAAAACCAGTATTGTCAGAGGGGCTCAAAAAGATCACCTCCATGTGAAATTGGAACTCAAAGACTGACATACTGGGTAAGAGCGGCTTTCAAACACCAGAAGACCAAGAACAGTGAAACCCTATGCAACAAAACGTAAGGACCTGAGAAGTTCAACACCTCTCTCTATACATTACTTGGACTTCGGTACATTGAGATTGTTGTTACACTGCAAAGCCGGTTCATCCAGTTTGTACCTTTCAGCCTTAGGATGTCAATTAAAATACACTTCACTTCACTTAGGATGTCAATTAAAAACACTTCACTCTGAAGCAGTGGAGAGAGGATGCTGATATTTGTTCAAGAGGGCAAGCATGAAAAGTATAGATTTTGTACATTGGACTGTTTGGAAACTTCTCCTTCCCTGGACAGGGTTGCGTTGAAACACTACATAAAAGATGCATGTCCATGCAGCCTACAACTGGCACTGCTGTTAATTACCAGCCCACTGCCAAATTCCAGAGAATTGTTTCCAAGGGTGAAGAACATCTGACTTTTAGCAACAAAAGAGCCTTTGCCAAATCTTTTTTGGCGAGAGCGTCTTTGCATGTCATAAATGTGCATACCAAAGATTCTGAGGTTTGCAGCAGCACCCAGCATATTAGAGGGGTTTGCTACTGAGTTTCGCTATTTCCCATCCCCTTAAGCGAAAGATGTCTTCACCTAGCGCTCCATTACTTGACTTTCAGTAATCATGATTCCAAACAAATTAATCCCTCCCTCTTGCTCCCTTTAGAAGAGACTATATTCTTTTGTGGAAACTTCTTGTTTCGCTGAAAATGAAGCCATCCCATGGCTGTGGAAGAAAGCCAGTGGTCAGTAGCATTACATTGCCACACAGAAGTTTAAATAAGTTGCAAGAGTCAAGCCAGAAATGCCATCATGGACACTGTACAGTGAGAGCCTACAACTTCTACTTCATGTTCCTTCTAGGTCCCATCACTGCACTGCTCAAGCCAATTCATATGTAGCTTTTCCCTACAGCTGTCCCAAGACACAGCCTTGTCAGAAAGCAAAACTTTACTTTCTCCTCCCAGTCAATGCTGTGGCAAAACACTAATTTCTCCCCTTGCCCCCTCCCCCATGCTTATTATCCCAATTCCATCTCTTCATATTGTGCTTAGATGCTTCTCACCACTTGGTCTCCCTCCCTCACTCTCTCGCATTCCTTCTGTTGTGCTGTGCTGCAACTAGAACGCTGTTTTGGGCCTCAAATGCCAAACTCAACTCCTGCTGTACTACTCCCATCAAGCAATTCCTCTTCCCCTCACCAGTTGCCACACCCTTCACTCCTCTTCACTGTTATCCTGCACCTTGTCCTTTTTACATCATGAGTAGGGAATGCGTGTGTGCATGAAGTGCCTTGTAGCTCTACAGCACTACACAGAACTACTCACTGTCCTTTACATCTTCCCAGCGCTTTGCAGGCAACGTTCACAAACACTGAAGCTGGGTGCTGTGAGGTTTGTGGGACTTCTCCTTTGAGAAGTTCCTGTAGCCTCTGCAGCATTGTGCAAGGTGTCTGGGAAGAATTCATGGCTCTTTATGAAGATCACAAAGTAAGTGATACTAAAGCTGGGACCGAGAAGAGCAGGATTCATTGCCCAGAAAAATCTCAGTATTTTGTCCCTACTTCCTCTGAGTCCTCCTCCCCCCTCATTAATACCCTTAGTCCACAGGTCCCTGCTCTGGTCCATTTTCCGCACTCCAAGGCAGCAGAAGGAAAGATGTGATTCTGACAGTTCCACTGTTGCTATTTTCACAGCCCTGTGGACAGCAGTGAAAGTGGTAAGAGCGGCTGGTGCTATCTGTCCTGATTCAGCAAGACAACAACGACAGTAACCTTTAACACTGGCTTCATATTTAGAAGGCAATATTTACAAACAGGATGGAATTCACATGAATAGAGTAAAGCTTTGTTTCTGCACAAACCAACAGCTAAATCACTTACACATGAAACATTTACACTTCCTTTTTAGCAGCAAGTGCTAATACTGTTTGCAACTTGGAAGTAGTTTACCCTACACGGGGCATCATTTAACACTAAAAGACACCTGATCAGACCTCTTCTGTGTACACCATAATCCAGAGGACAGAGTTGCCTACCACAGCTGTTGACAAAAACAACTGAAGTTGAAAGAATCATTCACTTCAAGCAAAATGTTCTTGAAAAGAACTATGAATTCAAATGTTTATGTGCAGAGCAACTCCAAGACAGCGCTGCCAAGACAATGGGCAGTATACAACTATGCAGTTAACCCAAACCACCTGAAGCTATAGGAATTCTGAAAACAACCAGAGTTGAAATATTTCAGCTCATTACTGAGCAGCAACACTTTAATTACCTCTTGTTCAGTTTACTCACCATCTGTCACAGTCCTTTTGATAGTCTATCAGCCTTAATGGCATGTTAATACTTTCTAATTAAAAACTGCCTGAAAAACTGCTTGGAGAAAGAAATCCCTGTGGTCTTTAAGAACTGCACAAGCTGGGCCCAATACCTTTCAAGAGAAATCCAGTGTTCTCTCTGGAGAGACCACCATCTCTTTCTACTTATTCCCGTAGTGCACATCACAGGGCAAACTGCCTCCATTGTACTCAAGTTGACAGTGAGAATGAAGAGGAGGATTTCTTGTGGGTTAAGTCCAGGATTGTGTGTGCAAAAGTTGAGGTTTATTCGCCACCCTGACACATGCATGTTTTATGATGACTATTGCCTTTCTGTGTTGCAGCAAAAGGCATAAATTGCTAGCATGCACCAGAACTCCACTGTGGCTGCTACGGGATGATCAGAAGTAAAAGAAACCCCCTGCCACACACACCTTACAATCAGAATAATCACATTTCTCACGTGACCTTAGGTAAGTCCCTCTCTCCTTTCTTGGGTTTCCCCTAAATACAATTGTGTGCATTTTATTTACTTAGCCTACAAGGGGATTTTGAAATGTAAGGAAGACGTGTAAAGCATCAAGTTCATCAGCAGTTAGTGACACAGAAAAGCAAATCATTAGTAGCAGCAGTTAAGCTTCAAACACCTACTGACCACTATGTGTTGGGACAGAGTAACTGAGAAACAGGAAAGGATACAGCAGAAGGAAGGACTGTCTCTGAGGTCTAGAAGCATTAGCTCCATTGCTTTAAATGTTCCTGGCTCTGCAAAACAGTATGTATACAGAATGGCCATAAATACTGAATGGCATTTGAGGTCTGTGTCAGAGGCGGAAATACACCCTGGTCTGTCAAAGCCCCATTCAACACTTTAGCTTTACTGCTGCAATGTGGGCCTGAACAATGGCTCCAACCCAGCGCTGCCTTGATGGTTACTCCGCTGCTATGCAGCAGTTGCATATGTGCTGAACCCATCTGGAGACTCAGGAGAATAAGACTGAAAACATCTGTAGTCTGATCACAACTGGAATATCACCTTGATATACTGCCCGAGATCTTCAACTCATGACTGGAGGCCCAAGTACCACGATTCATAGTAGTTACATGCTGTCACAATGAGCACAACAAAGATTAACAAACAGCTCAACCAACCACAAATTATCTGCTTGGATTATTGGGTGAAATGTTAGGTCTTTTGATCCACTCAAAGCCCTTAATTTAGATCAGTGGTTCTCAACCTTCACCCCTCACTCGCTCTGATGCACTCAACCTTAGATCTGAGGCCTTCTGTGGAAGCTGCCAGCTCTTGCTTTTCATTCATCTTCTGAACGCAGACAAACACTAGAGCCAATCTCCTGTTGCAAAATATACAACGGGGCACAAATATAATCCTGGTTCATTTGCAACAGAAGATTGGCTCCAATATTAATACCTGTATTCTTGACACTCTGGGTCCCCATTTGAAATCTCTGATCTTCTGATATGCGTCATATTGCAAATTTTACCCCATGGTCAGACAGGCACAGACTACAGGGGTTTTAGCTTCCTCAGTAGCCAGGGGGGCCCTTTCTCCGGGATCGCTTGAGCACATACTGATAGCATCATCTCACAAGGTCTCTTCCAGTCCTAACCTTATGTGAATCTATAAACATTTAATGGAAACATGACGGTGGCTACTATGGGTTCCCTGCCGTACCTGTGTCAGGTTCGGGCAGGCTGTCTATGCTGCGCCCAGGTTAGGTTACCTACAGTCCCGTGTCCATCTGCAGGCCCCCACTACAGAAAGGATGTGGACACATTGGAGAGAGTCCAGCAAAGGGCAATGATAATGGTTGTGGGCTGGGGGACAGGACTGGCAAGGAAAGGCTGAGCGAGCTGGGCTAAGTCTGCAAAAGGGAAGACTGAGGGGGGGCGAACAGCAGCCTTCACCTCCCTGCCGGGGCCTGCAAAAAGGATAGAGCTGGGCTGGTCTCAGTGGGGGCAGATGCTAGACAGGGAGCAATGGGCTCCAGCTGCAGCGAGGGAAGTTGAGGGTGGATATGAGGACACCACCCTGGCTAAGAGGGCGAAGCAGTGGAGCAGGCTCCTCAGTGGTGGCAGGGTCTCCACCCTTGGAGGTAAAGCCCCGGGGAGACAAAGTCCTGGCTGGACCGGTCCTGCGTGGAGCAGGGCTGCACTAGCCACGACTCCCGAGCTCCCCTCCCTCTCCCGGCCCGTGACTGGATTGCGCAGGGCGGCCTGACGCTGCCGGCCGCGCTCCGAGCGGGACCAACCCCACGCGGCAGCCGGCGGCGGCAGAGGCGGCGCTGCGGGCCGGGCCGGGCCGGGCACGTGCGCGCGGGGCCCCGTCACCGGGGAGAAGGCCCCAGCCCAGGGCCGCACTGCCCCAGTAACCGGCGGCCAATCCCGGCGCTGCAGACCCTGGGGGCGGGGCCCTCCTGCTCCTCCCTCGCCCGGGTCCCGAGAACGGCGCGGCCGCGGCACCTGAAACTGCAGCAGCTTCTCGGTCTGCTCCGCCGTCAGCTCCCGCTCCGCCGGCGCCGCCATTTTGCTGCCGCCTCTTGACCCGCCGCTCCGTCACTCTCGGGAAGTGACGCTACACTTCCGGTCCTCTTTGACTCCCGCCCCCCCACGGCGGACGGGTCGCGGCAGGGCGTTCTTCCACTCCCCTTAGCGTCGCTGCTCGGGGCTTTCCGGAGCGTTCCACGTGACCACCCTCCCGAAGCCGCTGGGAGGTTTCCGGAAACACTCGAGCTGTCTACAGTCACGTGACAGCACACCCGAAGCCGCTGGGAGCTTTCCGGAAGTGGCCGAAGGCTCCGGGCAGCCGCTGGCGGGGCTGATGCGCGCGTGCCGCAGCCCCGCGCCGTGACGTCACGCCGGTGACGCCAGCGCGCGTCCCGGCCCCGCCCCGCCCGGCGCAGACATGGCCGAGGAGTTCGGGCTGTTCGCGGGCGCTGCTGAGGAGGATCCCGCCGCTGCCTTCCTGGCACAGCAGGAGAGCGAGATCGCGGGGATCGAGGGCGACCCCGGGCCTGGGAGCAGCCCGGAGCCGCTGCCCGAGGACGGTGAGCGGGACGCTTGGGGCCAGGGCACGGCGAAGGCTGCCCGCGGGAGGGGGCTGGGGCTGGGGCCGGGCCCGGGGGGGCGCCCTGTCCGCCGTGACCTGTCGTCTTTTCCCCTCCTCCCTCCCGTGCAGCCGGGGCGCCGGACGGGGCGGCTGCGCTCAACGGAGACCTCTTCCAGGTACGAGCCAGGCTGAGCCGGGAGTGGCTCCAGCCTCGCCCTGCTCTGACTCACTCGCCCGCGCCCGCCGTGTCATCCTCAGGGTGCTGGCACCCCCACGGGCGAGGCATCTGGGAGACTGTGACATCACAGGGGTGTGATGTCACCAAGCCCCTCGAGGGCACCTGGTGGGGCCACCATGAGGGTCGTGTGGGCTGCTGCAGGGGGGCACAGGCGAGCAGCCCCCTGCTTTTGGTGCTGGGGGAGTGAGGACCCGCGGGCAGAGCCTGCTGCGGTGAGGGCATCGGACAGGATGGGGCCCTCCCGCTGCCCCGGGGGGGGCTGTGCTCACTCAGCAGGGCAGGGGGGCTGTGTCCTGCAGGAGTCCAACGGCCCCACGGATGCCTATGCTGCCATTGCCAAGGCGGACCGGCTGACCCAGGAGCCTGAGAGCCTTCGCAAATGGAGGGAGGAGCAAAAGCAGCGGCTGCAGGAGCTGGGTGAGCAAAGGGAAGGGGTGTGCGCAGGGTGCTGGAGCCAGCCTGTGCCCCCACCTTCCCCCTGGGGTGGAGCTGCCCACCCCACCGTGACCGTCTTTTGCCCCGGCCACAGATGCTGCTTCCAAGGTGCTGGAGCAGGAGTGGCGCGAGAGGGCCAAGAAGGACCTGGAGGAGTGGAACCTGCGGCAGATTGAGCAGATGGAGAAGAACCGGGTTAACAACAGGTGTGGCCAGGGCCGGGGGGTGGGGGAGGTGGAGACCTTCCTGGAGCAGGGAGGAGCCTTGCCTAGAAATAGGGGCTGACCCTGCATCCCTCCCCATTCAAGGCCTCGTTCTGGGGGCCTGGGTCCTGCGTCAGCCTGACCCCACTGCCTGCCATGCAGGGGCCGGGCGTAGCCGGGGCTGTGCTTGGTGGAGCGGGGCGTGCTCCTGCCGGCGGTGCGCGGGCACTAACACCTGCCCTCTCTGTCTGTCTGTCTAACTCGCCTGCCTGTCGCTCTGCTGCTTCTCTCTGTCTGCTGCTCCTGGGCTAGGATTGCTGACAAAGCCTTTTACCAGCAGCCGGACGCCGATGTGATCGGCTATGTGTACGTGCCCCTCTCTCTCGCTCTCTCCCTCTCCATTTCTGTTTCTTTGTCCTTTCGGCTGGGAATCTCCTCCTGCCTGGTGTGGGGGTCTGCAGGGCTGGTGGGGGTGTCCATTCAGCGCCTCCCACAGCGAAGTCCCCAGAAGCGAGTGGAGCTGCAAGGTGTGGAGGAAGGGGGTGAAGTGGCAGCTGCATTAAGAACCCACTTCCTTGGGGGGGGTGTCTCTGGGGTGGCAGAGGAGCCCTGGGCTTGTGCACCTGCCAGGAGCCTGTTCTTAACCAGACTACAGAGTCCCTGGCCCCCTGCACAGCTGCATTTCCCTGTGCCTGAGGGATGGGCATTGGGGGCAGTGGGCAGACAGGGGCTGACCCCTTATCCCTGCAGGGCCTCGGAGGAAGCCTTCCTGAAGGAGTCGAGGGAGGAGGACCCGGGCACAGAGTGGGGGAAGGTGGCGCAGCTCTGCGACTTCAACCCCAAGAGCAGCAAGCAGAACAAGGACGTCTCCCGCATGCGCTCGGTGCTCATCTCCCTCAAACAGACGCCCCTGGCGCGCTAGCCCAGCCGGAGCGCCTGCAGGGGCCGGCGCAGGGGCACGGCCCCCCACCAGCTTGCCTGGATGCGCGCAGCATGTGGGGCCCGTGGTGGCCAGCAGGGGTGCTGCCCCCACCACGAGCACCTTCTGCGGGCGGGTGGCTGTTGCTGTCCCCTGGTTTTCCTTTGCTTAAAGGGTGCGTTGGTCTTTTTACACTTATTTATTACCGTGGTGATTCCCTCGGTGGCAGGTGGGGTGGCTGGGCTGGGGCTCCTCCCTGCCAGGCCCCTGTTGCAGGTACGCCCTCCCCAGACGGTGCCTGGGCCCAGGCTGGCTGTGATGTCAGAGGTAGGAGTGTGACATCACCGTCGGCTTGTGGCTCAGCTCATGAGGAATTGGGATGTGCAGGGCTGGGGCAGGGGCTTGGGTGGGCAGGAGGGCCTGGCCTGGGGTGGGGTGCTGTGTGGGGGCTGGAGATGCTGAGCAGGGCAAGGGAGGAGCCTCCCCCAGGGCCTGTCCTCTGGGTCCCACTAGGAGCTTCCTGCCCTCTGGCTGCTGGCTGAATGGAGCTGCCTTGATGGCTGCTGCTGTGAGGGGATGCTGAACTTGGGTGGCTGACTCTCCTCCTCCCAGCAAGGCTTTGGCCCCCTGCCCAAGCTCCTTGCTGGTAGCAGGGGCAGGTGCTGGCTCTGTACTGGGTAGGTCTGACCCAGCCCCTTCTGGCTCAGCCCCCAGCCCTGGGATCCTAGCCTGTGCTGAGGCCTGGTCCAGGAGCCTGAGATCTGCTCCCTGCTGGGCTGCATAGACACCATATCGTCTTTTGGGCATGTGCTCAGCCACCTGTCTGCAAGGGCCTGGGGGGGGGAGGGCTGGGTACAGCTGGCAGGGAACTCGGGGCAAAGTCCACAGCATGTAGGCTGAGCCTTGTCTTAGGAGACCCTCCCCAGCCCCACCCAGGCTGGCTTTGCAGGGCGTTGGCTCTGGGGTGCAGGAGGCTGCTGGCTGGGTGTAGAGCTGCCCAGCAGGGCAGGACAGGAGTGTGCTGCTTTGCACAGTTGGTGCTGAGCTGGTGCGGGGAGGAGGGGATGGCAGCCCACAGACCCAGGCAGCTCTGCCTGCCCCTCTGCTGCTCCAGGGGCCAGAGAGTGAGGCCTACCTCACTCTTGCAGCTGCTGGCAGAGCTCCCTTCACTCCGCCCTGGGAAGCCCTAGGGAGGCTGTTGCTTGCACCCCGCAGAGAGGAGGAGCCCCCAGGCTTCCCCAGCTGGCCCTGACTGCTGCTGTCACCTGGGAGAGAAGGGCCTGTCCTGGGACACCTGGCTCTGGGGAGGGCTGCGCCTGTGGCTGTTCTGTGTGTCCCCAGCTTTGGTATCTGTGACCTTGTCCAAGCCACTTGTTACAAATAAACTGACAACTCCAAACCTGGGAGGTGCTGCCCTTTCCTTCCTCACTTGTTTCTCGTTCAGGCTGGAAGGGCAACTAGGAAGCAGCTGCTGTGCTGGGAGCCCACAGGCTTGCTGGCAAGGGGAGGCAGGGAGACAGGTAAAGGGAAGGGAGGGAGTGGGGCGGGGGGCTGGTTTCATAGTTGGTTGGGTCGGAAGGGACCTGAGCAGATCAAGTCCGACCCCTTGCCATGGGGGAAAAAGGATGCTGGGGTCAAATGACCCTGGCAAGGTGACTATCTAGCCTCTTTTTAAAGACCCCCAGGGTAGGAGCCAGCACCACTTCCCTTGGAAGTTGGTTCCAGATCCTTGCCACCCTGACTGTGAAGTAGCGCCTCCTGATGTCTTGCCTGAACCTCCCCTTCATCAACTTATGACTGCTGTTCCTTGTTACTGGTAGTGCTCAGGGGAGCAGGGACTCTCCCGTTGCCTGCTGGTCCCCCTTTGTCTATTTATGGATATCCACTAGATCCCCTTTCAGTCTTCTCTTGTGGAGGCTGAAAAGGTCGCCTCTTCTCGTAGGGTCTGCCCTGCTGCCCCCTGATCATGAGAGTGGCCTCCTCTGGACCCCCTCCATGCTGTCCCCATCCCTCCTGAAGTGCGGCGCCCAGAACTGGACGCAGTACTCCAGCTGCGGCCTGACCAGTGTCGCACAGAGGAGGAGGATCACCTTGGACCTGCTCGTGATGCGTCTGTGGATGACAAGGCCTTCTTGACTGTCCCCACGTTGTCGGCCCATGTTCATCTTGGAGTCGTTATTGACTCCAAGATCCCTTTCTGCCTCTGCACTGACGAGAAGGGAGTTCCCCAGCGTGTAAGTCTGCTGCTGGTTCTTCCCCTCCCCAGGTACAGCCCCTTGCACTTGTCAGTGTTGAAACCCATCCTGCTCTCATCTGCCCACCCCTGTAACCTGTCCCTCCCTTCTAGCGTGCCCACTTCTCCCCACATCTTAGTGTCATCTGCAAATTTGAACAAGGTGCTTTTCAGCCCCTCATCCAAGTCGCTGATGAAGATGTTGAACAGCGCGAGCCCAAGGACCGAGCCCTGGGGGACCCCACTACCCACATCCCTCCAGGCTGAAAATGACCTGTCCACCACCACTCTCTGGGCGTGGCCCTCCAGCCAATTTGCGACCCATCTGACTGTGTGGACATCAATGCCACAGTCATCTAGTTTATTAACGAGAATAGGACGAGAGACAATGTCGAAGGCCTTCCTGAAGTCCAGAAAGACTACGTCCACCGTGACACTTGCATCTAAGGATTTTGAGACCTGGTCATAGAAGGCCACCAGGGACCTGCCTCGAATGAACCCATCTCCCCTACTTGCCCCTTGCAGATGTGCACCCAGATAATTTTCTTAAAGAGCTTCCCCAGGACTGAGGTCAAGCCTAACAGGCTTAGTTTCCTGGGTCCTCCTTCCTCCCTTTTTTGAAAATGGGGACCACGCTGGCCCTGTTCCAGTCCTCTGGCACATCAGAGCACCATGAGTGCTTGTAAAGCCGTGCCAGGGGTCCCGCAATGCCCTCTGCTAATTCCCTCAGCACTCTGGGGTGGAGATTGTCAGGACCTGCAGATTTGAACACATCTAGTCCCACCAGAAGGTCTCCGACTAGGTCCTGCAGAGGCCCCATTTACCCAGTACCTTCTTTTTACTCCCTACGTATTTAAAAAAGGACTTCTTGTTGTCCTTGATCCGGGTCGCTAGTCCCAGTTCCATCTCTGCCTTGGCCCTCCTGACCGACCCCTGCAGCCCTGAGGAACTGAGGTGTAGTCCTCCCTGGTGATGGCCCCTCTCCCATTGGGTGTACGCCTCCTATACGATTCCTTTTGGCCCAGTCCTCCAATTTGTCTAGTTCCCTCTGAATCCTAGCCCTACATTAGTGTATCTATTACTCTCCACAGCTTGGCGTCATCTGCAACCTTGCTGACGGTGCACTCTATGTCATCTCAGAGAAGCCAATTAGCTCCAGGGCCTCTCATGGGGTTTGGGGCACGCTGTCCCTCTGGCAGTGGCTCAGCCTGGCTGGGCTGGACAGAAGCAGTGGCCCCTTGCCTGGAAGGATGTCTGTGGTGCAGATGCCTGGTGCAGTCTGTCCCTGGGAGTGGGGGGAAGTGACAAAGCTGAAATACGAATGCCTTCCCAGAAGCGTTTTTTATATGCTGCTTCTTCCTGGCTGAACATGGATGCTCCTGCCCCTGGGGCCCAGCTGCCCTTCCCCAGACACAAAAGATGCTGGTTCTGCGCAGCACCAAGACTCCAGGGGAAACTTCCCACTGACTGGCAGGTTTCAGGACTACGCAGAGGTGCTGCCCCAGGCAGGACTGGGCCCACCTGGCTGGCAGCATCACTATCCTTTGCTTTGTGCTGGTGGGCAAAGGTGCATCGCACTCCACTGCACACGCACACTCCCCTCCCAGCAGGTCTGGCAGATGAGATTAATCGTAGCTCCTGGAGCTCTGACAGCGCTGGCTAGAGAAGGGTCCTCAGTAAAAGACTCCTACCTTGTTCTGGGACTCTTCCACTCAACGGCAAGCCCGGTCTAATGCATCTGCGTAGACGTTATCACCTGGGGTGTCTGCAGATGCAGGTAGGGCTGTTCCCTTTGGGATCTGAATTTGCAGAACAGTGTGGTCTAGTTCTTGAACCACAGGGAGAAGTCTTATGCAGTGAAAATCCTGCTAGAAATTGGCAAAACAACCCTTAGAGACCACACAGCAAGTGTGCCCCAGCTCAGGAGATGTCCCATCCGCACTAAGGGGGAACTGCATTGGCCACGTCCCATCTGCACCGCTAGGCCAAGGTGGGAGCAGGCCCCTGTGCTCATCCTCCATCCTACTAAAGGCCCTTTTGCAGTTTCCCTCCTGCTCTGCAGCACTGGGGCCAGACGCTCGCTGCCACCTACACTGCACTAGCCCCAAGCACATCAAACAGCCTACCATGGGACGCAATTGCTTGCTGGACAGGATCTGACCAGCCAGGAGGGCTGTCACCTCCCGGCCAAAGGGTTTTGCTCCAATGTCCTTCTAACCCTCCACGTATGCTGTGATCGCATGGGTTCCCACGCAGCCTGCTGCCCACTAGCGATGCCAGCCCGCTTTAATAAGGGCAGGCGGGAAGGCTGTCCAGAGCCACTGCCACCCTGGAAAGGCTGAGCACCACTGGTGGCAAGAAAGCTCACAGCTCAGGGTTGGGGTTGAATCATGGAGGTGTATTGGCTGCAGCTGGAGCAGTCCCGGTGCCCAGGGCTTGGCCTCCTCTCCTGGGTTTCAGAGCCGTGACCACCACCCCCACCATGAGGGCAGCGATGGTGAAGCCTTGCGCCAAGATCCGGGCGCGCATCATCAGCTGTGACTGCTGCCTGTTGCCCTTCTTGAAGCAGACGAGGCCGTAGGTCAGAGCCGCCAAGGTGCCCAGGCAGCCTGCAGGGATGAGGGAAGCGGGTGGGCAGGAGGCTGGATCTGCCCCTTCACCCCGGGCTGCCCCCTGCTCCACTGTGGGCTGCTCTCAGACCCCCTCCCCCACCCTGGGCTTCCATCTGACCCTTGACCCCCCAACCCTTCTTCCCCACACTTCTCCTTGACCCCTGCTGGGACTTCTCTCTGGCCCCTCTGGACCTTAAAGCCCCCAGCCCTCCGGGACTCCCCTCCCCCACCCTGAACTTCCCTCTGACCCTTGACCCACCGGGAACTGCTCCGACCCGTCCCCCCCAGCCTAGCCTTTCATCTGACCTTGACCCCCCACTGGGGACTGCTCTGACCCTCGACCCCTTCGGCTCCCTAGACGTGTCCCTGACCCTTGACTCCCACCACGGGCTTCCGTCTGCCCTCCAGCCCTTGAACCCCACCTCGAGACCCCCATGACCCCACCCTCACCGATGGGCACGAGCGGGTTCTCGCGCGTCTTGCGCTTGAACTTGTCGGAGAAGCACTCCTGGCGGTGCGCGGCGCTGGGTTCGAAGCCCTCGATCACCGGCGGCCGCTTGGGCTCCATGGCCACTACCGCGCCTCGCCGGCCCCCCGACCCGGAAGCAGGCGCGCGAAGGTTTCCCCTCCCCGCAATCCCAGCAGGCCACGCAACTTCCGGGCGGCGCGGTGCACCACGGGCCCTGTAGTCCCGCGCGCGGGCGGGACGACCCTTCCCGGCGGGCCCCGCGGCGGGCCCGGAAGCGAGTGGTGGGCGGGCGCGTGGCCGCGATGCCCAAGGCCAAGGGCAAGAGCCGGCGGCAGAAGTTCGGCTACAGCGTGAACCGCAAGCGGCTGCACCGCGCCTCCCGCCAGCGCGCCGCGCCCCGCGTCCAGTGGTGCGGCCCGGCGTGGGGTGGGGTGGGGGGGCTCGGCTCGCACCCCCGGGCCGGCGGGCGCTGGGCGGTCCGCTCTCACCTGCCGGGGGTGGAGGGAGGGTGGGAGCCCTTGGGGCGACGAGTCTCTCCCCCCTCACCTCGCCTCTCCGCGCAGCGCCCAGATCCGCCATGCCTGGAACAGGAGCAAGTCCGTGTCGCAGAACCTGGCCGAGATGGGCCTGGCGGCCGACCCCAACAAGGCCGTGCCCATCCGGAAGAGGGGGCCAAGGGTGAGCGGGGCGGGGCGGGCTTCCCGCTCGGTCTGGGCGCCAGCGGCCGCACGTTGGATGGAGCCATCCTGAGCGGACTTCTCTCTCGTCCAATGCAGCCAACAGACATGGAGGTTGACGGGCGCGAGGGGGGGAAGCCGGTTGTGCGGAAGCCGTACGTGCTGAACGGTAGGTGCCGTCTTGCTCTAGGATGCTGCCCGTGCCACCTGCTTGCAGCCTGCGGCCAGCTCGTCTCGGGCAGACCCCTTTGCACGAAACCTCCCCTGTGTCCCCACATCCCTGCCTGCTCTTGTCCCCGAGCACAGAGCTGGGCAGGCTGGGAAGGGAAGGGGCACGGGAGGGGCAGAGCTGCCGTCCTGGGTCCCCGGGGCTGTGGCTCAGTCTCCAGGTTGCGCTGGGCTTGGGCGCGGGGCGGCCTGGCTTGGCTCGGTGCCCTGCCTCATGGCGTGCGGGTGCTACACAGAGCTGGAGTGTGAGGCTAGCCTTCCAGAGAAGAAGTCGCAGACGCTTTCCAAGGACCTCATCGACTATGTGCAGCACATGATACGCAACCACGGTGAGAACTACAAGGTGGGTCTGTGGGGCGTAACAGGATGGAGGGAAAGGCAGGCACTGAACACCCCACAAATTGCCTAAGAGCCTGTGAGAGCGGCTGCTTCTCCTCAGCCTGGCCAGTCCTGTGTGGTTTGTAGCCCAGTCGCCTGCTAACTCGGAGGCACGGGACTCAACCACGCCTGGGGAGCAGGAGTGCAGCCAGCCCTGTGGCTGGCCTGGCTCAGTGCTTGCTCATGGCATGGGCTTCTTTTCTGGCGGGTTTGCTCTCCCTGGTCCCAGGCAGTGGTGGCTCTGATGGCCTCTCCCTTCCCTCTGCCCCAGGAGATGGCTCGGGATGAGCAGAATTATTACCAGGACACCCCCAAGCAGATCAAGAGAAAGATTGCTGTCTACAAGCGCTTCTACCCTGAGGAATTCCAGGTGTTCATGGCATCCCTGCAGCAGGACAAGATGGATCTCCAGTGACAGCTCCTGTTCCTGCCCAGTCAGAGACGAACCCGTTCGGCTCCGAGAACCAGCGTGACCCCTCCCCTGGGCCTCTGTGTGGGCTTCCTGTGGCCGTCCACCAACTGCAGGTTTTCGGGAACCTAGGCTCTGAACTTGAGGAAGCTACTGGAGGATAGGAAGAATCCCCATTCAGCAGGAACAAGCATGCAGTAAAGCAAGTAGCTGGCCCAGTGCTGTAGGCCTTTGAGCTGTGGGGGCCCTGGTAGCTCCCCATGCAGAGAGGACAACAGCTGTGCTCTCCGTGTTTCAATAAAAGCAGCTTTTCCAAACCAGCGTGTCTGGAGGTGGCATGGCTGCTGCAGTGAGGGGCACAGGGTTTGTTGCAGCCCGGCAGGAGGGGTTTAGAGGACATGCTGCTCTCCCTGCTCCTGCAGACTAGGATAGAGGAGGAGACGGGCAGGGAGCTGCTGACCCCTTCCTCCCTTTTCAGGTGACAAGGCCCTTCCTCCTCCATTGCACAGAACATGAGCAAAGGTCAAGAGGGTCTTTTATTTAGTCAAGATGTAGTGCAAAAGGCTCAGTATCACAGACTGGCCAAGCATCGTAGATTGGCCTGCTCAGGAGCCCCTGGCTCTAACTGCCGCATGGCAAGAGCTTCCAACTAATGCTGCAGCCTTCCCAGAAACCTGGTTGCTGCCCTAATGCCACATGTGGGGAAGGAGCTGGGACAGTAGAGCAGTTGCCTAGCCCAGCACGCATCCTCCGAATTAGCACTGGCTATTTAACCAGGCTCAAAGTAGTTAGGTGAGTGGGTGCAAGAAATAGCCTCCTTCCTGGCACGCGCTGGCTGCTGGGAGTTGATTCCTGTTTGGCAACTGAATCACCAGGTTGTCGTCAGCTGGAGCCCTGAACACCCAGGCTGGACTTGCTGGGGCAGCCTGGCCTCATGCGTGGGAGAGGGGCAGGGATCTGGGGAATCGCACTGCGCAGCTGGCACCCCTGGGGAGGATTCTCCCTTTGCCTGATGGGGGGGGGCACACCCTCACTGCTGGGCCAGAGAAGCCTCGCAGGCCCTGCTGACCAGTGGAATGACAGATGAAAACCCCTCCACTTGTCTCTGCCCTGTCGTCCTCAGTGCTGAGGACCAGTCCCATCCCCTGCCCTGCAGCAGTCCAGGCAATGTGAGCGGTGCACAGCTGGGGGACAGGCACCCCAGAAGCTCGGTGGTACAGGAATCTACCAGATGGGTGGGTGCTGCCTGTGGACAGGGTGGGGAGCTGCAGGGATGGAGTATGTGACATCACCCGCTTTCACTTAGCACCATGGGATAGGGGGCTTTGACCCTGACTGTGCAAATCAAGCCCAGGCCTGGGTTGGCAGCCTTATGGGCAGGGGTGGGGGCAGGAGTCCTGCAGCCCCAGTCTGCCCCGGGGCCCTCCATGCTTCAGAGCTGGGAGAGCAGCTGGACCAGCGGGTGCTGGATGTGGAGGGTGCTGGCGGCTGAGCAGCCTGGTGTGGGTGGTGATTGTGGGCAGGATGAAGAGCTCCCGCTCAGGGCATCGTGCTTGTCCTAGGGGGAACCCGGAGTGGCAGGGGGGAACGGCAGTGCCCAGCTCCCCTGGTCGTGTCCCTGGTCGCGCAGTGCAGCCCCTTCCTTGTGGGCTGAGAGGGCCTGGATCCCAGCCAAGCTGGGCAGGTTCTTGGTGCAAGAGAGGACTGGGGATTCAAGGAGTCCTAAATCCTTTAGGGGCATGGGGTCGAGCTGCCTGAGCTGAGCTCTGCCGTTTGCCCCACAGTCCCCGTCATGTGCGTCCTGCCTGCATGGGGCAGAGTTCCCGTGGGGACTGGGCTTTGGCTCCTGGTGCCAGGGCAGCAGGGAAGGGGTGAGTCTGAACACCCCTGCCCTGAGGCCCACCCGTCTCCCCCAGCTTCTAGTGGGGCCGAGCACCTGCTTGTCGGGCAGCGGCCCATGCAGCTCTTGCCACGCAGTGGGGAGCCGCAGCCTGTCCAAGTCCGCCACGGAGACCAGCTCGTGGGCACAGCTCGGGTGGCAGCTCCAGCAGAAGCGCCCCCGGCAGAGACGCGTGGAGCCACGAGTCAGCGGCTTTGCCCGCGCAGCAAGGAGAGAGGTTTGGGGGAGCATGAGAGCTGCCCGTGCCTGAGTCGGACTGTAGCTCTCCCTCGTCACTGCTTTCTCAGCGACCTCCATTCCGGGGGGCCCGCGGCCGGGCCCGGGATCCCGCCAGGTCCCTTCCAGCCCTCGCGTCTGACAGCGGCGCCTGCGCACTGCGCCCCCGCCCGGACTACAGCTCCCAGCACCCCTCGGGTCTCGCGGGAGTTGGAGGCCCCGCGAGACTTCAGCCTCCACATAAGCCGCTCCGCCCCTTCCGGCCTGGGCAGTCGCGCCGGACGCGGCTCCATGGCGGCTTCGGTGTATTGCCGCCCCCGCGGGACCGCAGCTCCCCCGGCCCGGTAAGTGCGGAGTGCCGGGCCCCTCCGCCCAGCGCTGCTGATGTCCTTCCGCCGCGCTGTGTTCGTGCCGTCACGTCGGTGACGTCATATCCCCCTCGCTGTGCTGGGGTGCTCCGGGCGTGTGATGTCATACCGGTGACGTCATATTATCCAGCTGGAGCCCACAAGAGGTTTCCACTGGGGGCCTGGTGACGTCATGTCCCCCTTGCTGTGCTAGGGCCGTATCCTGGCCGCTCGCGCGCTCCAGTGCCCTAGAAGCACCAGCTCTCTGATGTCATGCCTGTGATGTCATGTCTCTGCCCCCCCCCCAGGCTGTGCGGGGACCCATAGGAGGTTCCCGGGGGGAGGGACGTGCGGTTGCATTGCTGCTGTCCGTGTCCCCGGCAGGGAAGCGAGCAGGAGCTCCCAGCCGGGCGCGCCGTCTCTGCCAATGCTCTTTGCCTTCCCAGGTGACGCTGCGTTGTGCCTCGTCGCGTCGCAGCACGACCGCCTGTGGAGAAGCCCGCGGCTATGGCGTCCCGGCGGCCCGACGTTCCCGGTAACGTGCCGGCTGGCGTCTGCAGTGGCGCACGGGTCTCCCCTGCCCCTGCCCCTGCCCTAGACAGGATGCTTGGCGCCCCGGGGGCTCCGCATTTGAGCGCTTGGGGTTAAAACTGTGTTGATCGGCAATTACCTGTTGTTCCCGCAGCCCAACGGGCCACAGGCGTGTGACGGCTGTCATCCGTGTCGGCCGGTCATACTGACCGGCTCTGGAGAGCTTCCCAGCCCTTGGAGCCGGCAGCAGGGCACGGCCCGCGGGTGCTCGGGGGCAGAGCCCTCCCTGGGACCTGCCTCGGGGCGGGGGGCTGACTGCCACGGCCCTGGGCACTGCTGAGCGGACTGAGTGTGGGTCTGATGACTAAAACACCCAGTGTCGGCTTCTCCTTGCTCACGTGCGAAAGTAACACCTACTTTTACTGGCACTCGTGCGTGCACTGGACTTGTCTGCTCAGCCGCTCTCGCAGGGGTGTAAAGCAGTTGTGGACTTGTGTGATGGGGCTTCTCCCGGGTTGAGGAACGGGCTCCCGAGTGTCGGCAGTGTGACCGACAGCGCTGTTGCCTGGCTCCCAGCACACCAGTGTTGTCTTCCTGCGTGAGCTCCTGTGCTGTGCTGTGTGTTGGGGACACCCTGCTTTTCTGTCTCGAGTGAGATTTGGGGCTCCTGTTTTTTTGGTAGCTGTTGGTGAGTTGTTTGTAGATCGGGGCCTAAATCACAGCTGTTGGAAGGATTGTTGTTTCTGTTGGCTTTTGGCACCTTGAACTTGATGCAAAGCAGTTGTGGTTGTCTTGTGCTCGCAGGACTGAAGTCTCCCGTCTGTGGTTGGAGAGAGGCTAGTCCAAAATGTCTTCTGGTATCTTGTAAAGGGGTATAGTGTTCCCGGGAACTTCTGTGGCCTTCTGATGAGGCTGCCTGGGGACGGCAAATTAAGAACAAGAAACCTGTAACTCACACTAGGGATGACTTGGAATCCACCTGAGACTTTCCTTGCAATTTTACATTTCCCTGGTAACAGTCTCTTGGCTGCAGATGCTCCCGGTTCTGTAGGTCCTTGGCAAGGCACGTGGCATTGTGCAGTGAGAGGCTGTAAGAACAAGCATTCCTATCGAGTTGGTGTGTGAAATGTCTCGGCGTGTTCCCTTGTGAAAGCTGCCCTCTCTGTCCTTAGCTATTGAGCACAGCTCTGGAGGGCTTCTAGGAAAGATGTCCCTGCCAATCGGGATGCACCGGCGGGCGTTCAGTTATGACGATGCCCTGGAGGACACGGCACCGATGACTCCTCCTCCTTCAGATATGGGCTCCAATGTCCTGTGGAAACAGCCAGTCATCCCAGAGCGCAAGTACCAGGAGCTGTCGCAGGTATGCTCTCGAGTGAGTGAGGAGCTGCTAGGGAGGGGGCGGCTGGACTCTGTGGGAAAGAAACGGGAGCTCTTTGGAGCTGAGTGTCCAGCTCCTGTCTAAAGCTGAGCTGCCAAAGTGGGTGAATGCTAGATGCTTGCAACCCATTAAAATAGGCAGGAGATGTTAGGAACTGAATTCCAGTCTGGGAGACTAGTGAAAAGCGAGTGAGGTGGTGGCCTCGCCAGAGCTCGGAGTGATGCTGGCGAGGATTCAAGGCCTTTGATGCCTGTCCTAGCACTTGCTTGTAGATGCCAGAGACTAGCGAACGGCTCTTCTCCAAATAGCAGCTGCAGTTTGCCACCAGAGCTGACACCTTCTGCCCGTTCCTTGGGCAGGGACTTGTCTGCCCCGTCAAAGCGGCTGCAGTCTCAGCATGCCCATGTTCTTTCGAGCCATAGAGAAGCCTTTCAAAAAGGTTCCTCCTCGGCGAGGGCTGTCCAAACGATGTGAACTGAAGCCCCCACACTTCAGTGTTTTTAACCAGTGCACAAGGCTCTCTGGACACTCTGACTTGGGTACAGGTTGCAGTTTGTACCAGTTCCAGGGTTAACTAAACTGACCCAAAGTACTCTCTAGTCTGGAATAAGTGCCCAGGCATCTGCTACCTAGCTGATGGTCACTTCCAGGGACGTTTTGAGTAGATGTTTTGAGCAATTAAGTGTAGCAGAAACAAGTGTGCAGCTGTGGGAGGAGCCGTATGAAGGGATACCCAGGTATCCGTTCCAAAGGGCTCCCGATTCCTGAGTAAGCCAGTGAGAATCCAGCAGACTTGGTCACTAGACTCTGGTTTAAAATGGAGCTGTGGTTCAGCTCGGGACCTAACAAGGCAAGGTACTAGAGTAGGGGCAGGAGCAGTGGCAGCACTGAGATACTCAAAGCTTAGCCCTGGTGCCAGTTTGGGTTGGTGCTGCTTGACTGGCTCTGGCACAGTTCCTGAAGAGGTGCCTCCCAGGAGGAAACCCTTCCCCAGGGGCAGCAGGGGCCTGTCTGCTGCCCTCGGCAAGGAGGTAGGAAGGGGTCTGTGCTGGTATCCTCCTGCATGCCCGTTTCTGTTCGGGCTGGCATCCTGCCAGGACTGCCCAGGAGTTGGTTTTATTGTGTAAAGCAAGCTGTGGGCTCCTGTTATAAGCATGTCAGTGTGTCTCTAACTGCAGCCCAAGCCACAACTTACAGCTCTTGGCTTTCTTGCATGTGTGACCATAATTGCTGCAGGACTGCTCCTAACCACGATGGTGGGAAGGCGGTGGCACTCCAGAGCTAACTCCCTCCCTTCTGTCTCGCTCTACCCCACTTACTCTGCGCAGGTTGAGGAAGGGGAGACTAACAGCTACCCGCCTGCCATAACCCCTTCATCTTCTACTGAGAGTGTGAACAAGGCCCCTGTGGTGAAGGCCAAGGCCACTTACATCATCATGAATTCTCTCATTACAAGTAAGAGCTCTTCAGTCCCTAATAGGCGAGCACAAGGCGGTGGGGCGGGGGCGAACACTGGGTTTGTGTTGCATGGCTCTGCTGCCTGTGTGAGCAGGCGTTTTCCAGCTGGTGTTACATTAACAAACCATGCAGTTAAGTCTATGTGACACACTCCCAAGGCTGGGGGAGGTGTTAATAGACCTAGGCTAGAACCCACCCTCAATCAGGGGCTGGAGGCAGAAATCTTACTCCCCCACTGCAGTGGGTTGAGCCTGGGGTGGAGAGGGAGGAGTAGGGAGGCAAGCCTTCATGTGCATCCTGGGCTGCAGTGATTGTTTACGTCAGGGGCTGGTGCTCCCAGCTTGGCCGTGTTTGCTGACCTGTCAGCATGGCTCTAGGTGGAACCAGTGAGACAGGGAATGCCAACCCGTCCAGCTACTGGAGTCTGTGTATGGCACTTGCAGGCACTGGCATGTTCGTTGGCAGCTGCGGCTGTCACGGGTGGTGAGACATTGCCCCTTGAAGCCCCCTGGGAGAGCAATGCTAGCGCTGCAGAGGAGTCAGTACTGAGCCAGGTCCAGGGCTGTGCTGGCCTGCCTACGCCACCTCCTGTCTCTGATGCTGGAGGCTGAACGCTCAGCACCCCATCCCATGGGTCTTGGCATCAGGAAGCTCTCTGAAGAGCACCTGGAGCCTTGTCAGAAACCTGATGCCCTAGAACATGAGCATGGCGGAGTATCTGACCAGGCCAACGCAGGTGGTAGCCGAGAGCAGCTTCTGCGAGGATGAAATCGCACCCAGGCTGGAGTCGTAACATACCCCAGCGGCTGTGATGCTAGAAGCCTTGTTTGCCAGGAAAGGAGGCCGGTGTTGTCAGCCAGCCTCTCCCCCTTATAAGCCAGGGAAGAACTGTCTTCAAGCACATGGTGCGTCTGTTCCAGGAGAGCTCACCTAGTCACTGGTGTAAACTGAGCTTGTTCTCGGCGGGTACCTTTTAATATCTGGGGTCCCTGGAAGGGAATTCTGAGCCCAGTCTGACTCTTTTTTCTGGGGCTGTTATTTCAGGGGGTTGTGATTTTGGGGCAGCCTGGTTGCTGGTGTCTGATGTGATAAGAACTCGGGCGATGTTGGTGTCTTGTGCCCTGTTCAGCGCAGAGGCAGCAGGTGGTGACGCTGCAACGTTCGGTCATGGAGAGCCGAAGCCCTGGTGCTGGGATGGCTCCCACTGGCTTCATGCTGCTTCTCTGTGGCCACGTGCGAACGTGTTGTTTCGTCCGTTCTAGAGCAGACTCAGGAGAGCATGCAGCGCTTTGAGCAGCAGGCAGGGCTGACTGATGCTGGATACACTCCCCACAAGGGCCTCACAGCAGAGGAGACCAAGTACCACCGCGTGGCCGAGGCGCTCCATGTAAGGCTTCCTCGCTGTTCCGGCGTTCCCGTAGCTCGCGCGTGATCCACCTGCCCCAGTGCTGGGCCCCATTTGCCCATGGAAAATGGGAAGGGCTCACAGCACTGAGCGGAGCCCAGTCCTTTTGTTGTGCCCAGTAGCTTTCCATTGTCAGCCCTGCTCAAGTAGCTGTCTCGTCTCTGCCAGTGCTGTGGGCGCTGGCGCTGCATTCTGTGGCCTTCCCAAGGTGGCATCCTCCAGGGCTTCCTGGGGGCCTGCAACAGTTCTGTTGTTGTTTTAAGTAGCTGCTGCTAGTTGCGAGTCCTCTGTGGCCCCCGCCAATGCTGAGTGGGGGCAGTGACCTTGCTCTGCAGCATGGGGGAAACCTGTTTTTGGCTCTTGACTCTTCAAGAAGAAGTAGGGCTGCTCTGCCCTCTTTCTCCTACCCATTCTGCATGCCTTCTCCAGGGAGGGAGCCAGTATCTCCCCAAGCTCAAATTCTCTCGCCAAAGCTCCTGCTCTGTTCTAGGTGTGGAGGGGAGTTGGTAAAGCACCCAAGAAGCTTGGATTAAAACGACATAAGCTCAGCTCAATTGGTTTATGTGCTGTCTGACAGGCTCTTTTGTAACTCATCTTGCCGAAACGAGTCGAAGGTCACTGCTGCTGCCCTGGCTTGGCTCTCGTGGTGGTTCAGTGCCCCTGGTCTCAGAGGCAGGACACGGGCAGCCGGTTGCAACCAGCAGCATCTGAGAATCAGAACTGCTTGGGTGGCACCTGTGCCACAGAGGCTGGCAGGAGCCTTGCTGGCCTCCTTGGGATCCCAGCTTTCTTGCTGACCGTGTGACCTCTCTGCCCCAGAGTCCCTCTCCCTCCTGCTGGCAGTGGCCAGAGGCTTTGGCTTAGCCCAGAGGGTGGAACATGGCAGACTCCTTTTCTGCTTGGCTGCACTGAGAGTCCAGAGGGCAGTGGGCAGCTTTGGTTTGAAAACAGGATGGAGGAGATTGGCCTCATCTCTTCCACCAAAACTGCCCAGCTGTCGGCTTTGTTGAATTGGCTGCCATGGCAGCAGGGGATGGCCTGGGACTCGGGTCACAGCCCTCCCTGGTGGCCCTGCTCTTCCCTGCTTGCTGGGGCGGGATGGTGAACTCCCCTATGGATGTGGGACTGCAGCTTGCACTAGAGGAAAGGGGACAGCGCTGTGGCTCCTTGGCAAATTGCATGCCGGCAGCTCAGCGTCCAAGGAAGCCCCTAGATCCTTCCTTGGGGCATGGCTTGCCACTCTTCAGCAGCTCCAGCCCCCCTAAAGGCAGGCTTAGGGCTGGGGGGGGGCAAGTGCCTGAAGCCCGAAGGGCTGAGGGTACTGAGCAATGCTAGGCAGCCCTGCTGCACTGTGGCTTCCCTGCTGCCTTCGCCTCCCTGGTCTGGTGCCAGGGGCCTGACCATGCTAAAGCCACCTTCATGATGTGGCTGTTAGCCCCAGCTTCTGTCTTGTCCTTGAAGTGCTCTGGGTAGCTGAGCTCAGCCAGGGTGGCCTGGGGCACTGGCACCAAGACTGGGCCGGGTGCACAACAGGCCCTCGTGAGCAGGGTCTGTCACCCTTGGTTCCAGCCTTGGGGGCGATGCTTAGTGTGGTGGCTGCGGGCGAGGACTGGAGGGGTGAGCAGGGTGCGAATGAGTTGACTGGTGCTTCTGCTGCCTGGCTGTGACTTCTCCATCTAAGCCTCATGCTGCCCTTGTTTCCCTCCCGGTCCCCTGGCAGAAGCTGAAGGTGCAGAGTGGAGGGGTAGCTGCCAGAGATGACTGTCAAGCTTCCTCCACGCAGTCTTCTCCCAGCAACACTCCCCATTGCTCCCCCAAGCACAAGAACCGGTATGTGTCCCCTGGGGTGGCCTATACCCTCACAGCAGGGGAACGCTCCCTTTAGGCTGGAGCTGCTCCCAGTCCCCCTCCTGCCTAGCATGAGGATGTCCCCTCATGTGGGTAGAGGCCTGGGCTTTTTATGGGGGCGCTGTAGAGAACCCAGTGCTCCCAGTTCCATTTGCCTGGAGCTACTGGAATGTGCTGTGCAAATGGGTGGGGGGGATGTGGTAGGGAGTGGCAGGTGGGAGATGCCCTGAAGCAGAGTGGCAGCTTGATGCCGGCTTCTGGCCAGCTCATTGTTGGCACAAGCCTTCCCACTCTGTGCTGTGCGCCTGAATGCCGCTCTTCCTTCAGAGGCTGGTTTAGCCAGGCCCCCTCCACTACCGTCCCTGGCCCAGACTTTGTCTCCATGGATCCCGCTGGGGGTGACCGAGACCGTGTAGCTGCTGAGAAATGGAGCTTCTTTGGACCCAAGTCTGTGCAGAAGCCCAGCTGTGACCCAGGTATGCCACTCTCGGGGGGCCTCCCCTTTCAGAAGCTGCTGGAAGGCAGATGAGAGCACGGGGTGGGGCAGGCACAGAGGTTTTGGCTGGCTCCAGAGCTTGGCTTCCTGCCTTCCCTCCTGTGACGTGTTACCAGCTGTCCACTGAGGTCTGTGCCCCTGCTGAACTTGGGGTGTCCAGGCTCTCCCTCCCAGGTCCCCAAACTCAGGACCAGGTGGCTGAGAACAGTTTCCGGCCAGGCTGGGAGTGTTTGCAGCGGTGACCAGGGCACTGGAGGCTGTTGGCTACCAGTGCCTGGCTCGGGTGCAGCTTGTCAAACTTGAGCACACGGCAGGTACTCTGTGCCCCTGCAGTACTGTACCTCGCCAGCAGGAACCTCACCCTGGGGGCAGTGTGGGAGGCTGCCTGGTACGTGTGGCAGGGGCTGCGGTCTGTCCGAGGTGGGCTGGCTGGTGTCCAAGCGCCATGCCTTCCTTACCGGCTGTCATGTCTTCCTTCAGGGGGCTTCACCGTCCAGCCCTACAAAGGCGCCCAAAAGCCGTCCCCAATGGAGCTGATCCGTGCCCAGGCCACACGCAAGGCAGAGGACCCGGTTACCTTCAAGCCACCCAAGATGGACATCCCAGCCCTGGAGGGGAAGAAACAGCCCCCTCGGCCACACAACCTCAAGCCCCGGGACATGAATGTGCTCACGCCCACAGGTTTCTAGGTGCACAGGATGCATCGAACTGCAACGTCCAGCTCGGCGCTGGGGAAGCAGCAGCCCCTGCTCTCCAGGGGCAAATCCCAGATTGGTTTCCTTTCCAGAGAAAGCTTCTGTCTCAGCACTAAATCCACAGAGACCCTCTGCACTTTGCATCGGTGCCCTCCTTCCCCATACAGCAGGGGACCCCAGGGAAATGCACACTCCCTCCCTGTCCCCCAAAACCACACCTGGTGGGAGGCGTTGGACTTGTGCATCTCTGCTTAGACTGCTTTGCCCATCTCGAGGTTGGCCTTCTCTCCTAGGCTCGCTGCCTCCTGACAAGGACCACAGCTTCCTCCAGCACATAGGTGGGGCCTGGGGCTGGAGTTGGGACCAAGACCTGGGCTACACACAGCAGTTCCCCTTTCAAGATCCCAGAGGGAAGCCTGCATTTTCCTTCCTATGTGGGGACTGTAGGGGGGTTTCCAGCCAGCGCTTGCTTCCCTGTGGCGTTCTCTTCAAGGGATAATGGTTGAGCGTGGGAAGGGAGCAGCACATTGCTGTTGGGGGGCATGGAATGGGGTGGGGATCCTTGCTTCCATGGGACAGTGCATGTGGAAGGGCAGTGTGGGGGTTTTGGGAATGTTCCCAGTAGCCTCCTGTAAATAGGTAGGGGCAGAGGCTGTGGCAGGTCAGTGGGGTGCTGCTTCCTGTTGGCAGGTGCTGCTGACGGGGATGGAGAGACCTGGAGAAGGCCTGAGCTGAGCCCTGGCCTGCATGCTCAGGTTTTAGACCTCTCTTGGCTTTGTTTTTAAATGTTCATGGGGAATGCTCCACCTGCCCTCTCCTGTGGAGGTAGGAAGGGACCCTTCAACTACCCAACACCTGTCCTCCTGGACACAGGAGGGTGCTCGGTGCTGCCTCATGAGTCTTGTGGCTCTTGCATTCCCTGAGTGAGCAAGTGATAGTGGGGTGCAGGCCTGGCCCTGCCACCAGCAGTGTTGACAGCCCTGTCCTGGCCCACCTGGCGTAAACCCCCTCAGCAGGTGAGGCCTAGCATCCCTTTGCGCTTCAGAGGGTACAGCCTGTCCAGCCTCAGCAACCCCTGCACAGAGCAGCCCTGCTGCTGGGCCACTTCACCTCGGGCAGTGTAGCAGTGGCGGCCCCTGCACTCATACCACGCCGGTAGCACCAGGGGTGCTATCATGGCCACTGCTCGTCCCATCCCCGTTGCTCACGAGCCTTCGAGCTGGCATTAATTTATTTGTGCTGTCTGTACTCACGTCTCTTTAATGTGCCTCCATCGGGTTTGTTTCAAGAGAATAAAGACCCTTGTGACAAGAGGTGCCTGGCAGGTTGTGCAGCACCAGTTGGGGCCCAGTGTCCACCTGGGGAAGCTGGAGTGGCTGCCAGGCCCCTGCCACAGGGGGGAGAGTCCCAGCAGTGTGGTGTGCAGGGAAGTGCCCACGGCTGCCCTCTGCTTCCTCCTGGGAAGGGGGGAGGCAGGTGCCCGCTTTATGCTGCCTCGTGGGCTCCAGAAGCAGGATGTGGGTGAGACAAGAGCATGGGGAATGGGTTTCCTGATCCCAGGCGAGTGGCTGCTGTGGCAGAGGTTCTAGCAGTCTCCTGGTGTGGCTGACGGGCCTGCCCCTCAGCTGCATGTCCAGGGCTGGTCCAATACCTTGGCCCTGCCTGTGGCTCCCCTGGGGGTGGGGAGTGCTGTGCTTGCAGGTCAGCTGCATGGGTGAGTGCAGCCCTGGACATTGCTGTGGCTGCCTGGCACTTGGGAGCGGAACTCAGTTCTTGGAAGCGCTTCTCATGCGTGACCGATCCGGTGGACTCCACTCGGGGCTGATGTGCTCTGCAGCAGTTGGCCTTTGCGGGGGGCAGGGAGGGAACATGCATGTAGGCTTTGACAGGCTTTCTCCTGGCCCTTTCCTGTGATGGGCTAGTGAAGGCTTGAGCCGTTCGGTGCTTTGGGGAAACCTGTTCCCACAAGGATGAGACTTCTAAGCCTGAAGCACTTCCAGCCTGTATGAGACGGGCTCTCTCCAGGCATCTCCTCTCCCTGCCTGACCTTGCAGCCAGCTCCCGAGGGTTGTTCAATCTTAACCTCACGTGCCCAGGGCTTTTGCACTTCCCCAGCTGCCCAAGACTGAAGTCAGGCCAGGCCTCTGACCCAGCTCATTCCCAAAGGGGGGTAGCTGTAGTCCCAGCCCAGCTGGCCTGCAAGCTTCACCTTGCTAAGAGGACAGATGTGCCAGAGCCAGGGGCAGATGGCACAGCCAGGATCAGAAAGGGCCTAGACAAAGTCATGGCCAAGAGCCTTATTACCAGCTGTTGTACAGACATGCAGGAGTGTTCTGGTTTTTGGACTGAGGATAGTGGCAGCCACAGATTTATACACAGATGGGGTACAGTGCTCTGGATACACTGAGTCCTGTGCTGTCCCTCTAAAGCAACTGCTTCTGCCACAGTGCGGCAGGATCCCAGGTGCTGTGGGCTGGGTTCAGCCCTGCTGATGTTCTTATGCATAGTGCTGCCAGGCCGAGGACAGGGCTGGCACAAGGACGATCTGCACTGAGAGGCCGCGTGAATGGGAAGTGCTACGTGCCTTGGCTTGTAGGAGCTGTGCACGTGGCGGCCAGGGCAGCTTCCTGCACGGGCCTCGTGCTTGTGGCCAAGAGCTGCTCATCCCCTGGCAGGGAGCAGTGACACTACTGGGATGGGGCGTGGGGCACGTCCCCAGCCTGTGTCACTGCTCAGGTTAAGGAGGAAACCTTGTGCATGCTTTGTGGCTTCTGGCCCAGGAAGGGGCTGAGCTGGTAGAGATGAGACCTCCTGCATGGCAGCACCCAGGCCGGGGCTGCTAGACATCAGGGGCTCTGCCAGAGGAGATGGGGCTGGCTTCCTCCTGGAGTTGCCTTGTCCCAGCCTGGTGCTGTCTCGTCAGAGCCTCAGAGCTGGGACAGCTGTGACGCGGGGAGCTGCGGCTGGCTGGAGTTGCACTGTGCCTCCACCCTCCTGGCTGTGCGGGGAGATGGGCCAACACCTGCCTGCTGCCCTGACTGGACGGTGTCTACCGCTGGGGGCTCCAGCCTGCCGCCTCGGGGTGCGTCTTGCCTGGCACTGCTGTCGGCCTGGCTGCCAGGGCTGAGGCAGGATGAACTAAGCAGGATGTTGAGGAAAGACTTGGCTGCCAGGAATGGTATGTATTGAAAGCCATAGATAAAGTGCTGGTGAGAGCTGAGCTGTGTTGGCTTGGGGGAGTCCAACGCCTGGCAGAGCTCAGGTGCCTTCCCTGCCCCTCCAGGAAGGGAGGCAGCATGGTGGGCTCCGGCCACATGGCAGCGTTTGAGTCCAAAGCCCTGTCAGGAGCGGCTGGCAGTGAGGAGCAGTGCCTGGAGCATGTGCACCTTCTCTGTGATGGAGGGGGGCAGTGATGCCCCCAGGCTCTGCTGCAGCTGTTGGCAGAAGCCCTCGATGCTCTGTTGGACATCCAGCGTGGTGATGTCGTCGCCTTCCTGCTGCTTGGGCCTGGGGGCAGAGGTGATCAGCTGCATCCGCTTGCTCAGGGAGCTCCACAGGTGCTCTGGCAGAGGAAAAGCGGCTGGGGTCACGGGCTGGGTGAGGTGGGGACTTGGCCGGCGGCTCCATCCAGTGCTGGTGCCGTCCTGGCCTCGAGTTGTTGCAGCCAGAGCTGTGATGTGGAGGGGCAAGGAGGGAGCCTGTGCAGAGGCTGGGCCAGGCTCTGGGCAAGCTCTTACCTAGCACCACGTTGTGGTAGCTCACCAGCAGGGAGATCAGATGCTGCAGCATCTCGTCCCATCTCTGCCACGTGGCTTCCTGGTCCTGCAGAAGGTGAGGGCGTCTGGTTACTCAAAGGGGGGTCTCCAGAAAGGGTCTGGAGTGGGGTGGGGCTGGGTGGTACCTCGTACTGAAGCAGCAGGGAAGTGTGGCTCAGGTAATGCAGGATCTTGGCCAGAGACAGGGGCAGGGCTGTGGGCACCTCGCAGCTGTGCTGGAACAGGAGCTCCAGCAACTTGCACCGCAGCAGGTGGCTCTCCATGGTGGCGAGGAAGGTTTCCCTGGAAGAAAGGGGGAGTAGGCAGGGCAAGGCTCCTGCAGCAGCCTGGAGAGCAGCTATTGAGTCCCAAATCTGTGGCTGGGTCCTTCTCCAGCCAGACCATGGCGGGGAGGAAGAGGAGGCTGCACCCAGCTCCAAACCTGGGCACGCTTATCCCTCTGCTGCTGTGCAGGTCAGCATCCCCCCCACAGTGCCACTGGCCCCTTCCCCTGCCCCACCCGCAGTAGAGGAGCCCTAGCAGCTGGGCCAGCTTCGCTGGGAGTGGCGTGGGGGCCAGGCAGTGCTCACCTCTGGCTCCGCAGTGGGATGTTCAGCACAGAGGGGAAGATGGCGTCGGCAATCTTGCGGGCGCTGCAGTTGGGCGAGCGATCCACCTCCACCGCGATGGACAGCAGCCGCTGCAGCAGTAGCACCACCCTACGTGGGGGACGTCAGTCAGGCTGGCAGGGAGGGGCAGCTGTGGGGTCCTGTGGCCCCCCCCCCCCCAGAGCCTGGGGGTGAAGCTGACACTACCCTGACCTGCATTGGCTGTGGGGGGCACGGCCCGGCATCCAGGAGCCTCGGCTCTGTCCTGTGAGAAGCCACTGCCGTGCCTGGCACTACTGGAGGTACAGCCAGGGCCTGAGGGCTGGGGGAGACCCTTCCTGCTTGGAGGGGAGGCTCAGATGAGCTTGTGCCCTCCCTGCCCTGGGTTGCCAGCCACCACTGACCCCCAGCCATGCGGGGTTCCCCTCTGGGGCTGGGCAGGCTCCCCGCTGCACCAGGGCCCCTTCTGCCTGGGGGCGGGGGCTGCAGTGTCCGTGGAGATAACAGCCCCTGGGGCCGCCTCAGATGCCTCCAAACTCCCACCGGCATAATGCCCCCACCCCGAAGAGCCCAGCCTGCCCCGTCTTACTTCTCAGCCAGGAACCCCGGCGGGACGTCCTCCCTCGGCTCCGTGGGGCTTGGCGTGGGTGAGCAGCTGCTGTGCTGGAGCCTGGAGGCACCCGAGGCGGGAAGTGCCGTGTTCTGCTGCTCCAGGCGGCTGCAGAATCCGACGCCAGTGACGGCAGCCACCAGCCACCCGATCACCTCCCTACGGGGGCACGGCTCAGCGATTTGCAGGTGGCCACGTGGGCTGCTCCCGTGAGCTAGGGGTCCAGTGCTGTGTGGGTTTCCCCCACGCCCAGCAGTGCCCTGCCAAGCAGCTGCCTGGATAACCTGCTCTGGCTGGCCTGCAAGGCATGTCTTCCAGCTGGGTTGTGGTTGATTTCTCCCCGCAACTCTGAACTCCTGTCTAGGGATCCTTGCACCCCAAGCTCTCGCGCTCGGCCCCCCCGGAGGTGCTGGCCTACGCTTGCAGCACCCAGCCCAGCGCGCGGGGGCTCCTTACTTGATGTTGTTGAAGCTCTGGTCGCAGGACAGCACCTGCTTGGCAATGGTCATGGAGGGGCGCTGCAGCCGCACGCCCAGCTGGACATCGTCCTCCAGTGTCTGCACCACGTACTGCAGGAACAGCAGGCGCCCAGGAGGCTTCTCCTGAGGGGGATGGGACAGTGGGATTGGGGGCCTGCCCAGGGCACCAGCGTGGCTGCACCCCGCCACCCTGCCCTGCTCCGTGGATGCAGGAGGCAGCCACACTCTGCCTGTCCACCTGCCGGCCAGCTGCTTCCCCTCCCCAGCAAGAGCCCAGCCCTGGAGAGAAGGGATGCTGGGCCCTACCTCGTCTTCCATGATGTGTCTGAGCAGCGGCCAGTCCCAGCCCATGCCCGTCGTGGTGCTGGCTGGATGGAGCCTAAAGCAGAGGATGAGTCTGTGAGGGCCCCGAGCTGCCTGGGGGAGCACAGAGCTACCCCTGCGCCTGCCCCCTCTCTGCTTCCCTGGGGCTGTGCAGATGGCCCGGCTGCGGGAAGGCATGGATGCTGCCAGCTCCTGACGCAGCAGAGCCTTGAAAATACTCTTCCCTGAACAGGGCTGCAGCAAAGGCTTGAGGCAGTTGCAGCGTCTCTTCCCCCAATGGCAGCCCCTTTCAGGGAGCCCGGATGACCCCATCCCGGATCCTGGTGCCAGACGTATACCCAGGCTCTGCCTACACACAGGGTTGCTGGACGGGATTCCTGGCCATTGGAGCCCCCTTGCTGCTGGCACCTATTGCCAATGGCCTGGGGGCCCCTGCTAAGGACACCCCCCTTCCCTGGGGGTGGCAAGGGCTGGGGGCTCCTCGACCACCCGGGAGCCATGGGCAGTGATGTCACGTACGTCTGGATCTTCATGAGCAGCGTGTAGGCATCCTTGAGGATCCCCCAGTGGTGCGGGCCCAGCAGGATCTGCTGGACGAGGTGGGACATGATCTTGCAGGGTGGGTAGTGCCGGGGCGTCACGAAGTCAGTCAGGAACTGCAGCGTGCCCTCAATGAAGCTCTCTTCCATCGTGGTCCGCACCAGGTCCAGCTTCCGGCTCGGGATGGGCCATGTCCTCATCCTCTGCCGGGGTAGTGAGCCCTTGGAGTGGGGTAGAGAGCGAGGTGGGAATGGGGATAAGGGCAGCCAAGGATGGAGGGAACCCGGATCCTGGACCCCCCTCCCCGTTACCTCCTGGCCATCGTCGTCCCTGGCCACACGCAGGAGGTGGTGCACAGGCATCCTCCGGAAGTACCGCAGCTTGTGCAGGCAGCTGGGGTTGGCCAGGCGTGGGGAGCAGGGCGCCAGGGGCTCTTGCTTCACAGCTGCCGGCGTGGGCGTGCTCGCTTCCAGCCGCGGCCGCTTCCTGGAGGGGCCCTTTGAGGTGCTAGCGGGGAGGGAGCGGGAGGGCAGGGAGCCGGGGTCCACGGGTGCCTCACAGCTGTCGCTGCTGGAGGGGGAGAGGGAGAAGTGGTCGGACTCGAGCAGGGAGCTGGCCAAGGAGCCCAGGTCGCTGTTGAAGGGGGTGAGGCTGCAGTCCGAGTCTGTGGAGCACGTGGGCGTCTTCACTTCATCCTTGACGGCAGCAGAGAAGCCGGGCAGCGCCTCGGTCTCCATCTCGGCAGGTGGCGTCTGCGCGGGGGCGCGCGCTGGGCTGGGCGGCTCCTCGTCTTCCCCGGTCAGGTCGATGACAACGCTGCCACCGCACGTGTCCTCGCGCGTCAGGTCGATGATGTCCTGGGGAGAGAACGGGGTCAGTCGGGGCGCGATGACGTGTGTGCACCCGCGGGAAGCAGCAGGTCCTGCCGTGCCAGGCGCTGCGCTGAGGGGGGAGGCGGGAGCCGGCCAGGACCGGACCTGCGGCCGGCTGCCGCTGCGGCTCTGGCGCGGGCCGGGTCCTCCCGCTGCCCGGGCTGCACGGCCAACCCGCCCGTCCGCGCTGCTGCCACCTGCCTCGGCCCGGCGCACGGGGGCCGGAGCGGGCAGCGCTGAGGGGTCGCGGCCCTGACGCCTGGTGGAACCCGCGACGTTTGAAAGTGGCTTCAGAACCGAGCCGCCAACTGCCTTCCGCGGCCGCGCCCCGGCCCTGCAGCACGGCCCTGCGCGGCCATCCCCAGCGCCCCGGCCCCCAGCCCCCGCCGTGCCCGCGGGGGCAGCTCCTGGGGGCGGTGCCAGCACCCGCGCCCCGCCCCCGAGCCTCGCACCTGCCGGGCACCGCGCACGCACGTGCCGCCGGGCAGCGCTGCCGCCAGGGGGCGCCCCGGCCGCATTTGCACCTGCGCACTATGCGGGGCTGACCCCGCGCAGCCTCCGTCGGAAGCGCCGCCATATTTAGGACTGGCACTGCCTGGGGCGCGGCTAGGAGGCTGCTGCCGCCATGCCCGCATCGGGACTCACCGCGGGGCACGGGCGCCGGCGTCGGCGCCGGCGGGCCCGGAGCCGGTTGCTGCGGCGCGGCAGGGCGCGGCCGCCCTCCGAGCCCGAGTCGTTGAGCAGGACGGGGCCTTCCGCCATCCCCGCGCGCCCCGCGCCTAGGCTGCACAGTCGAGCGCCGAGCGCATCCTCCGCCGGGCACCGCCCCCCCGGCACCGCCCCCGCGCCCGGCAGCGCCGCACCGCCGGGGGTGGGAAAGAGAGTATTTGGGGAGGAGAGGGAAATTTGAGGCGTGTTTGGCGGGGGGAGGAGGGTGTTTGGGGGTAAAGGGGAGTTCGGAAGGACTTTTTGGGGGGAAAGGGTGTTTCAGGGGAAAAAGGGGGAGTTTGGCGGGGGAGGAGGGAGTCTGAGCGGGCCGTGTGGAAGAGCCCCTCGAAGTGAGGCTGGTGCCGGGGTGGCGCAAGCGCAGGGGTGCAGTGCTGCCCCGCTCGTGTGGCCTGTAGCAGCGGTGGCCTCGCGGGGACGCCGGCCCCCCATGGGTCTCCTCTACTGACCTGGGCTGCCCGGGAGCCATCAGAGGGGCGCCGGCGGCTGTGCGCACCCCCACCGAGTCGTGCTGGTTCCTGTTGCAGGCCCCACGCGGGGCCGCACTCCCCCTGCCAGCGCGAACCACAGCCCCTTCCTCGCGGGCCCTGCAGCAGCTGCAGGCAGGGGAGAGGGGCTGCAACCGCCTCGCACGGGAATGGCTCCGCTCGGCGCTCGAAATAAAGAAATGCTTCAACTTTGACCCAGCTGTCCCTCACTCCTGCAGACCTCGATGGGCAGCGGAAAGGAAACGGGAGTTGGTTGCATGCTCATGCACCTGTTTGCTCAGTGAGGGTAGTTTTCAGTAAATAGGATAATGTTGAGCTTCTGTATTTACGGCCTGGCAACACTGCTGCTCCTTCCTGCAGTGGCTGGGCAGCATGTGGGGTGGGGGTGGGCCCTGGGGTGCACGGCTGGCAGGGTGGGGGGTCCCTGCACCTAATCCCCATAAACGTCCAGGGCACCCACTGCAGCGCAGCCTCCCCCAGCACCCCAGGTCTGGCAGGGGGATCCGGATACTTCCCCCGTGCAGCCTGTGCAGCTCCCCGGGTCGGACGCTTGCAAGGAGGCAGACGAGGGTCTTTGGGTAGGTGTGAGATCTTTTATGAGTGCAATTAAATAGATGGAAACGTTCTTGGCAAGCTTCGGGGCACACCCGCCCTTCTCGGGGCACAGGGGTAGCGCGGGGAAGAAGCCTTTATTTCCTTGTGCTCTGCCGGGCGAGCCGTCCTCGAGCTGGAAGCCATGTGCAGGGCGGGACCGGAAGTTACCTGCGCTTACCATCATTTCCGCCGGAAGTTGATGACGAACAACCCGGAAGCGGGCAAAGTGGGCGGCGCCCCGGAAGCGGTGCGGGTGACCCGGAAGCGGTGCCGGCCGCCATGGCGCTGTCGCCCTACGTGCTGGCGATGCAGGAGCTGTTCCGCGCCAACACGCGCAGCCGCGAGTTCCCGGCGCACGGCGCCAAGGTGCACTCGGTGGCCTGGAGCTGCTGCGGCCGCCGCCTCGCGTCCGGCTCCTTCGACAAGACGGCCAGCGTCTTCGTGCTGGAGAAGGACCGGCTGGTAAGGGGTGCGAGGGGCGCGGCGGGGACTGCGGGGGGGTGCAGACTCCCGGCGGGCAGTGCGGCATGCGGGGCGCAATGCAATGCAATGCGTGATGCGGATGTTGCGGGAAGCGGTGCAGTTAGCACGGGGGGTGCTGGGGTGGGGGGGTGTCCAGTGGGGGTGGATCCTGGTGCGGGGCGGGGGTCCCACAGTCTGGGGAAGATGGTCCTTTTTAAGCATCCCTCCGTTGTCGGTGATTTCTGGGGGCCTCTAACGAGCTCAGGGTCTATGCTGGGGTGTCTTGGTTGGACGCTGGTGGTTCGTGTTTGAGACGTTTGTTGGCAGTTGTTGCATGTGGCCAAGTGCCAGCACCATGCCACGGTGAAGGAGCGTGGCTGACTTGGAGGCGTGGGCCTGGCTGATGCCCGGTGTGGTCACTTCCCTCTAGGTGAAGGAGAACAATTACCGCGGCCATGGGGACAGCGTGGATCAGCTGTGCTGGCACCCCAGCAACCCGGACCTCTTTGTCACTGCGTCAGGGGACAAGACCATCCGTATCTGGGATGTCCGCACCACCAAGTGCATTGCCACGGTGAACACCAAAGGTGGGGAGTGGTCGGAGCACACCTCTGTGGGGCCCCTCACCAAATGTTGTGCTCAGCGTGAACCAGAAAGCTCTGCAGGACGTTGCTCCAGCACCTGCATCCCTTGGGCTTGCCTGAGCTGGAGGGTGGCCCAATGCAATCAGTGCTCCAGGCCTTCTCTCCTCTCCTCTCCTCTCCTCTCCTCGTGTTTATCTACACCTGGTGCTGGTCTTCTTTTGGGCTGGGCTGGCTGACTGGGCCAGGTTGAGCTGCATGGGTGCTGGTCAAACGGCAGACTATTTAGTGTTGTTGCTACCCTCGCCGCCAGGGATCTACATTGTGGGAGATGAGTCTGTATCATCTGCTCATGTTTCTGATACAGCTATTTTTTCCATGGCTGAAGCATATACAGAGGGTATCCATGTGTATACACCTAAGCCCTGGAAAAATGTTGCATACGCATTTTTTTTCCTGCAAATATCACAATGCTCTAACCAACATGCCAACATCCCCATGGCTGTGCAGAGAGGGCTGGGCCGCGCTGGGCGCTGGCACTCGGAAGTACTTATTGTGGTCACTTTGCTCTGAGGCCAGAGTTCTTTTGGATCTAGTTTCCTGTGACACAATTACCGGGTAGCACTGAGCAGCACCAGTGGGTTTGCAGTGTAAACTTGGCCTCGGCCACATGAGAGCAATTCGGAGTTGGTAGGGCAGGTGTGAGGCTGGGGCCAGCTGTGGCCCCTGAGCTGCCCTAGCTCCTGGTTGGACTTGCCACACTCTTCTCTCTTCCAGGGGAGAACATCAACATCTGCTGGAGCCCTGACGGCCAGACCATAGCCGTGGGGAACAAGGATGACGTGGTCACCTTCATCGATGCCAAGACCCACCGCTCCAAGGCTGAGGAGCAGTTCAAGTTTGAGGTGAACGAGATCTCTTGGAACAATGACAACAATATGTTCTTCCTGACTAACGGCAACGGCTGCATCAACATCCTCAGGTATGGCCCTGGCACAGCTTCCACTTTCCCCGGTCACAGGTAGCTCCTCTAGTGCTCCTCAGCAGGAGCCCTCGGGCTCACTGTCCTTGCATGTTTCCCTCCCCTGCGGCTGTGGCATCCTCACTGAGTGAGGGAGCCTGGTTCCTTGTGGTATTGACCCCCAGCTGCTCGAGTCTATGTGGCCTCACTGTGCTGACCAGGGTGCCACTCTGCAGGCAGCACTTGCTGGCCTGTGCCCTGGACTCTGGGCCCTGCTCACTTAAGCTGTGTCTTCCCTATCTGTGCACAGCTACCCAGAGCTGAAGCCCATCCAGTCCATCAATGCCCATCCTTCTAACTGCATCTGCATCAAATTTGACCCCATGGGGAAGTACTTTGCCACAGGAAGCGCGGATGCTCTTGTCAGCCTGTGGGATGTGGATGAGCTGGTGTGTGTGAGGTGCTTTTCCAGGTAGGTGCCCCAGGCTCTGTGCCTGCTCTCTGCCTTCCCAGTACAGAGGTGGCAGAGCCCTCACCCCCCATCTCATCCCCTCCCCTGCAGGCTGGACTGGCCTGTGAGAACACTTAGCTTCAGCCACGATGGGAAGATGCTGGCATCTGCTTCTGAGGATCACTTCATTGACATAGCGGAAGTGGAGACGGGTGAGTGTTCTTGCTCCCTTGGCCCTCCGAGGTGGCTGGCTCTTGTCATGGCTTAGGGCAGTGGTTCTCAGCCTTGTTAGATTTATGGCCCTGCTTGGAAAATGCCAGCTCTGAGCTTCTTGACCATAGACAAAACAAGAGAGCAATCCTTTTGGTGCAAAGACCAGAGCAGGGCAGAATGGTTTTGACACTGGTTGCTGTTTGAAATCTCTAGGTTTATCTTTGGAATCGCATGTGCATATCTAACAGTGTTAACATGGCATAGCACCCATAAAAAGATCTCAAGGCACCCCAGATTGCTGTGCCACCCTGGTTGAGAGTCACTAGCTTTGGAGACTGGGGGTAGGAGGGAGGGGATTGGCAGGGCTGGGGACTAGGATTGCAGGAGATGGGTAGGAGTCCAGGCTGGAGCACTCCCAGGAGGGGGTGGGACTATAGGAGAGGGGTCTGTCTATGCCTGTCTCTCTTGGTATGTGTCATGAGAGGGCATAGGTGCACTGTTCCCTGTACCTATGCAGGAGTGTGGGTAGGTATGGGGGTGCATCTTGGGGTCTGTCCCAGGGCACTGTTGCCCTGTGCAGGTCTCTCTGGCTTGGCTCCCCTCACTCTGTCCTTTTATTGCCCAGGGGAAAAGCTATGGGAGGTGCAGTGCGAGTCACCCACCTTCACTGTGGCCTGGCACCCCAAGCGCCCGCTGCTGGCCTTTGCATGTGATGACAAGGATGGCAAGTACGACAGCAGCCGGGAGGCTGGCACCGTGAAGCTCTTCGGGCTTCCCAACGACTCGTAGCGGCACCAGGGCAGGGCACGAGGCCCCCAGTGGCCCCACTCCCTACCTGCAACATTTCGTCTGCTCTGCCAGCCAGGATAGATGGGCTGCTGGCAGTGTGGGGCTCCCTCTTCGGCTGTCTACAAGGACCCCCAGAGCAGGGCCTGCAAAGAGCAACTCCTGCCCTTGCAGAAGTGTGGAAAAGAAACCCTGCTCTAGTGTCTGACCATGCAGGGCAGCCTCCCAGGGGAAAAGATCGGGGCCCCGGACTGGGTGGGCAGCGGTCTCTGCTAGAACAGTTCACTGATAGCACAGCTGCCCCTTCCCCCTGCCACGGTGCTGTGGTTGGGGTGCAGCGTTGGAGAAGTGTTGCTCTTGTAGAAGTGGCTGCATGAAGCTGTCCCCCGCCCAGGGTGGTGTTCTCCCTCCTGTCTTTGCTGGGCTGTCCAGCGTTGGGGTGGAAGTATTTTTGTATGGGTTTTTGTAACTTTTGATAAATGCACTCCAATAAAGGGAGTACAGCGCCAGCTGCCAGGGGCTTGATGTGCAAGGGGCATAGGGTATCCTGCCACAGCTTTGCAGGAGGCGGCAGTGCATGCCCAGCCACAGAGCCTGCAAGGGCCTGGTGGCTTGTAACCAGCCTGAAGTCTCCCTTGGCTGCTTGGGGTCTTGGTCCTTGTCACAGAGCAGAGGCCTAGGGCAGGCTGGGCTCGGCCCTGTCTCCTGTATCTGATGCTGGGTGGTGCGATGTGGGGCACTCCATGGCAGGAGCTTGCAGTTTTCCTCCCGTCAGCTGCAGCTGGAGGGCATTTGAGGCTTAAGCCCTCCTGTTGGTCACCTCTAGCCCTGCCTCTTGTTTTGGGCCTCCCCAGAGTGGTGGTGGAGGGGGCTGCATGCCCAGGTCACCGGGCTCATGGTATCATCCCCTAGCTGTGCCCAGGCTCCTTCTGCCAGGCTGCTTCAGGAAGGAGCCTGGGCTTTGCCCCCGTGGGAGCCAACAGCAACCGCCTGACCCTGGGCATCTGCCAGCCCTGCTGCTCCCCGTGAGGGCCATGAGGGCTCTGTGCACGGGAGGGGGACCCCTGAGCTGTACCACCCCCAAGAGCTGGGGAGGGTGAGGAAGGGATCCAGCAACTGCTGCCTCATCTGCGCACGGGGGTAGAAACCCCAGGTCCTGCGGGAAGCAGGAAAGGGCCCTGGGCTTGGGGCTGGTCCTGCCTGGAATGCAGGGGGCTCCGCACTGCAATGCAGCCAGCTGGTGGCACTGCTACTGAGCGTGCCCCAGCCTCTGTGCACGCTGGGAGTTGTAGTCCCTGGAGCCCAGGTTCGAGGTTGCGGGTGGGCGCAGCTGCCCCATGCCTCAGTTTCCCCAAGACCCCCATGAACTGCTGCAGAGGTGCCCCTTCCCCGCCCCTTGGGCATGGCATGGGGGTCGCCTGCAGCTCGCGCCCTGCCTGGGGGAGCTGGAGTCGGAGCAATGTACAAATCCCTTTATTGTCTCATCCTCCAAAGACGACTGGTGCGGGATGGGCACCGGGCGCTGGCAGTGGCCCTGGTGGCCCCGGCTGTGGGGGCCAGCGTGGGGCAGTCCCGTGGGCCGCGGGGCGGCGAGGGGCTGGGAGCTCGTGGGGGCGGCCTGAGCCCAGCCCATCTCCGCCCGGGGGAGCGGGCGGCACATGCAAAGCGCCCGGGGGCCACAGAGCCCCCGGGCAGGGTTCGGACTGGACCGACGGGGGAAGCGGCGCCACGGACACGACACGACACGACACGGACGGGACAGGGCTGCTCCCGCCGGCAGGACCCGCGGGCGGCGGCAGACACAAGATGGGCAGGGCAGGGGCGGCGGCACCCCCGGGTGAGACACGGACACGCGGGGCAGGCGCCCGCCCCGGCTTGGGGGGTCGAGTATTGCCGTCTAACTGATATGGCTTTAACTAGGGGGCACAGAGGCGGGTGGGGGCTCCTGGGCGACCCTACGCGCAGGGCCGGGGCGGGCAGGCAGTGGCGGGGCCGGTGGGCCCACCTGGGCGTGCCCAGCTCCATGGGGCCGGGTGGGGGAGCGGGGCCCAGCTGGCAGTGCCCATCTGGTGCCAGCCCCATGGCTGTGGGCATGCCCCCCCTGGGCGCCTGGGACGGGGCGAGGGGAGGAAAAGAAAAGGGGGAAGAAGGGGTGGGGAGGGGTTACTTCTTGAACATGTCCTGGAGGGGCCCGGGCAGGTACTTGAGCACCGTGTCCAGGATGCTCTCCTCCTCCTCCTCATCCTCGTCGCCACAGCCCGCCGGGATGGCCTTCTTGGGGCGCGTCAGGCTGCCCTCGCACGGCTGCTCCAGCGCCGCCTTCTCCTCGGCCTCCTTCTCCTCCTTCTTCTTCAGCCCGTACTGCAGGGACACCCGGGGTGAGTGTGGCGCCAGGTCCCTTGCCAGCCCTGCAGTCCCCTATGCCTAGCGCCCATCCCCATGGCATCCTGGCACATGGAGGCAGCCTGCCAGGAGCCCTAGGCAGGAGGAAAGTGGGTCCCTGCCCCTTTAGCCAGAGGGGCTAAACCCTCTCCAACCCCCGCCCCAGGCAGGCCGGGTCCAGCCGGGTGTGGGGCTGGGGTAATGGGTGCAGCTGCCTGGGGGTTTTGCTCCATCCATCCCCAGGATGCTCCTTCCAGGTGCCCAGAAACGTGCTGCAGGGCCGGGGGGTGGTGGTGGAGCCCTAGGCCCTGTCTTGGCCCACGCACCTTGTCGCGGATCTGCTGCCGGACCTTCTCGCGCTCGGCCTCCATGCGGGCGTGCTTGGCTTTGCGCTCCTCCTCCTGCTGGCGCAGCGCCTCCTGCCGCTCCTCCTCCTTCTTCTGGGCGTCGGGGTCCTTCTCCTCCTCGCCCCCCAGCATCTTGCCCATGTCCTTGGTGGCTCCTGCCCGGGCAGCAGGGCCGTGTCAGTGCTGGGGACCCTGTGCCTTCCCCCGCCCCAGCATGACCGAACTGCCCAGCTCGCCCTGCCCTGCCCTGCCCGGTCCTGCTCGGAGCTGGTTCCCAAGCCTGGCGGGGCACGGCGGGCTCCGCATGGTGTGAAGTGAACGGCCGCCCCGGCTGCTGAGTGGCCCCGAGGGAGCCGGGCCCACAGCCACTGTGCCAGAACGCCCTGGGCCAGCGCTGGGCTCGGGGGTTTCTCACGCCTGGGGCTGTTGGCACAGGAAAGCCCCCGTGCTCCAGCACCCTGCCTGGGGATCACAGACCTGGCCTGCAGCTCTGCCGCGAGCCTCTGGGTCCCTCCCTGCCCCTTTCCCCGGCTCCTTCCCATCTGCTCTTCCGGTCCCCTGCGCGGCAGAGATCCATTCTCCACCCCTTCCCCTGACCCTGCATCTGGGGCTGCCCCTCCAGCCACCCCAAAACCACTGCCAAGCAGCAGGAAACCCGGCAGACCCGTGGTGCCTTGAGGATGCAGCAGAGCCAGGTTGCAGAGGAGGGCGAGAGCAGATGGGAAACCGGAGGCCTGGGGTTCCCCTGGCAGAGCGCAGCAGGCAGCGCCGGCGTGCCCGGGCTGGAGCGGAGGTGGCCAGCTGGTCCCTGCCAGCGCCAAGCCGTGCTGGCTGCAGCCCACTGTGACAGAGCAGAGCACGGTGGGGAACGTGGGGCCGGTGCAGGTGGGAGTTTGCAGGGTGCTGGCTCAGGCCGGCTTCCTCTCCCAGGGGGAAAGGGAGCGAGGGCTCAAGGAGGGGAGTCGGGGTGCTCGAGGCGGGTGCTGGTGTGCGTGCAGCTGCTTCCTCTCGCAAGGCCCCGTCTCCTGGGGGAGAAGGCAGCTGGCAGCACGGGGCACCTGCAGGCTGAGAGCCTGGCGGGGGCTGGAGAAGGCTTCGGGTCCTGTCTCCGGGGAGGCAGAGGGCATGGTCGGCAGAACCGGCTGGGCTCACAGCAGCTGTGGCCGCTGGACCGTGCTAGGTTCTCCCCGGGTTCCTCTCCCGGGCCTGGCTCTGGGGCAGGGCAGAGGCCCTGGTACCGGCTGCAGAGGGGAAAGGGGGGCACAGCAGCGGGGGGCCTGGCACCAGCAAGGAGCCCCCCGGGCCTGCAGGCCCTGATGCTGCAGTGTGGGAGCCTGGGCTGGGCACCTCGGGGAGCAGCTGCAGCGGGGAGGCAGGTGGCAGCGGGTCCCAGAGCAGTTTGTCAGCGTTTAGGAGCTACAAACTCAGTGCTGGCTCCCTGCGTCCCGGGGGACTCCAGGGTCTTTCATCTCTCCCAGCTCTGGCTCCCTCCCTCTGCTGCTGCTGCTGCTGTGACTCATCACGTGGAGCTGGAGCCAGCCAAGCCCTTGGTGCAGCCCAGGAACCCGGGCACCGTGCGGGGCTGCTTGTTGGGGGCCGGGGAGCCCCGGGGCTTGGGCAGCTCCTGCCTGGGGGCCGCAGGACCACCTCTGCCCCAGGCAGCAGCAGGGACATCCTGGCCAGGGTCTCCCCGTGGCCAAGCAGGACCCAGCAGCATGCGCCTTCCCCAGGGGGTCCCTGGCACGAGTGCAGTGTGAGGGCAGACGGGAAGCAGTGTGGGTGGGTGAGCGTGACCCACTGTGCACGCAGGGGGACTTACCACCAAGAGCCTGCTTCATCACAAAGTCCATGCTGCCGGCCTGGTTAGCGAGCTCTAGGCACGGGCAGAAAGCTCATCCAGCGGATCAGAGGCCACCTGGGGGGGCAGGAGAGGCTGGTGAGAGGGTGTGCAGCGGGGCAGGGGCCCGGTGCTCCCCGAAGAGCTGCGCCCTGTGGAGCAATGCTCCTTGCAGAGGTGGCCCAGCGGGGACAGGACAAGGGCGAGGGGTGGGCTCCAGCCCCAGCATTGGCAGGAGCAAATGCAGGGGGTCCCAGAGCTACTCCACGGCTCAGCCTCGCTGTGCTCGCCCCACGCGGAGGCAGCCGGTGGAGCGGGACGTCTTGCTTCGGAGCCAGGAACCCGTGCGTGGTGCCAGGCTCCTGCACCTGCCTCCGGCTGCCTCCGCTCGGTTGCTGATATGCCTGCTCCGCTGTCTCTTGTCACCTCTGTTGTGTGCACGCACCCCCCACCCCCACTGCACAGATATACACACAGAGCACAGAATTGTACAGACTCCGGTGTTCACTCTCGCCATCTTCCTCTGTCACACACACACATGCATGTGCACACTGCACTGATATACACACATTGCACAGATACACACGCATACATATGTACACTTCCCAGATACACACACACACACACACACACACACACACACACACGCATATGCATACTGCACAGATGCACACGCACACACCACGGAATTGCAGACTGGTGTTCACTCCCACTTTCTTCCTACACACACACGCGCGCGCGCGTGCATACGCACGCCCTGCACAGGTTCCACTTCTTGCTTTTCCTTTCTCCCTCTCACACGCATGAGGTGAACTGGCCCCGGCCCCAAGCCCACGCGCTCCAGACAGATGCCGCCCGGGCTCCCAGCTGCCGGCCAGACCCGTGGGGAGGACAGCGCCAACTGGCAAGTTGCCCAGCCCTGCCTGTCGCAGCTGCAAGCCCCAGCCAGAGCCTGCCCCCATGCAGACAGGCCCCCTCCCCGCCCGCGGGGCCCTGGACGGCGCAGCGCTCTCTTCTGCTGGCAGATGCCCTTGCCTTCCTGCCAGCAAAGAGCAGAGCTGGGCCCTTGCCACGGTGTGTGCCCCCACCCACAGGCCACGTGCTCCGCTTGGCAGAACGGGGTCAGAGCTGCTCTCTAGAAGCCTGGGAAGAAGCTCAGCACAGCCCCGAGGCTTCCTGCTCCAAACGCCCAGGTCCCTGTGACCCCGCCACAAAAGTGCCAGCTCTGCCCATGCAGGTAGCGGGTAGATCCGCCAAGGGGGAGAACCAGACATTAGGGGGATTTGGCACCTGCTGGAGCCAGCAGGATGCAGGCTAATTGCACCTTTGCGGTGACCAGGGTCAGTGGTGGGGCGGGGGCTTGTACCAGGCCTCCTCCAGGTGGGCTCATCCATGCAGCCCCTGCTCTTCCAGCCCGGACCAGTTTGTGCTGGTGCAGAGCCAGCCTCCTGCTATCCAAGGTCCAGTCAGTGGGTCACGGAACCTCCAGCCAAGGAGACACCCCGTGCCCCTGGGCCCATCGTCTGCAGCTCCCATGGCTGGGGAGTTTCTCCACGACTAAAGCAGGTCAGCTGCAGAATAAGCCCAAGGCCAAGGGTGCTGCCTCCTGCGGCAGGGCAGAGCTGCCCCCCGGCAGCCTCTGCAGCGATCGGCCGCATGTCCCTGTAGCCACCAGGCCCTGCTCTCACTGCCATTGAATAGCTGTATGGTGGTATGGCCTAGGAGCCCCTGCCCAGGGCCAGCACCCCCAGGGCTGGACACTGCATGCATACAACATGCTTCAGCCCTGCGAGATGGGATCCAGTAGATCTGTCTCCACTCCGTGCTCCCTAGGGCCACGTCCTGCTCGGGGCTGGCACTCTCCGCCCCCACCTCCTGGGACAGCAGCCAGCCAGCATCTCGCTGGAGGGCACCAGCTCCGGGACGCGAGGTTAAGCAGCCGGAAAATAGCAGGCAGCTGATGCTTCGCAGGACAGTGTAACATGCCCAGAACGGTGTGGAGCCGCGCGGCAATTATCCGGATGATTCATACGCGGCAGAGAGCAGGCAGCGCGGTGGCTTCCTCCTGTTGGCGTGGTGCTCCTCGCTCTGTCCTCGCCGCAGGGCTGCTGTGGAGAATCCCTGGGCAGGGGCCAGCAGCGGGGCTGGAGCCAGGGCGGGGGGTGCTCTGCAGGCCCCATCCCCTTCCCCACAGCTCTTGCAGGCAGGGCTGGCGGGCTGCTTCACACCTCCATTCGTGAAGACTTGCTGCTTCCCAGGCTTGGACCTATTGGCCTGACACTGGCAGGGCTGCAGGTCAGGGTGCCCGGGGGCTTTGGGAGAGGCTGGTTCATGCAGGGGAGCAGTCAGACACGCTCAGCGGGGCTGGGTCACCCTGGGCTGCTCCGGGCCTGAGCAGGGTGCTGGGGGAGATGCAACCTTGCTGCGCGGCTCTGACATCTCCATGCTGCGTGCCCACCTTGGAGGTGTTTTTCTGATGCCCTAAATGGCTTCTCCATGTCTCAGGATGAGACGAGGGGAAGACCTTGGCTCTGTCCACGTGAAACGCTGCTTGCTGCTGTTCCACTGACGCTTGGGCATCTCTGGGCTCTGGAATGGGGTCATGGAAAGTGGCCGGGGGGGGCTAGTGATGGTCCTGGTGCCGGGGAGGTGCCTTTGGAGAGTTGCAGGGGGTAGGCACAGAGGCAAATCCCCAAAGAGTCCAGCCAAGCCAGGCTTGTTGCAAGCCTGTGCAGCTTCTGCATGCCAAGAGGTCCGAGGGCACCTGTTCCCACTCAGGGCAGAGCAGATCCAGCCCTGCAGTCGCTCCCTGCAGCTGCCCGGGGATGCGGCAGCACGGAGCCAGGGGCAGGCTGCTGGTCCCGCCTGGGTGCCTGGGGCTGGGAGAAGCGTGGCGCAGCCGCTGCGGTGCTGGGTGCCATGGGCAGGTGACTCTCCTGCGCCCGTCCAGCCCCTGAGCCAGGCTCAGCTGATGCAACTTTGCACCTGCTCGGAGGCCGGAGCACCTGTCTCCTCTGCTGCTTGCAGGAAGGGGGACACATGAGAGGCACCCAATGGGCACTCCCACAGCCGGTCTCTGCTGCCTGGGGGGAGACAGCTCAGCATTTCCTCTCCCTCTGGCTCCTGAGCACCCAAAGCCACATGCCAGCACTGCGAGGCAGGCACCTGGGCAGGCAGGACCCCAGGCCAGGCTGGGCAAAGGGCATCGGGACCCACATGGGGATCACACTGGGCCTTGCATGCTGCAGGATGGGGCGGCCTGAACCGACTAGCCCCGCTGCCCGCCCCTGGGGGTAACGGAGCTCGGGTGGACCTGGCAAGCGACCGCGGGCTGGAGGCTGGGAGCAGCCAGGAGGGTGGCTTGCACACCCTGGGCTGTGGGGCCTGGCCACACACACACACACACACACACACACATACACACACGCGCGCGCACAGGGAGCTCCCTCTGCATTGCACTCCCACCCCCGGACCCTCTCAGAGCCCGAGACCAGCCGCCAACCCCCCCGCCCGCTGCAAGGGCACACGCGGGACCCCGAGCCCCGCAGCTTGGACTACGGAGCCGGGCAGGAGCCCGGGGCAGGGGCGGGGGCGCTCCATGCGCAGGTTCCCGAGGGAGCCTCCCGGCCGGGCAGCGCGGACCCACGCGTGTGCGGGGGTGGGGGGGGCAGGTCCGTCCCGCATTGCCCGGGGCCGGGGGAGCTCCGCAAAGTTTCCCCACGCCGCAGGCAGGCAGGCAGGCGGGGTCGGGGCCGGGGCCGGGATCGGGGCCCGGGGTGGCTGGGCTGCGCCCGGCGGGGCGCGGGGCAGGGCAGGGCCGGGAGCGGGAGCCGGCGCCGGGCGCACTCACCGGTGTCCGCAGCCGCGCGGAGCCGCCGCCTCTCGCGCCCGCAGTCCCGCAGCTCCGCCGCGCCGCTCCCGCCCGCAGCCCGCAG
>JAGPOW010003447.1:36165678-36194909 GCA_030014935.1 Caiman crocodilus | reverse complement strand
CGCGGCCGCCCCCTCCCCGCCCGCCCGCCCGCCCCGCCCCGGGCACCGCCACCGCCACCCCCCTGCGGCGGGCCGAGAGACGCGGGTGCGGGCGCGTGCGGGTGTGCGACCCACTTGGTACGGACACTGGTGTGGGTGTGAGTGCGAGTGTGCATGTGTGTAACCCACGTGCTGTGTGTGTACGTGTGTAACCCATGTGGGACAGACACTGGCGTGTGTGTGCGCGCGCGTGCACGTGTGTAACCCATCTACTATAGATCCTGGTGTGTGTGTGTGTGCATGTGTGCAACCCATATGCTATAGACACTGAGGTGTGCATGCATGCATGTGTGTAACCCATGTGGTAGAGACACTGCTGTGTGTGCATGTGTGGGCATGCATGTGTGTAACCCATATGCTATAGACACTGGTGTGTCTGCATGTGTGCATGTGTGTAACCCATCTGCTATAGATCCTGGGGGGGTGTGAGCGTGCATGTGTGTAACTCACATGCTATAGATCCTGGTAGATGTGTGTATGTGTGTAACACACATGGCACAGACACTTCTCTGTGTATGTGTGTGTGTGCATGCATGTGTGTAACCCATGTGGTAGAGACACTGCTGAGTGTGTAAGTATGAGTGGGTATGTGTGTAACCCACATGCTATAGATGCTGGTGTGTCTGCATGAGTGTGCATGTGTCTAACCCATATGCTATAGATCCTGGTGTGTGTGTATGTGTGCGCAGATGTGCATAACCCATATGCAATAGATCCTGGTGGAAGTGTGTGTATGTGTGTAACCCACATGATACAGACACTGCTCTGTGTACGTGTATGTGCATGTACGCATGTGTGTAATCCATGTTGTAGACACTGCTCTGTGTGTGTAACCCACATGCTATAGATGCTGGTGTGTGTGTAACCCACATGGTACAGACGTCGCTCTGTGTGTCCATGTGTGAGCATCCATGTGCATGTAACCCCCGTGGTACAGATGCTGCTGTGTGGGTGTGCACGCCCCTGTGCTAGTGTATTTCGGCACCTACAGATGCGTTTGTAGGGGGCACGGACATCTCCCACTGAAATAACCCCTGCAGCCCTCACCCCCCAAGCCCACCTAGCAAAATCCCCCTGAAGGTGGACCAGCTCAGGCACCACGGCCCCTCACCCCCGGCCCGGTCAGAGCGGAGGAGGGGTCTGGGCTGTGGGGCCTGTGGGAGCAGCATGCGTGTTCTGGGCGTGAGCACACACTGCCTGCACACGGGCATGCCCCAGCTTCCAGGGGAAGCTCTCGAGAGCGAGAGGCAGCAAGTGGGCGACCTTGCGGGTTAGTCTGTCCAGACCCTTCCACATGCAAACCCGCGCGGGCCTCGCTCCCAGCACGGCTGCAAGCCCTGCCCCAGCCGCGGGGCCCAGCCCCTCCATGCCCACCCTGCCTGCGCCCCGAGGGTCCCTCAGGGCCAGCTCCACCGAGTTGCTCCCCTCAGGTGCTTGCGGGCGCGTACAAACCTCCGTGGCCCGAGAGGCCAGACCCACCCTGCAGAGCCGGGCTGGGACCCGCGGGGGCTGTGCCCACTCCCCGGGCAGGTGCAGAGGCACAGCTGGAGCTCCGCCAGCATCTCTGCGGCGCGGCAGGTGTGTGCCGGCCGGGGATCACCATGGAAATAGCAAGTGATTATTAAAGAGCCCTGAGCGGCGGGGCCGGGCAGGGAGGCTGCCGAGGGGGGTTCCTGCAGCATGGCCTGCGGGGCACTCCCGCCCCGGCCCAGGGCCCAGCTGCGTGGGGCTCTCCTGGGGACAAGCCCTCTGCAGCTCCTTTGCTCGCTGGGACCCCCCAAACCCTTGTCGCCTGGTCCCAGGGAGCTGTGACGGGGGCCTCAGCCTCCTGCCCCCGAGAGCCAGGGCTGGCTCTGAGCGCTCGCCCCGCAGGCTGCTTCCCCTCACGGCCGGGGGCTCTCAGCCGGGGCCCTGCGAGCCTTGGAGGTCGGTGCTATGAGATCTGCCGACACCTCCATACGGATGAAGCCAGAAATTTCCCACCCTCCCGCCCCGCTGTGCTCGACGAGGTCTTGGCAGCGACAGAAAGGCTGTTTTTTTTCTCCCCAAGCTGAAGAAATCTGCAAAGCGGCATTTTCCGAGGGGGGCTCGAGTCTAACAAGGGGGATCGGGAGTCCGGCAGGCTGAGAGCCACGGCCCTAGCCCAGCTGCGTCCTCTGCCCCCAAAGGGCCCAGATCTGCCCAGGGGGCAGCAGTAGGGAGCCGCTGACCCCTACCCCTATCCCCACTTGAGGATCAGGCTGCCCCTGCCCCCGGTTTGCGGCTTCCCGGTGCTGCACGGCTGCAAGCCCTTGCCTGCGGCCCCTCCGGCGCGCTGCACCCGCACGAGGAGCTCACACAATCACACAGCGGAGCGAGGGCAGGCGCTGGGCTGGGGCCAGATGCCGAGCCCCCGGGGAGCAGCGGCAGGCACGGCCGTCCACGTGCAACCCAGCCCTGGCCGAGGCTGGGCCTGCCGTGTGGACCCCCACCCCAGCACAGCCGGGCCAGAGCCAGGCCCCCACCAAGGCACGGAGCAAAGCAGCTTCAGGGGCTTCTCGTGCAGCAACGGGCACCCCAAATCCAGCCCCGACCGCACCGAGCTCCCCAGGGAGGGCTTTGCGCGGCCTTGGAACCACCGCAGCCCATTTGGCTTAGGTGGGGGGTGCTCCTGCCCAGGGGGAGACCCCGTGGGGGCTGGGCCGGACTTGCTGGGTAGAGAGGGGCAAAGCCGGCGCGGAGGGGGGCTGTGGCGGTGCCTGGGCACAGCAGGCGGGGCCGTAAGGACGCGGCAGAGGATCAGGAGAGAGCATCATGGCTCCAGGTGTGAGCTGGGCGGCCCCATCCCAGCCTGGCACGGCCCTCCTGCCCCACCTGGGGACACGGCTGCCCCCGCGAGGGGCACCCAGGCTGTAGGGACCCGCTGGCGGCCGGGTGCGTCTCATTACAGTAATTACTGTGGTGCTCCCGTCCGCCGGCGCCTCGGGTGGGAAATTACAGGCCTCGATCTCCGGAGCCTTGGAGCCGCCGTGCCCCCTCCCTCCCTGCCTCCCCACACTAATTGCTTCCTTTTCCTGCCCCCCGTTGTCCACGCTCTGGTCCCGAGCTCGCCGGCTGGGCCGGGGCGCGGGGGTGACCCCGTGGTGGCGGCTTGGGGACTCCAAGTAGAGCCCGGGGGAGCAGAGGAGGCCTCGCAGCCGCCTTCTGCCAAGGGGAGAGTCATCCCCTCCCTTCGGCAGACCCCGTCCCAGGGCTGGAGAGAGCCCAGGAGCCCGGGCCCCCATTCAGCCCTCTCAGCAGCCTCATGCCTGCTCCCCAGGCCGTGCCGTGCCGTGCCGTGCCGTGCCCTGCAGCACTGGTGGGCAGCTGCTGCCCCTGCCTGGCTGGGCTCCTCCTCCCCGCAGCAGCCCCGGGCTGGTGGCGGGGGCCGGTTCATCTGCCCCTGGCAGCTGCTCTGTGTGTGCTCTGTGCCCCCAGCACCGCTTGCCTTGCAGCCTGGGGGCGTGCGCAGCTGCATGGGTGTGCGTGCCCGGGTGTACCTCACCTGCGTGTGGTGCAGGCACGTGCACCCCCCCACCTGGGTGTGTGTCTGTGTGCATGCACCTCAGCTGCGCACATGTGCATGCACGCGCATTCCCTCACCTGTGCTGTGTGTGTGTACATGCATGTGTATGTGAGTGTGTGCAAACTGCTCAGCCCTGCCCTGCTTGCTCGTGTCTGACCTTGGGCTCTGCTGTGGAGAAACCCGGGTGTTTTCTGCCAGGCACGAAGCTGGGGAGGGAGGGAGGCCATTAGCCACCTCCAGCCCTAGCAGCCTCCCTAATGGGCTGGAGAATGGTGATTAATGGTGGGAGGGGGGCAGCCGCAGGAGTTGTTCGAGAGCCCGATCAATCACCGCTGGCCCAGCACTAATGGCTGCCTGGCAGGGACCGGGCCACGCTCACCCCGTCTCCTTGCCGGGAGGGGAGGACTGGACACGAAGGGCAGAGGGGGCATTCCCCGTGCCCAGGGAGCCCCCGGGCACGGGGTGGGGAGCCTGGGGCTGGTGCCCAGAGCCGGCGCTGCCTTGGGGGAAGCCGATGCCAAGGACTTTGGCAGCCTCCTCCGTGCCCCGCTGGGCACACGCCTGCCCGCCCCCGCCCCCGCCTGGCACGCAGTCCCTCCTCCACCTGGTGCTCACCTGCCCGCCTGCTTCCCTGCCCCCGCCTGCCGTGTACCTGCCGCTCGGCCTTCCCCTCCCTGCAGGGCACGCACCTGCCCGCCCCCTCCCCTGGCCCCGGCCCGCTCCTTGCTCCGTCCTGCTTCCCAGGCTGCAGAAGCCGCCCTGGGCCTGGCCGGTCCCTCGGCACGGCTCTGCGCTCAGCACCTCTTCCAGACCCAGTGCTAATGGGTAGGAAAAGGTCTGTGCCCCGGGGCAGGTGTGGGGCGCCCGGGATGAACTCGCTGCCCTGGGTGGGGGAGAGGCTCCCTGCTCCCCTCCGGCTATCCCTCTGCAGCAGACCTGCATGCACGCCGGCGGGACGGCCCCGCTTTCCTGCGGCCCGCTGCAAAGAGACAGAGCCCAGGCGCAGATTCCCCCCCCCCAGCACTCGTGGGACGCTGGCCACCAGAAACAGCACCGCTCCTGGCACCAGGGATGTACCCATGGAGCTGGGAGCCCCGGCTCAGACCTCTCCCGTGAGCAGAGCCGGGCAGGCCAGGGCGGAGCACGGGACGGCAGCCAGGCCTGGCCGGGATCCCTGCTGCTGAGCCGAGCTGCACCCATTAGCCAGGGACACGGATGGGCTGTGACAGCCCGGCAAGCTCATTTGCTTCCCTGGCACCAGCTCGAAACGGCAGGGAGAGGCAAGGCTGGCGCCAGGCTCAGCCTCCCCCACGGGCGCTGCATCAGGTGCCCGGGCCCCTCCGATCGCCCCGTGGCTTGGAGGCTGAGGAGGGGCACGAAGCCAGGACATTTTCCTGCTCCGGATGCCCCCCCCCCGGGCTCATTCGTTCACTCCCTGTGCCCCCAGCGCCAGCAAATCAAACCCCCTTTGCCTCCCAGAGGGGGGGAGAGGGGGCAGGACCCGGGGCCGGCCGTGGCTCGGGGTATCACACCGGTCCCACAGCTGTCACCGCTGCCCCCAGCCCAGCCCGGTCCAGCCTTGGCCTTTTCCCCACGGATCTTGCTCCTTGGGTGCTGTGGCTGGAGAGCGGATGAGCAGAGCGCAAGCCAGCCAGGCTGGAAGGAGCCCGGCGGGGGCCAGAAAACCAGCCTGCAGGTCCAGCCAGCATCCCCGCGGCCCCTGAGAGCTGGAGGGTGAGGAGAGGAGCCTGCCCGGAGGCACAGGCCCCTGCAAAGGGCCGCAGGCGGCTCCGGCCCGGCACGCGGGCCCCTCATCTAGGATTCAGAGCACGGCACGGCTCCGGGGCCCGCGGCCGGGAGCTCTGCCTGGGCTCGCATCGCGGCAGCCTGTGCGGCAGCACGCGGCGCAATCGCCTGCGATCTGCAGACAGGATATTTAAACCGCCTCCTTTAATAACCAGGCGAGAACGCGGGGCCGGGGAAGGAGGCCGGGGGTCTTATCGTCCCTGGATCAGACGTGGCCCCGGCATCGGGGATGGGAGGCTGGCTGCAGGCTGGGAGCACGCTGCTCCTTTTGGGGGGAAGGGAGAGGGGGAGGGAAGGGAAGGGAAGGAGCGGGGTGGCAGGAGATGGATGAGCTTTTCCTACCCGGCCTGCGGCTCCAGCCGGCTCCCTGGATCTGCTGAGCTGCCGTTTGTGATGGGGGGAGTGTGGCCAGCCCAAGGGCGGGGGGTCGGGGGGGGAGCGGCTGTGCCCAGCCCCTCTCTGCCCCCAGCTCAGCCCCCGGGGGACTCACTAACGGCTCAGACACATGCGAGCCCGCGGGGATGGGCTCTGGGTGCGGCGCTAGCCCCTCCGGCCCCGGGACCCCAGCGTCCTGCACAGGACTGACCAGCCCGGCATGACCCCCAAGCCCCCAGGTCCCCTTGAGCCATGCTACGGCGCAGCCGGCTTGGCCCCCTCCCCGGCTTTTCGTCTCGTTGCAGCAGCTTTGCAGAGCCCGGTGCTGGGGGCAGCACCTTCTCCCGGGAGCAGGGGGTCGCCGCACACGCCGCGCAGCAGAGAGGGGGCCGGGCACCGCGGCAGGCCGGAGCTGCCTGCCCCTGGGGACGCCCGCCGGGAGGCAGCCAACGTCAGCCACGACTGTCGGGAAATCAATGGCCGGGTTTCCCTTTGCTGTCTGCAAATTAGCACGAGGAGCCGGGGCGGGCGGCGTAATTAAAGAGGGTCACGGTGCTTCTAACAGTGCCCAGGCGAGGGACACGCTCAGCGGTGCCTAATTAATCCAGCTCCAGCATCAGAAAAAACAAGCCTGGTGCTGGCCGACGAGGCAGCTGCCCAGGAGAGCCGGGCTGGCAGGGCCTGCGGCGGTCGTGGCCAGCCCAGCCCCTGCCTGCAAATCCGCCCCGTCCGAACCAGCCCCAAAGCGTCCTTGCCTGCCCACTGCCCCCGTGCCCCCAGCCCCCCCAGGGGAGACCAGGGCTGGCAGCGCCCTGCTGCTGCCCCGGAGAGACCCCAGGCAGAGGCCGTGCCCCCGCTGCAGAGGACGTCACCCCCCACCCCCCGCCCATCCCAATCTGAGCAAGGGGTACAATCCCTTCCTGGCCCCAAATGCAGCAGCTTGAGCAGGGGCCAAGACCAGGCTTGAGGAGGCACCTGGCAAACGCGCGCCACTCAACGCGAGGGTGGGCACGGCCGAGGCAGGGAGAGGTGCTGGTTTCGGAGCCCTGCCTAGCCGCCTGGTGCCATGGGAGCCCACACTGCAAGGGAGCAAGGCTGCTGCGTCCTCGAGCCCTGGCTCTCTCCATACCTTCCCCGGCCTCCGCGCTGCGCCCCGTGCCGAAGGCTGGGCACTGGGCAGCCAGGGATGGTGCCCTTGGCACAGAGGTGCCCGGCTCCCCGCATTTCACCGTTCCCTGGATTCGTGCCCCCAGGCTTGCTCGCTTCATGCCAGCAGCCCTTGCTCTCCTCCAGCTTGGGGCAGGGGGAGCCCTGGACCCCTGCACTGTGCAGGGTGAGGCCTGGGTATCACTGCGGTGATGAGATGGATGAGGGGTGGGTTGCAGTGGCCAGCACAGACGTGGCCTTGCCTGCCCTGGGCCACGTGCCGGGACACACCAAAAACACGTGCCGGCAATGGACTGCTGCGTGTCCGTGGCCCCAGGGAGAAGGGCGAAGAGCCGTGGCTCCGGGTGCAGAGGTCTGTATCTGCGGGGTGCGGAGCGGGGCGGCTGCTGGGCAGCAGGAAGGAGGCGTCTCCGCAGACATCCTGGGATACCAGGGGGATTTGAGCTGGACGCGGGGCCTTCCCCAGTGGCAGGAGGTCGGGGACTGGGGTCCCGCGGGGCCTGGGCTGGGGCACAAGCAGGGACCTCTGCTCGGGCCTGCTCTAGCCCTGCCCCGTGGAGCTCAGCGCCCCGGCAGCTTCCCACGCAGGGGAGCCCCACAGAGCGGCTCGTGGCTGTGCCAAGACGAGGGTAGACGACGTCTCTGCCTCTTGTATGAAAAATAATAAAGCGCAGCGGCAATTCCTTGCAGATCAGCGCACCTGCCAGGAGGCATTGCCGAGCCCGTCCATCAGTACCCGACAGCCCCCTCCTTCCCCGGCTGGGTCCAACGTGACAGGACGAGGACTCAGCTCCTGGGGCTCGTCCTCCCCGGGGTCCCAAGGCGGCAGAGCTGATCCTGGCACCAGCAGATGGAGGTGCCGTCCAGGTGGGAGCCGTGCCGGAGGGACACGCTACCCCGTGCCGGAGGGAGCAGGGCGGGGGTAGGTTTGCTGGAGGCGCTGGGTGGGGCGGGGGGAGGCTTCCTCTGCAGACCCAGCATGGACGGCGCAAAGACCACGTCCAGGGCTTTCCGGGCCAGGGTGTGACACTGGCCCCACCTCCATCCCCACCGCTCTCAGCACCCAGGCCTGGCGGGGTCCGTGTGCCCAGGCCCCGCACAAAGGCTGCCCCCAAGCCACAGCCAGGGGATCCTCCATGCACAGGCAGGGGAGGATCTCACCCCGCCTGCTCCGACGCCTGCCGTGCTCCCGGCTCCCCTGCTCGGCTCGGCTGCCCTCCCTCCGCGTGGAAGCCCGTGGGGCTGCCGCGACTCAGAGCACCGCCCCGATGACACAGTGAACGGTGCCCGAACCAGGCCCCCGCCCAGCGACAGCCGCACAGACCCCAGACCCAAACCCTACGTGACATGCCCCGTGGGGCTCAGCAGCTCCCGGACCTGCCGTGCCGACATGCATCTCGCCGCGCCGTACACCGTCCGATGACATGGGGTGGGGATGGGGACGGGACCTGGCTGCACCAGCTGCAGCCCGCGGCACTCGCACCGAGAGATGCTGGCCTGGGGGGTCCACGAGGGGCGGGACAGGGGTTTCTGGGGCTTACCTCCGGCTCCACCCTGGGTCGGGGCTGGCAGGCAGCTGACCCTGGGGAGAGAAGAGGGGAAACAGGTGAGACCCGAGGTGCCCCAGCCCATGAGACCCCTCACGCCGGCCTCCATCTCCACCCCGCACCCTGTGCTGCGTGACGCAGGAGGCTGAGCGGGTCCGGGGCTCGAGGAAGCAAAGCAAAGAGGACGGGAGCCATGCCATGGAGCCTCAGGAGGCCCTCGGAGAGGCACGGGGCTGCTGGGACTGCACCGGTGGAAACGGAGCATGCCGGCAGCAATGCTAATGAGGCCGTAACGATTGACTCCCTCAGCTCCCAAGAGGCCAGGCCGAATGGACGGACTCCATCCGCTCCCGCCCCGGCATGCTGCAGCACACACTCCCCGTGCCCGGCTCCGTGCCAGCCGGGAGAGCTGGCGGTGACAGACCGGTGCACCGCACCTCCGCCCGCCCGCCCGCCAGCCACACCGGCACTGCCAGGAGAGATAATGAGGCACCGCACGACCCCGCGGCCCCTCACCGCCGAGCGCCGGGCGCCCGCCCCGCCTGAGCCTGTCACAAGCCCGCAATTAGGTGACTAATCGAGCTCCCCGTGCGGCCCGGCTTTGCCAGATGGAGGATCACATCCTAGCGCTGCTGGCAGCTCCCTGCTTGCGGCCCTGCCAGCTGGGGGAGAGGGCCTGGCACGCCGGCGCGCGCGGGGCTCCAGGAGCGAGGTGCGGACACGGCCCCTCCAGCCAGCTGCTGCCGGTGGCTCTGCCAGGGCCACGGGACTCGTGTCTGGTGCCGGAGGGCTGGCACTGGGGTGACTGGTGTTGCCGCTTCCCTAGTGCCCAGGGCAGCCTCCTGCAGTGCCTGATCTCCCATCCATGCCGGGGCAGCCTCGGCCCTGCTTCACTTGGGAAAGGCAAGAAGGATGCGGCTCTGGACAGCGGAGAGCGGGCAGGCTCCCCCGGGCATCTGCCAGCCCCCGGCACCTCTCGACCCCCGGTGCCCTCCGCGGTCGCTGGACGGGAGCCAGCATGTGGGAGCTCAGCCCCCGAGCGGGCTGCTCCGCGCCGCGCTTTGCTGCACAGACAGCCTCTCTGCGGCGGGCGCAGGCCCGGCGGGACCCCGAGCCACCAGCTCCCCCGACTCTCCTGCGGGCGAGGGGCGGCGGGGAGCAGGAAGGATCCAGCCCTGCCAGGCGCGGCCCAGCTCCTGGGCTTGCCGCAAGCCCTTAGCACGGGGCTGTGCTTTATTTATTCCCCCCTCCCGCCCCCCAACCTCTGCAGAAAATAATTATCAGGCTCCCTCATCTCAGGGAAGGATTAAAAGTGGTTAACTCAATTTAGGCAGGCTTTGTTGTGCCGGCTTTCCCCAGGCTGCTGCACAAGGAGATTTCCACACAGCCACTTAGGCGGCTTTTATCAGGTTGTCTTCTGAAGGTAATTGGGTTTTTCAGGAGCCTGCTTAAAATTCCTAACCCGGCCTCTTAAACAAAACAGAAACAGAGATGGGGGGGGGTGCAGCATCTCACACACGCGTGCACACACACACATGCGCACACTGGCGGCTGCATCCCCGGGAGAGGCTCCCCCCACACGCCGATGGGGCTGTCACCTCGGCAGAGCCGCCCTGGCCGACGAGCAGCGAGGAGGCAGCAGGTGCAGGCGCTGAGCACGAAGGCCGGGAGCTCTCCTGGAGAGGGCACTGCACCAGGCTGGCAGGTCCCAGCGCTGGGAAACACGAGGGGAGGAGTCCTGGTCTCTGCGGTGCCAGGCTGGAGGCCCTGTGGCTCGGAGCAGCCATGCCGGGCATTGCGCTCTACCTCCTGGTCCTTGGCAGGGGGCAGGAATGCCGTCACCCGCTCGCTTCCAGCCCCATGTAGGGCCCTGCACAGTGCCCAGGGCCCTCTTGGTCCTTGGCACGAGCACCTGGCCGGGGCACTGCGAGAGGGGACTGAGAGCATGGGTGGGACGAGCCGCAAGGGCCCTTGGGCCTCAGCGAGGTGCGGGGTCACTGGTCCAGCGCTCTGCTGCCTGCTCGCTCCAGGTGGCCTCAGCAGCAACGTGGGCCGAGCTGTATCTCCTTGCGCTAGCTGCTCTCCGGGCACCCCTGGTTGCAGGGGGTGGGCAGCGTGGCTAATGACTCGGCTAGCACAGAGGGGCTTTGGCCTGGGTGGAGTTAATGGGATGAAGTGGCTGGGTGCCTGCAGTGCTCCCCCGACACCCGGTGGGTGTTTCTACCTGCACCCCCGGCGCCTTCGTGGGGCTGACTGTAGAGGCTGGGGCAGGAGTGGCTGACACCCCTGGCCTGCTCTGGCTGCCAGCTCCCCGAGGTCAGCACCCCAGGGCCAGAGAGACGGACGGAGCAGTGTTGGACGCTCGCAGAGCAGGGCTGGCTGCTCCCCAGCACACACGGACCCGGGCTCTCCCCTTGCCCCAGACCCACAGCTGAGAGTCAGGGCCTGTTGCACGCGCAGCGGCAGCAGAGCTCAGTCTGCAGAGCCCAGGCCCCTCTGCACAGACCATTCCCAATGAGTACCGGGGCACTGGCGCTCCCCTGCAAATGCGCTTTGTAGGCGGCCTGGTCTGGTTCTGCCCTGACTCCCAGCAGAGCCACCCCGGGCAGCAGAAGCAGGGACACGGGCCAGGTGAGACCCTCCGGCCTCCTTCCTGCCAGTCACCCCAGGTGTTGGGAGCCGCGGCCCTGGCAGGACTAGAGGAACGATGCCCTTGGCATTCCTGGCCTCCCCCCAGCTGCTCCCTCGCGCGCTCCCCCCCATGATATTTGCAGGCTTGAAAAGCAAAAGCAAACACAGACCGCCTGGGCAACCCAAGGGCACAGGGATGCTGCAGCTACCCAGCATGCACTGGGGTCCATATGCAAATTGCCTGCTGCAACACCTGGGCTCAGCAGGTGTTGCAGTCCTTAGCCGTGCCTGTCTCTGCAGGGCAGGGGAAGGGGGCTCTGCTCCCCAGTCCCTGGACTCAGCAGGGGTCTCAGCTGTGGCAGCCCTGGCAGACAAGGCACAGGGCATTGCCTTGGCTCCAGGGATGGAGCAGTGCAGCAGAGCACCGTCTACACTAGGGCCCTGGCAGCAGAGTGCCAGTTCCCTTGAGCTGGGCTCCCCCCACTGCCTGTCTGGCTCTGGGGCTCCTCCTTCAGTGGAGCTGAATCCCCAGTGTAATGGGTGCTGCACCACCGCGTGCCACGGAGACCCCGACCCCGACCCGGCTGCTGGGAGGTGGGCAGGCGCCCGGCCCTCAAAGCAGTGGGGCAGGGCTCTCGAGCCAGGGGGGCAGGTGGGCTCTCCAGGGGCCCTGAGCCTGCCGGAACAACCCTGCCCTTGGGGGAGCTGGTGGGGCTGGGGCCAGAGGGGGCCCTGGATGCCCACAGTTAGCTTCCCCCTGGGCTGGACTCTGCTGCTTCCCGGCCTGGTGAGGCAGGCGGCAGCTGGGCCTGGTCCTGCCTGCAGCCCAGCTGGTACACGCTCCTCGAGGGGCTGAGCCCTGCAAGCGGGGGGAAGGGGCAGGGCGCCGGGAGCGCCAGGGCCAGGTCTCTCCTGGACCGGGCCACGGGAAAGGGGTCACATGGAACTGCAGCTCAGGTCAGATGGCTGGGCTGGACCCTGCCCCGGGGGAGCCTACAGCCACCGCAGGTACCTACCTGGGGGTGCCCGCTGCCTCGGGCCAGCTAGCACGACAGGTCCTGCGCGCTGGGGCCGGGCATCAGGGGAGCTCACCGCCTGGAAGAGAGGGGACAGGGTGAGGGCAGCGCTGGCTCCATTGCCCAGGAGCCTGGACAGACCTTCGCCCCCCACCAGCCCTGGCCCTGCTCCGCTCCCTCTCGGTCCGCTCATCTGGGGAAGGAGAGCACCTCCCCGCCCTGCTCCGCTGGAGAAGGAGGCTCAAGGGGGGCATGGAGGACTCCCCTGGGGCAGCCTCTTGGCTCGCATCGGTGGAGCTGGCAGCAGGCCTGGGCCCCACTTTCCCTGGACCCCCTTCCTGGGTGCAGACAGGCCCAGGGCTGTTGCAGTGCCTGGGGGTGCAGCCAGACCCTGGTGCTCTGTCCTGGTGCGGCACAGAGTTGAGGAGTGGTGGGAAGGGCATCGTGCCGCTTGGAGGAGACAGGGCATGGGATGCCTGGCAGGGAGCAATGCCAGATCAGGCCCCTGGGCAGACACGGCTTCCAGGTGCTCGTGTCCCAAAGGTGCATGGGGGGCCTGTATTCAGGAGGTGCGAGCTCCGAGTCGGATGCCTCTGGGCTTGGCCCAGACACTGCGGCACCGAGATCGCCCACCCCTAGGCAGCCTGGCCCTTGCATGTGGGCTAGGGTCTCCACGACCGCACACGGCAGCAGCAGGGCTGCAGCAAGCTCCACCGTGTGCCTTATGTGGCACCACTGTCTGAAGTCAGCCAGGCCTCTCGAGCACCATCAACACATCTGGTGAGGACAAGAGCTGCTCCGGGTGGGCAACTATCCTGCTCCTGGGGTGGGCAGGGGCTGGCAGCGATGCAGGCAAGGCACTCAGTCCCTGCACAGGGGAGGTGCCATGTGCTGTGGCCTGGGGTGTGGAGGGAGCCAGGGCACCTGCTGAGCAGAGCAAGCCGGGGCCAGGGATGAGAAGCACTGATGGGGAGTGATGGTTGTGACAATGGCGGCCCTGGCTGGACGGAGCAGGAACAACTGTCCCCCCAACCACCAAAGCCAAGACGTGAATGGGTCGGGGGGACCCGCTGCCTCCCTGCTCCTAGAAGTGGTGCCCAGGCAGCGCCGAGCAGGGTGCGTGAGGGGCTGGGGCCAGGCAGGGACATGACCCTGGGGCTGGAGATCCAGCCTCATCACACCACACCGCCAACCCCTGTAAAGCTGGAGGGACGTGGGTGCGCACTCCACAGGCGTGCAAAAGTGCATCATCACCCTGCCCTAGCAACATCATACCACTGCCATGGCAACCTGCTGTGACATCACCTGCCAACTGCCTCCTGACAGCAGAGAGCACCCTCCCAGGGCACTTTGCGGCTCTACGGGGGGCAGATGCATGGGCACTGGGGCAGAGGAGGGATGCATTGCCAGCTCCCCTAGCAAGGCTCCCTGTCCCCTTCTGAATGTCTCTCCACGGCAGACACAGGCTCCTTGCTCCACGGGGAAGGAGGGAGGCTCAGGAAATCGTAGATAAACAGATGACCCCAGGGACCAGTGCAATTAAAGAGCTCCTGCTGCACCGCGGTGCTAATGGAGGGAGCCTGCATTTTTAACAGTGCTAAAGAGCAAGGGCGGGCTGTCACCGCTGCGGAGGCAGGAGGCCCCATTCCCACTCTGGATTCAGGGCCTGTTGACCCCCCTGGCAGCCTGCGATCCTCCCTGGGGTGTAGCAGCACCCCGCAGAAGCTGCGGTGATGGCGGTGTCTGCAGGCCTGTAGTAGCAAGCAAGGCGCTGGTTCGGGGGGTGCTGAGGGCTTGGAGAGATCCATCCCAGAGAGCAGCAATCATTATTAGCTCAACCAGAGCTCTTCCTGCTCAACCACGATCTCACGCAACTTTCTCAGGAGTACAAGACGGGGGAGAGGAGGACGTGGGCCAGAGCCAGGGAAGGTCTGTGCACAGAACTGCTCAGACCCGGCGGGAACAGGTGCCCGCGCTGGGGCGACCGCCGAGGGGTCAAAGATGCAGCAGCGGAGGCCCTGTCCTGGAGGCAGCGGGGCAGCTGTGCAGAGGGACCCCGAGACTTGGGGCTGCCCCGTGACCCCAGAACAGACGGAGCAGCTGGGAGCAGACTCAGGCAAGCGCCAGGATGCAACGCCGTCGCCGCCAGGTAACCAAACACCGAACAGCTGGCCAGGGGACCTCGGTGCCATCTCCATGGCGATCCGGAGACCGCCCCCTCCCTGCGGCTTGGCATGCTGGGAAGCGTGGCATGGTCACTCTTTGACCTCTGCAGCTTGGATGTGGCCCCGTATGACAGACTCCAGCATGCGGGTGCGAGCAAGGGGGCCGTGTCTTAGCAGCGGCCCCGGGATCACTGGGATGGGCTGGACGAGCTCCTAAGGGGAGCTCAGCTCCTTGCCAAGGGCTGGGGTGGGGGATTCTCTCTGCAGAGGCTTCAGCAGGGCAGGCTATGACTTGATCCACATGGCATTGCCCAGGCCCCAGGGAGAGCAACCAGCTGTAGTGCTCCCAGCTGGCAGCTGGGCACCAGGACCCGATCCCAGGCTTCAGCCCCTTTGCACCAGTAGCTGGGCGCATCCCCTTTCCTGCTTCCCCAGAGACTGGCCCTGTGTGAAGAGCACGGTGCTCAGCAGTGCTACAGGGAGCCCCTTGCTCAGATGCCGGCCAGGGCATCCTGTTCACATGGCCAGGGTCTGTGCGCCGGGGTCCGGGCCCATGTGTCTGATTGATGGGTGGCTGGGCAGGGCTGGCCCACGAGCCAGGCAGGCTGGGGCAGTAGCAGGGAGGGCTGCTGGGATTGCCCAGGCATCTCCCCCCAGAACAGACGGAGCAGCTGGGAGCAGACTCAGGCAAGCGCCAGGATGCAACGCTGGTGTTTGGTTACCTCCCCCTGCCCCTCCAGGGGCTCATGACTATCAGCCCCATCCCCAGGGATCTGCAGGGCCCGGCTCCTTCCACCCAGCTCTGTGCTGAAAGCCACCGCCTTTCTCTACTGAGCTCCACGGACACGGGGAAGGAACCGGCCGGGGAACGCTGCATGGGGCGTCTCATGCCAGTGCTCTCCCTGGTGACAGCCAGAGTGCTCCGGACCTTCCCAGTGCCCTGTGCCACCCTCAGTTTTGGGCCTGGCAGAATCCAGATGTTTTGGGGGTGCACAGCAAGTCCTGCATCAGCTCGGCTCAGGTGAAAGACTCTTTGCCTCTCTGTTCGGCTGCCCCGAGCCCTCCCTGCTCCTGCACATCCACTCACGGAGGGCAAGGGGTGGGAGAGCGCGTGTCACCCAGACCACCCCCAGCTTGCCAAGGGACTGGTTTCAGCCTGCATGAGTTTCTACAAGCCCATCCCATTTTGTGCACCCCTCGCATCCTGATCTCAGGACACTTCTCGACGGGGGCTGCAGCACCCCAGGGCGCCGCGAGGTCCTTCTAGGGGCGCCTCAGGCAGCTATGCCAAGCCAGCAGTGCCAGGTGGGCAAACACCTACACATGATTCACAAGTTAAACTCAGGATTTCAAACAGTAATCTGGAGTGTCAAGGCCAGTCGGCGCTGCTGTGGGCTTGCTGAGCTCTTTGCAAGAGAAGAATGGCTCTGGCATTTTTCTGTCATGAAAACAACAAGGCAAAGCTCAGAGCTGGCATTTTCTGGGAGGGCCTGGAGGCTGGAAAGGTTGTGAACCACTGCTTTCTAACCGCTGTGCATCTCGCAGCACTGACGGGCAGCCCCCCTGGGCTCGGCAGTGACATTTGTCTGGGTGTCTTCAACAGGGCAGTTCCTGCCTGGAGCAGGTGCCGACCTAGCCGAAGCCTCCTGAGGCCCCGCAGCCCTGGGGCTCGGGCACTACCTCACACCTCGCTAGTACTTAGGCTCCTGTTGTGGTAGCGGCTAAGGCTTGAGGAGGCTGCAAAGGCACTGCCGCTTGGCCGGAGACCTGGGCTGAGGTACAGGCCGCTGGGAGCTCGGTGCAGGCTGCCAGGCTCCCCTGAGGACCTGGGCACAGACTCAGTCCCAAAGCCCAGCTCTGGGTGCCTGCCTGGGCTGCCAGCAGAGCAGCGAGGGCAGCACAACCTTCCTGCCTCGGTGAGCAGGCGTCTGTAACGCAGCAGGATGCCGGGGAAGCTGGTTCCTGCCAAGCCTCTTGCTGCTTTCCAGGGAAGACGGGCTGCCATGAGAGGCTGTGTGACTCAGGGCCAGGCGCCCAGGGTTTTACACTTGGCTCTGCCACAGCCCTGCTGTTTGACCTTGGATGGGTCACGCCGCCTCCATCTGCCTCCTGCCCGGTCTACTTCAGCTCTGGGGCTCAGGTCTCGGACACCCAGACAGGGCCGGACAAGTGGAGCGCCTCCCTTCTTGGCTCACCAGGCCTCTTGCCTGGCCCCGCTGCAGGAGGGGATGACACACAAGCCCTCCCTGGACCTGGGGAAGGACCCTGCACCCCAGCGCTGGCCTGGTGCCCCCTCCCTGCAGCCCATTTCTCCTGCTGGGGACAAAGGGGTGCAAGGCTGGGGAACTCAGCCCATCCCACCCAGCCCAGAGGACGGCTTGCTTGCCTCGGCAGGCCACAACGCACTCACCCCTGCCCACCCCCAAAGCCTTTGCCAAGTCCATGTGATCCCCCCCCCCCCACAACCACATGCAGCAGCTGCACCTCCAGTCACCACCTCTTACCAGGACACCCCTGCACCATCCAGCCCAGCTGCCTGCACAGCTCCTTCCCCTTCCCTGGTCCAGCTGGACTGACCTCCTCTCCCAGGCCCCAGGCCTTATCGCCCTGGAGTGGGCAGAACCGAAAGGGGTCAGCGCCTGGATCTTAAAGGCACTTTCCCCCTTCCCCTGTCTTCCTGCACAGCCCAGGGCAGGGCTCAGGATGGGGGTGCCCGAATGCCTGAGTGGTGCAAGTCCGGGTTTCTGGGTTCCTGCTGCCGCCGGGGCTCTCTTGTCCTGCTGCTCCAGCAGCGACTGGAGAAACCCGGTGCCATTCATTCCCTTTCCCTTGCAAGCTCTGTGAGGAGCTGCGTGGGGCCCGCTCCTCCTGGCTGGCTGCGAGCTGCTCCACCATCGCTAGGATGAGCGGAGGTGTGAACCGCGCTTCTCCTCCACCTCGGGGAGGTGTTAATAGTGGAGCCTCCGTGGGGTCATTTCAATACTCATGTTAACACGCAAGACCGTCAAAGAAGCAAACACGCAGCCGCATCCAAGGAGGAGCTGGCAACACACGGCTGTGGTTTGTGTCAGCTCGGCTATGAGGAGCTTGCTTTCTCTCCTCTGGCGTGGGAAGGAAAAGAGCCTCTGTGGCAGCAAGGGCCGGCTGCACTGCCGAGAGCTGGGGGTGCACGTTCGCCCTCCGAGCCAGGCCCAATGTACATGGCTAAGCCGTGACTGGGGCAAGGGCAGCAGTGCAGCTGGACCAAGGGGGGTGATGCTTGCCTTGCTGGCACCCTCCTGCCCCCAGGAAGAAAGGCACTGCCCCCTGCCCACCTACACAGCTGTCCTTTCTCCACCCATCCCTACGGCCTCTCCATGGCTGCAATGTCCTGCTGCCTCTGCTCTGGGATAGGAGCAGCGGCCTTCTACCTTCAACCTCAGCAATAACCTGCCTCAGAGGTCCCAGCAAACCCCTCTGAGACGCCTGGTGTCCTAGACACTGTTGGAAATCAAAAGCCAAATCCCCATAGCTTGATGCCAAGTTTTCCTGCTGAGCTGATTGGAGCAGCTCTGGAGAGGGAGGAGGGCAATGCAGTTGGTGCCCACACAGTGGGCTTCTAAAACTTGGTGCCGCAGCTCAGCTCAGAGCAGGGCACCCCGCCTGGAGAGCCTGGGCACCTGACAGGCTGTGGGGAAGTGCCCGGGCAGCTGTTAAGGAGGCTTCAGAAGCCCGAGCTGGGTCCAAAGCAGGCAGTGGGAGCAGAGGGACTGTCTGATGTAGCTAAAGACTCTCTTAGGAGGGGAGGGAGGTCAGCGGGGCTGAACTGGGAGCTGTGGGAGGGCTGCAGAGAAAGGAGTGGACAGGCCTCAGCCAGGAAGGAGGTGGGGGAGGCCTCTCCCCAGGGGTCACAGAGCCCATGCACAGGGATGCCTGGGGTGGGCTGGGAGAGGGACCTGCAGAACCAGTGTGGCAAGAGTGGTGCTGCGAGAGCAGCTGGCCTGGGCTGGAGCCCACGTGTGCACAGGGACGCAGCTGCACGTGCAGGCGTGGGCATGGCCCAACCCAAAGCCACGGGCTCCCAGGAGCTCAGCGACAGGCCCAGCCTCTTCTCCAGCCACATGTAATGCTCATTGTCCAGGGAGACCCCAAGCTTTAGGACAAGAGTCCTGCATTCATCACCACGGCTCCTAACAGCAGCAAGAACATGCCTGTTGCCTCCCCTGGACAAACCCGGGCCTGCCTTGACCCCGCACCACCCAGGCTGATTTCTTGGCAGCAGAAGCGGGTTTCTCGCAGGGCTCCCGGCTCCATCCCCCCGGGCCTGGCGCTCCTTGTCCCAGCTGCTCTGTAGCTGCCCAGCTCGGGTGCAGCTGCCGGCCCGGATTTCCGAGCAGGCCCCTTTCCTTGGCGGGGATGGTGGGAGAGAGCCGGTAGCTGCCCGGATCCGGGGGCGGAGTGCGGGTGCGGGTGCGGGGAATCCCCTTCCCTGCGGCTCCCCGGCCCTCACTGCTCGTCTTTATCTCGCTTATATAAGAGCCCGGCGCCTCCCTGTCCTCGCCCCGCATCCCGGCGGCCCTCGGCAGGCTGTCTGCCCAGCGGGGAGCGGCGCGGGGCGGGGAGAGGACACGGGAGGCAGGAGCGCGGGCGCCCGCGGGTGCGGGAGCGCGGGACCGAGGAGGCACCGGGGCCTCCCGCCCGGGAGCTGTCCGCGCCGCGGTGCTGAACCCCGGCAGGGCAGGGCCCGGCAGCTACCTGCATCTCCGGTGTTGAACCCCGGGTAAGGAGGGGCCGGGAGCTGCCCGCGCCCCGGTGTTGAACCCCGGGTAAGGAGGGGCCGGGAGCTGCCCGCGCCCCGGTGTTGAACCCCGGGTAAGGAGAGGCTGGAAGCTGCCCGCGCCCCGCATGTTGAAGCCCGGTAGGGCAGGGGCTGGGAGCTACCGGCACCCTCGGTGTTGAACCCCGGGTAAGGAGGGGCCGGGAGCTACCCGCGCCCCGGTGTTGAACAGGGGGCAGGGCAGGGCAGGGGCCGGGAGGTAGCTGCAGCCCGGGTGCTGAGCCCCGGCACGGAGAGGCTGGAAGCTGCCCGCCCCCCGCATGCTGAAGCCCGGCAGGGCAGGGCCCGGGAGCTACCCGCCCCGGGTGCTGAAGCCCGGGTAAAGAGGGGCCGGGATCCACCCGCAGCCCGGGTGCTGGGCCCCGGCAGAGCTGGGGCTGGGCGCCGCCGCACCCGAGCTGCGGAGCCGGCTGGGGCCGCCGGGCCCTTCCTTGCAGCCGCGAGCGGCGGCGCCTGCGGAGGACACGCCCAGCGCGGAGCGGGAGCGGGAGCGGGAGCGGGCCGGGGGCCGGGCGCAGCCGTACCAACCTGGGAGCCGGGCCGGGGCTGGAGATCCGGGGCCGCCGCTCGCCTGTCTCCGCTCCCCGCTCCGCTCCGTGCCGCGCCGCGCCGCGCCGCCGAGGAGGGCGGGCAGCCAAGGAGGCGTCGGCGGAGGAGGGGGGCGAGCGGATAAGAATAGATCCGCGCCCCGCGGCTGCAGCGCCCGAGTGCGGGCCAGGCTCCGAGCAGCGCCCGCCGAGCTCGCCCGGGCGGGGCGGGGCCGGGCTGTGTCGGGCGGGTTGGGCTGTGCGGGGTCGGGCTATGGGGGGCTGGGCCGTGTCGGGCGGGGCCGGGTTGTGTCGGGAGGGTTGGGCTGAGCGGGCTGGGTCGGGCGGGTTGGGCTGTGCGGGGCTGTGCGGGGTCGGGCTATGGGGGGCTGGGCTGGGCTGTGCGGGTTGGGATGTGCGGGCTGAGTCGGGATGTGCGGGGCTGGGCCGTGTCGGGCGGGGCCGGGTTGTGTCGGGCGGGTTGGGCTGTGCGGGGTTGGGCTATGGGGGGCTGGGCTGTGCGGGTCAGACTGCGCGGGGCTGGGCTGTGCGGGGCCGGGTTGTGTTGGGCGGGTTGGGCTGTGCGGGGTCGGGCTGTGGGCTGTGCGGGTCGGACTGTGCGGGGCCAGGCTCTGCAGGCCGAGCTGTGCGGGGCTGGGCTGGGCTGGGCTGTGGGGGGGTCGGGCTGGCCAGGCCAACTGCAGGGCTGGGCACCGGGGAGACTCCTGCCTGATGCAGGGCCCAGGGGTGGGCGTCCAGGGGGACTCTGACCCTGGGGCTCCCCCTTCTGCACCGCAGTGCCAGCTGAGCTGCGCAGCCTGCAGGGAGCTTCACCCCCATGGGTGTCTCTGGAGGTGGTGGGCTGCTTCCCCAGCACAGGCAGGGGGTCTTTACCCCATAGCGGGGCCCACATTTGTGCCCCCAGCCATAGGCCAGGAGCTCTGGGGTTGGGCCCTTTCCCTGGCTCCAGGGCAGGGTGGGCTGGGAGGGGACCCATGAAGCAGTGAGAAGGGGTTAGTAGTGGATCCCGTGGTTAGCAGAGACCTCCGGGCTATGCAGGGCCCATTCCGAGCTGAGCAGGGAGATTGGGAAGCAAGGATCCCAGGCAGCCCAGCTCCATCCCAGCAGGTGGGGCCAGCCTGTCTTTGCTCAAGGGCAGGTGGGGAGAAATGCAGCTGCAGTTTCTTGGAGAAAGGGCCTGGTCAGTGCACCCCCTAGCCACGGTCCTGCTCTAGAGCCTGGGGCCTGCCAGGCTGGGCCAGCAGCTGCAAAGGGAGAGGAGAAAACACCTGAGAAAGAAGCTGCACTTCCCTTGACAAAGCTTCAAGGGGCCCCGGGGCCCAGGGGGTGGGCAGGGATCTTGGCTTCACATGGGGAGGGGGATCATAGCTGCCATTGGGTGGGGGCTCAAAGGCTCTGGCTTTGGAGAGCCAGTCCTTCCCCCTGTGCTCCGGGGGAGGAGGGGACTGGTCCCGGCGGGAGGGAGGGAGCCTGAGTGTGGCAGGAGCACGCAGAGGCGGTAGGTGAAAATCCATCAGTTAGAAATACTGGCTGGCGCCAGCTCCCTTCGCAGCCTGAGGCCAGGAACGTGCAGTTCCCAGCTGCACACCATGGTCTACCCAGCGCTGAAGGCCAGGCCTGGCTGGTGTGCGTAACACAACCTGGTTGGCCCTGGGCTGCACGGATGTCCAAGCTGGTCGGCTGCACCCCGGCTAGGTAACAGCAGCAGCTCCAGGGCCCGGGGGCTCAGGCATCATGAGGATGGGCCCTGCCCTGCAGCCCCATGCCTGGACCCCTGTGGATGGACTAAGCCTCTAGCTCAGAGAAAGGCCCGCTGGCTGCATGTGGAGGGCCCTTGTTCTTGTCTCCTAGGGACCGGGGCTTTGTTCTGCCACCTGCACTGCTCCAGGCTGTGACGGCCCCAGCATCATGCTCAGTGCACGGGGAGCAGAAGCCTTTTCACGGTGCAGCTGTCTATGACCTGCAGGCATTAGGTTTGCAAGCAAGTGTCTCTCTCTGACAGCGATCTCACTCTTTCCACTGCCCTCAGAGCAGGCTGGGATGCAATATCGTGTAACCCCTGGACAAACCTGTCTGGGCCCCCATTCAGTCTCTGACGGACTGGTGGCATCTTGGCAGGACTTCAGAGGCATGAGACCAAACCCCAGTTCAGTCTGCACTGAAGGCTGCCCCAGCTGTACTCGGGCACCAGCTCATTCGGTCTGGGGCGAGGTGAAAGCTGAGCAGGATGATGGCACCACAGCCCCTGCATGTGCTGTTGGCTGCAGAAGCTGGCCTGCCCTCAGTGCATGGGCTCCGTGGGTCATCTGAGCTCCATGGCAAGCCTGAAGTCCTCCATGGCTGTGGAAGGCATGGGGTTGCCATGCTGGGGGAAGGGACTGCCCAGCTGTCATGATGCCACGGAGGGTCCAGCCACGCTGCAGAGGTCTGAGCCAGCAGGGTGTGGGGGCAGCGCCATGGGGGCCTCCTTGTCCTGTTCCCCACAAGCCACAGCCTCCGGCTCCCAGCTCATCCACTGGCTCCCAGATCCTTGCAGTGGGGCACGGGGTGTGCAGGCTGCTCGTACCTTCCCTGGATGAAGACCCGTACAGATCCCAGTGGGACATGATGGTCGCTGTCTTGGCAAGCTCGGGTATTGCTGCCGGTCCCCTTGTGCTGGTTCAGACTTGTCTCTGATCTGCCCCTGGGCCGGGGGTCTGCGGGGCCTGGATGTGGTGCTGGCTGGACCCCTCCAGGGCCTGCAGCTGGCTACGGAAGCTGGTGGGGCCTTGGCTGCATCAGACCAACCTTTGCCCTCACAGTGCTCTGGGTGAGGAGTGTGGGAGCCATGGCAGCCCCTTCCCTGCAGCTGCTTGAGATGGGATATCCTAGGTGGGGGGAGTGGGGTAGCTTCCCCCTTTCCTTTGCAGTTCCCAACCCTGGTGCTCACTGCACTGAGCCAGGAGGTGCCCCAGGCTGGCAGCAGAGACAGTTTCCCCTTCAGCCCCATGGTGCCTTGGCTTCTCCGGGGTCTGCCCTGGCATGAGGGGGAGGCAGGAGGGCTCTCCCCAGGGCCCAGTACTGCAGGTGCCCAAGGGGGGAGGCCAGGACAGCGGGGTTGAGGGGCTGCGCCCAACAGGGAGGCACCTGGAGCCGAGGAGGAAAATCCCCCGAGCAGCGCCCAGAGGCAGCGATTGCTCTGTTCTCTCTGCAGCTGCGAGTGAGCCTGACTGGGAGCTCGGGAGCGGAGGCAGAGGTATCTGCGAGCCCTCGGGGCTATCCCAGGGGTGGGGAGCCCAGCTGCACCCACGCAGCACTGAGACCCCGGCTCAAACCCAGCATGGCCTCTGCTTCCCAGCCCTGGCTCTGAGACGCATTGCCCAGGGAGGAGTATAGTTGGGCCTCCCACCCATTGTCCCCCACCAGAGCTGCCTCAGTCCCTGTAGAGCCCAGGGCTGGTGGGATGCCCGGGGCCTTGCTAGGGGTGCTTGGCTGCAGGTGAGGAAGGTGGAGCAGGGAAGCAGCCTGCAGTAACACTGGCAGAAGCAATACATGTAACGTCTGTCTGCTCCTGTCTTGCAGCTGGTGGTCGCCAGAATCGTGTTGCTGGGACCTGGCTCGGGGAAAGCTGCTGAGGCTGGGGTTGTCTTGGTCCTGGCTCTTGAGGGGCCTCTGTGGGCTTCTTAGCCAGATGGGGGCAGGGGGGCCTGGCTGGCTCTGACCTCCCCCTGGCCTGGCTGGCTGGGACCCTGGTCTCCAGGCCCCTGGGCCTGGTCTCTGCTATGAGACGAGCCCTGCGCTACAGCCATCTATGAGTAATGAGACAGGGCCTCTGGCCTGGGACTTACCCGGGGCTGCCGGCAGTGGTGGACACATTGGCCTTGCCCTGGTCACTGCCCTGGAGGAGGTGTGCTGGGGCAGGCTGGGTCAAGGCACCTGCTCCAAGCCCCGCTCTTGGCTTAGGAAGGGCCTTCTCCTTGCACGTGTCCAGTCCAGAGCTGATCCGGGGGCTGCTTCTGCCCCCACGTCTTCAGTCCAGGTCCTGCCAGCACTGAGCATTGCAGGGAAGAACAGCTCCGGCAGCCCCATAGGCTCCAGGTGCAGGTATCCGCTGGCTTTGGCTTTGGCTGAGCTTGGATCTGGACCTGACCCCACTGGGCCAGGAGGAGAGAGACAATCCCACTGGGGACATGTGGGTGCCAGTTCCTATCCCCCCCAAAATGTTTTCAGGGGGAGTCAGGAGCCATCTCATCCCACCCAGGTCATTTCTTGGCCACTACCAGCTTGGATGCTGCCCGGTTCTGGAGGTCCTAGACTCCTGGAGGGTGGAAGAGCCCTCCAGGGCCATCGGGACCGCTGCTCAGCCAGCTGCTGCCCCGTTCCCCTGGCTGCAGAGGGTGCCGGCCTGAAGCGAAGCGATGGCCAGGTCTGGGCGCTTTCTCACTCAGGTGCCCTCCAGGCTGAGCTGTGCAGACCGTCCCCACGCAAGACCCTCAAGCAAACACCCCCCTGTTCTCAGGACACTTGGAAGACAGGATGGTGCTGGGCCAGGGTCCGACGTGACCTCCAACAAGTGTCTAGTGACATCTGTTCAAAGTCACCAGGCTCAGGGGCTGTGGGGGTTGCTCCCCCCTTCAGCAGAGCAGTGCTGCTGTCCTGGCCTGGTGTGCCCCCCCAGTGCTCCTGCCAGGGCTGCCAGACGCTGTGCTCTGCACAAGTGCGGCCAGTCACTGGCACAGCTGTTGCACGGCCCAGACACCCCCGCCCCTGCCTTGCTCGCTTGGTGCACAAGTGCGAGCTGCCCTCCAGCCTCCGATTGGCAAAGCCGCCCATCCCCCCCAGGGTGCCATCTAATCATCAACCCCCCAAACCCAATTTGATGGCTGCTGGGACGGTTGGCAGTGACTGCCTGCCTTGGATGGTAATTAACTACTTGGATTGCAATTATTTTTGCAATTAGATAAGTCTCTAATTGTTATCAGAGGTGGCTGGGGTGTGTGTGTGCACATGCTTGCGCATGCCAGCAGCTGGTCTCCCCAGGGTTCGAATTGAGCAGGGCATTTCCAGGCCTGACCCAGAGACAGGGCATCCTTGTAGCCCCGGGCCTGTTTCACTGGCTCTGTGGCCTCCTCTTTGCCGAGCTGGGGGGTGAGATCTCACCCCGAGCCTGCATGCCTGCCGGGGGGGCCCAGGAGGAGCATCTGGGTGCATCTCAGCTGTCCTGGTGCTGGTAGGTGGGTGCCCTGTGCGCTCCCAGGGAGGGGCACGGGGTGGGCACTTTGTGCTGCCATCGGCCTAGGAGACCTACGGGTGCTCCCAGCTCCCAGGGCAAAGGGATGCTGTAGCTGGAACAACACCCGGGAAGTAGCAGCTCTTTGCCAAGTGCCTTGCTCCATAGCAGCCCCACAGCTCCCATACCCATCATGCGCATCTTCCCTCACCCCTGAACAGCAACAGGCAGCATGGCCCCCAGCCCAGGAAGGCCAGTGCTGGGCAAGCAGAAACCAGAGACATCTCTCTTCCCCCCAAGGTCCGGCTCCCCCGAACCCCCTCCTCACTCCCCTCTCTCCCCAGCCCAGTGCAGCAGCCTCCCTTGCCCAGAGCTCCCTGCCTTTATAGGCACCAGCTGCTCGCCAGGCAATCAATCAGCTGCTCTCTCCCTTGGCCCCTGGGATCCTTCCCCAGCAGGCCCGGGCGCTGCTCCTCTACAAGGGGCCTGGTGAGGGGTGTGTGGAGCCGTGAGCTCTTCCCCACATCTCTGGTTGCTGCAAAAGGCTCGTAGCAGAAGTGGTAGCCAGGCCCCCATCTGCCCGGTCAGAGACCCAGCTTGGCGGAGATGCCAGGAGCCCTCAGGAAACGAAGTCCATGCAGACGGGTGCTCCCAGCCCCGGCCAGGGGAGCCTGGCAGGCAGCTGTGGTCTCCGGACCGCAGGCAGGTGGTGCTCTCGAGCTGCGTTCCCTGGGTGCTCCCAACCCCGAAGCTGGCAGCCGTCCTGCCTCCCTCCTGCAGCAGGCGGGCGGGGAGCGGCCTCTCCCAGGAGCATCTGCAGCCCCATGCACACGAGGCCTCTGGCAGACCCCTGCCTTCAGGCCACGCACACCTGGAGGAACGTCTGTGCCTGCCCGGGGGGCTGGACGGAGACATGGGGACAGCGTCCAGCTGCCTGAGCTGCAGCAGGCCGCGCGGGGGCTGCCCGGAGCTGGCTGGGGGTTTCCAAGAAGCACAGACCATTTATCCCTGTTTTCTTTCCAAACCTTTATTTATCAGCTCTATTGGCTCAAGTGTGACAGGCATCCCCGCCGGCGGTGCAAACTGACAGCTGTCAGTCACCGCCATGGTCGCTCTCCCCAGCACCCAGGCGGCTCAGTCTAGCAGGGGCCAAAGGGAGCTCCCACCCGGTGCTTTCCCCCAGGAGGCCTGGCCTGGGCGCCCGGGCGTAGCAGACAGCTCTTGTGTGTAAGGAGTTTGTGGGGGAGGCCTGAGCAGGGCAGGGCCTGGCCAGGGACGGGGTGGGTAGGTCACTGACAGGGGTGCAACATGCATGGGAATGCTTTCTGCCCGGGCCCGCCTGCGCGCTCCAGGGCGACTTGGCTGTTCCCGTGGGAAGCTTCCTGTGAAGACAGCTGCCTCGGGCTGCCGAGCCAGAATGGGCCACGTCCGACTGCCGGGCGAGGAGCCAGGGGGATATGGGTGAGCATGTGGCACAGGGGAAGGGGGACTCACACTGCCATCGGGCAGCGCAGGGAGCCTGCAGGGAAAGCAGCTCCCAGGGGTGCACAAAGCACCTGGGCGGAGACTGTCCCGGGACCCCCCACCCCTTGGCCCCTGGCACTCAGGGGAGCCCACAGCTGCAGCCTGTCTCTTCCCAAGGGCTGGGAACCAGCGATGCAGCCCTGCCGCCAGCCCCGCTCCCTCTCCCCGGTCCCACACCAGGTACCCAGGCCTTCAAGGTGGGGTCAAGATGCAGCAGACAGACAGATCTCATCTGCCTTCAGTGCCCAAGCTTGCCCGCAGATCGGTGTGTGTGCGTGCACACACAGACGGACTCCCACGTGCACCTGTGTGCCTGCCCACGTGTGCACCCAGCACATGAAATGCACATGCATCCCTGTGCACACATGCGGGCCCCAGGCGGCTGCAGGTCTGGGCACAGGCTGCGAGAGAGCAGGTCTCCGGGCCCCCTCTCCACGCCGGTTGCAGTCCTGGGACCCAGCGGTGCCGCCGGCCTTTCTCCACCGTGTGCAGCGCCAGCCCTGCTCGGGCTCGAGAGAGGATGCGGTAAACGGGTGTTAAAGGCCCCAGGGCAGCTCCTTGGACACCGGGATCCGGGCATCCCTTGGGGCCAGGCCGAGAGGAGGCTCCTGAGGGGAGAACAGACAGCCGAGTCACTTGGGCACAGCGTGGCTCGTTGAGCTCCCCTGTCCCCGCCAGCCCTGGACCCCACCGGCGATGCTCCAGCCACTGCCCTGCACTGCACGTGCTCCGGCCTGGAGCGTTCCCCTCCATGGGAGACCTGGGAGCCTCTTGTCATGAAGCCGAATGCTGCCCATTTGGGGGGATTTGTGCCCGAGACCCCCCGGCTAGGGTGGTGCCCAGCTGCACTCTCAGCTAAGTGCTCACAGAGCAGAGGTTTCCTGCCAACACCCACGCAGCTTGGAGAGGAAACCTGCGGTGACGCAGATGCCTCCAAGCCCTTCATGCCCAGCTCCCCGGGTCTGCCACTGGCAGCTGAGACTGTGCAGAGCTCAGCTCACTGCAGGCCCAGCGGGGATGCGGCCCTTGCCTCACGGCACCTCCGTTTGGGGCGGCGCAGCAGGGGAGATCTGAGCCAGCAAAGCGCGGGGGGCTTTGCTCTGCCCTCTGGCCAGGCTAAGGAGCTGCCTCCTCCTGGTCGGGCGCTTCGGGGAATATCTCCTGCAGACGCTGCCATAAAACCACAGCGCTGAGCCACAGACCCCCGGAGCCGCTATGCCAGCGGCTGCGAGCAAGAGTGGGAAGGAGACAACGGGAGACATCGCTGGGTGTGCACCCCAGGCAGGGGGGACCGAGGCGGGTTTATACTGCTACCATCAGCCCCCGAGGGAGGAGCTGCTCGCTGGGCCTGCCTGCATCCCGGGACAGCGGTGAAGCAGCAGTGGGGCACTCCAGGGACGCTCCATTGCCTCCTGCAGGGTTTGGTGGTGCGGGCGTGGGAAGGAGCAGCCTCTCGGCCACCTCCCCGAGGAGCGCTCGAGCCCCCCTCTTCATGCACTGCCAGGCACCCCGGGGCCGCCCTGCTGACTGGGGCCGAGGAGCGCAGCGCACCGAGGGGCCAGCCGCTCTCAGCGCCGAGCCCAGGGCAAGTGGGCCCCCCGGCAGGCCTCATTTCAAGCCTGAAGAGCCTGGCTGATTGCATTTTTCCAGCCTGCTTGCTTTGCCAGCGCAGGGAGGCGGCAGGCAGCGCTGATGAAAGCCCTGCTCCCCGGCGCGGCAGCACATCGATCTGACCTTGGCCAAGGTTATCGGTGCCCATGGGGGAGCCGGGAGAACAGCGCTATCTTGCTCTCGGCAGGCAGGTGACTGCAATGGCCCCCTGGCACTGTTGATAGCGCAGGGGCCTGTTATCAGCAGCTGTGCAGGTGCAGCACGTGGAGGTGATGGTGACCTTGGCCGGCTCAGCACCTGGCCCACGGCTCTGGGGCTGTGGCAGGTCACCATTCCCTACACGGCGCTGGGGAAGACCCATGCTATGGCAGGGCAGCTGGGAGAAGGGCTGACAGCACCCATCCTGCTGCACCGGCAAAGAGAGAGAGGGGGGACAGGCTGGAGGCCTGTAGGATCGTGCAGGGGGGAGAAAGGGCATAGGGAATGGATATTCCCGAAGAGCTAAGGGCGTCTGCTGGCCGGTTCCACCCCATCCTTCGCGGGACGCTGACAATGGTCCGGCTTGCACGGGCGCTGTCATCCCATTGCAGCCACTTCTGGGGCGGAACGTGGCCGCTCGCAGCACCGCCGCCCATCAGGATTCGCACAGGAAATGAGAAAGCCGAGTGAACGACACTCCCCATCCCAGGGCAGTGCCTTTGATGGGCTGCCGTGCAGGCGGGTTCATCACGGCACCCATGCAGATGCCCCAGGGCCAAGCGAGCCTTATCCCCACCCCGACGCTGCTTCCCAGATACTCACCCTTCAGCTCCCGCCGGTGCCTCCGTGTTTCTCCTGGCACAAAAATCTCACGTTGTCCTTTTCACCTTGCTGGACTTGGGAACTGGAGGCCGCGAGCAGGGAGCCCATTGCAGGGCCTACGGCAGGGGGGCAGTTGAGACTCAGGGAAAGGCTCCAGAGCTGGGAAGGGTTAAATCAGACAGAGAGAAAAACACATTTAAGGAGGGGAGGTGTGGGGAGAGCGTCACGGATGCTCCCCCGTGCCCTGCTTCAGCCACAGCCCCGGGCCACACTCTGTTCCCTGTAGACAGGCTCCCGAAGGGGCTGGTGGGGTCTGCACCCTTTTTTTATATATATATATATCTTTATTGCACATTATCTCATTTTTACACAGTATGTACAAAGATTCCTGAGTAGTATCTATTGAACATATATTACAGGTATCATGTTAGG
>JAGPOW010003447.1:36155244-36165578 GCA_030014935.1 Caiman crocodilus | reverse complement strand
TAAAAGGTAGAGCAAAGTCACAGAAATATCAGAGGAATATCACAGGAATCCCATAGAGCAAACCAGGGTGGCTGAGGTAGCCGTTTGAACACGCATCTGGAATACTGGTCTCTAAATATCTAATCGGATCTCAAGTACCTTACTCACTCGCATCATCCAGAGGTGGTTGAGTTTCCTCTGGAGGCAGATTACTCTTGGGACAGGCGGTGATGAGGAGAGAGCCAGGTTCAGACTCACCTGGATGACCGCATGGCTAAAGGCTAATGGCTGCCCTTTTTCTTGGATCGGGGCCTTTTATCCCCTCTCTGACCTCACCAGCCCGATCCAATCGAAGCTGCCGATACTGGTCACAAGCCGACCCATCCCCCAAGCATCCCTGGCTACCTGGGCCGCGAGCAGGGCTAGGTCATTCCCCCCTGCCCAGGTGAGCAGAGCATCCCCGCCCAGGCCCAGGCTGCTGTCGTGCAGACAGGGGGAGATCCCCGCCTGGAGGGGTTCAACACCCACCTCTGGGGCTGGCACAGGGAGAGGTCTCTGGAGAGGGGCACAACAGGGGCATTTCTGCCACAGTGACCACCAGAACAGGCTGCTAGAGCAAAGCATGGATGCTTGTGCTGATGCACATGCATGTGCACGCATGTGCCCTTGCGTGTGCATGTAGGAGTGGGCCCACAGCTGCCCAGCTTCTCTGGCAGTTAGCAGTCCGCACTCCTCTGCTGTATCCTTCCTGGGGATGCTCTGATGCTATGGTTTATATACTGGTGGATCCGTCTCTCCCCAGCGCTTGCCAGAAGCCCTCGGCCTCGCACGAGCCCCCGGCTCTGAGCCCACAGGGTAGTTGTGAGCGGTGCCAAAGCCTCCCCGTGCCCTGCTCTGACGTTGCACTAGGAGAGGGGTGCCAGTCCTTGCTGGCTACACCTCTATCCTCTCCCCTTTGATCCCATTCCCTCTGGACTAGCTGGACCCTGCCTTTTCCGGGCTCTCACAGAAAGCTCCCTCGGCACCCCTTTCTCTCTGCTTGTGGCAGGACTGGCCAGCCCGAGCCCGCTGCTCCATGGGCCCAGCCCGCACAGGCGGGGCAGGCTGGCAAACGGACTCAGCTTCCGCTGGGACACCTCAGTGAACAGCGAGATCGGCCAAACTGCTCAGTGCCCAGCTCCTGCGGAAGCCCGGCCTGGAGCCACGGGGTGCCGAACCGCTTGGAAAACCTCCTTGCACTTGACAATTGCCTGCATGAGGCTTGGGCGCTGGCTCCGCCGGGATGAGCATTCAGGGCAGGGTACTGGGAACGGAGCAAAAAGAGACAATCGATATTGCCACCTTTGTTTCCACGCTTGGCTGCATCCTGCCCCAGCCGGTCAGGGCTGTCTTGGCGCTAACGGCCCACCTGTGCCCCCGCTACCAGGGGAATCCAGCCTATTTGCCAGTGATTACAACCAATTAAACTGCCTGGGAGTCCTGGTGACATGCCCCACGGGCCATGCTTGGGCCCGAGCACCCAACGCCGCTCCCAGCCTCCCCGTGGAAGGCAGTGCCTGGGATCTCGTTCAGACTGGCGCTGGTTCAGCAGCTGCCGCGGCTCTGCTAGGGAAGACGGGGTTTGCAAAGACACGGCTCTGCATTGCACTCCAAGGGGGCCTGCAGGGTGCCGGGTCCCGGGGCAATGGGCCAGGCCTGGGGAGCCCTGAGCAAGCAGGGAGACCCTGCCCACCTGGGGCTTGGGGTCTGATTCTGATCCTGCTGCCACCCTGTCCGGGGCAGACATGCCCTTTGCCCTGTCTGTGGGCCCTGCAGGCTGGGCGCCCGTGCAGTGCCGGACCCTGCGCTGCCCGTCAGCCTCCAGACCCCAGCGGGATCCCACGACCAGGCACAGCACCGGCCAGCAGCACCTGCCACAGCCAAGCGCCTGGCGGGGCTGGATGCCAGCCAGCCCCGGGCTGTGCCACATCTGCGGCCGCTCGGTGAGCCGAGCCAGGGCACCGGGCAGGGAGCAGGGCCCGCAGTCCCCTTTCTGGGCCAGCCACTGCACGAACCCCCCAGCGCCCTCCTGCACGATGCGGTCTGCTTCCCGGCCCCCCTGCAACGTGCAGGAGCCCTGGGATCCAACCGCTTCAGCCTACTGCAGGGGATCTTCCCGCCCCAGGGATGAAGGAGGCTTCTGGGAAGCTGTGCCTGCTCGGGGAAGTGGCACTTGGCTGCTGTCCCCAGGTACAGCTGCCTCCCCGGCTGCTTCGTCCCCTTCAGGCACGAACGTACTGCCCTGGCTCCCGTCTCCGCAGCCCTGCCAGGCCGGCCCCCCGCCTTCCACTGTGGCACCGCGCCAAGGACTAATTAGCTGAATTTGTGGGCAACGGAGACTGCTACGCACCCCCTCTCCAGCTGGCTGCTTGTGCGTGTGCACGTGGGCATGCGTGCCCGCACCTGCAGGCATGTATTGCACACGTGGCCTGTCTGCCTTTGCAGCTCTGCTGGCGTCCAGGTTTCCGTGCGTGCTGCCCTGTCTCCCCGGCTGCCGATTTCCCTGGCTGTGAAACCAAATCTGCCTCCTGGCACAAGGGCCGAGATGCTGATGCATGCCTCAGCTTTCGTGCCCTTTCGCTGTCAGGAATCGCTCCAGGGCACAATGAGGCAAGGTGAATACAGAGCAAGCCCGGGAGGTCTCCTCCATCCCCCGTGCAGCTGCTGGTGCCCGAGACGGCGGCTCAGCCCTGAGACGGGCTGCAAGCATATTGCCGCTGCAGAGAGCAGGTGCAGGAGTCAGGGAAGGAGGAAGGAGGGCAGGGGAGCCAGTGGCTCCTGATGCTTCGGAAACAGCCTGGGCACGAGGGAGCCCTGACCTCTGCACTCTGTCCTGGAGGACAACCCTTGCCAGATGTTTGCTGCGACACGAGGGGTCCCCCCCGGTACCCCAGGAAGCAGGTGGGCCGAGATGCTGGCAGAGGCCCTGCAGATGCAGGAGCTTGCCCGCGCGATGGATACTCCCTATCCCCCAGCGCTGCCTGTGCCGCTGCGCGGAGGGGCCTCTCGTGCACTTTGGGCTGCGTGTCTAAGGCCTGAAGGCGGGATGGGAAGCTGCTGTTGTTGCCCGACCTAAATCAGTGCAGCCCACGCAGCTGTCATAGCTGAAATCCTGGGCATTTGTTCCCCTTGTGCCTGGCAAGTGCCTGTCCTCAGCCAGGTCTGCTTCTCTGGAAGGACACGGTCTCCTTCTCTGTGCTGGGAGAACATGGGCCGTTCAGCGCCAGCACCCCCAGAACCAGGCTGCAGGCCAGGCTGCACCCCGTCCAGGGGCAGGGGCAGGGGGGACCCCTCAAGGCAAAGGCCCGGGGCTAGGGCAGGCTGGAGCCCTGCGGTGGGGCACTTCCAGGGTCCCCTTCCAGTGGGGACCAGCCGCGGGGGGGTCAGTGCTGAGGCCGGAGCAGTCTGGGGAGCAGCTGCCCTGCCTGGACCTCCCACCTATTTTGGGTTACGCAGCCCCGTGCTCCTGAGCGTAGCACACATGCCCTGCCGGCCCCTCCGGCACGGTGCCAAGGGAGGCCCTGTTAGCGCTGGCGAGGCAGCTGGGTGCGCAGTGACGCTGCGGCTCGTGCTTCCCCCGGAAGGAAGGTGCCACGTGCTCCCAGCATCGGCTCTGTGCGGTGCGGCAGCGGAAGCCACATGCTGCACTTCCTTCTCTTACTTTCAGCCTTGCTGCGCCCGCAGGGCTTCTGCACCAGGGAGCAGCCCTGCTCTTTCCCCAGGGCCAAATGGGGGCAACTGGTGAGATGCCTCTGCTGCAGGAAGGTCCTCAGGCTGCCGAGGGCCAGCATCCATCCATGCATGCACGCAGGCATCATGTGAGGGTGAGGACGGAGCACTGGGACGCACATCAAGGGGCTGCCCAGCCCTGCAGCTCCCCCATGGACAACCCAACATCATGCACATGCCCAAGGGGCTGCTCACTGGTGGTGGGCAGTCCGTCTCAGTGCCAGCACCACAGCCAAGTGGATGCGTGATGCCCAGCCCAGCACCTGCACAAGCCCCGCGGTGCACCCGGAAGGTACATGCCCGCCGTGCTAGTCAGGGGAGCGAGCTTGCTCCATCTGAGACGAGGAGTGAGCTCTGCCCATGGTGACCAGGGGGAAACCGAGCAGCCTCCATGCAAGACCCAGCCAGCCACAGGCTCATTGCAGGGGCAGCTAAGCTCGCTCGGGGTATGCCCCGTGCCTTGGGCCGTGTCCTCTGACCCGAGTCTGGACATAACTCAGTGTGATGCTCTTCCGGCCACCTCCCCCGGCCCCGCTCCCAGCTCCCAGCCGCTTGCAAGGGGCAAGCCGTACCTTTCCTTGGCTCCTCGGGCGAGCGAGCTCTCCCTGCCGTTCCGCACCTGCAACCTCAGGGGCTTCTCCTGCTGCACGCTCAGTGCTCGCCGGCCGGCCCGGCCCCAGCGGCTGGACGCACAGGCGAAGGTCAGGGGCTGGCAGCGGGAGTGGCCCCTCTGCCTCTGGCAGCGCAGCAGGCGCTGGTAGGCTGAGCGGAAGTCCCGGTTGAGGGCAGCGTACAGGATGGGGTTCAGGGCCGAGTTGGCGTAGCCCAGCCACAGGACAATGGACTTGGACATGCAGTCCACCGCGTCGTCACCCATCACCCCCCGGTAGGTGAACACGGTGAAGTAGGGGAACCAGCAGATGATGAACGCCCCCAGCACGACCGCCAGCGTCACCGTGGCCTTATGCTCCTTCACCAGCGAGGGGCTGGTGGCCAGGCAGCTGTTGGTTTGGTTGATGCGCTTGGCTTGCTCCCGGGCGATCTTGAAGATGCGGTAGTAGGTGATGCACATGACAATCAGTGGGCAGTAGAAGGTGAGCAGCGAGTCCACCAGGCCGTACAAGGCATTGACCTGCACCTGGCACACCATGGTGTTGTTGGTGCTCTGCTCGTTGGCGTTCCAGCCCAGGTGGATGGGCAGGAAGGAGACCATCAGTGCCACGGCCCAGATGACGACCAGGGCCAGCTTCACGCGGCACGGGGTGATCAGCTGGGTGTAGCGCAGCGGCTTGGTCACGGCGTAATAGCGGTCCAGGCTGATCATGAGCAGGTTGAGGATGGAGGCCGTGCACAGCATGACGTCCAGGCTGGTGTAGATGTTGCACAGGACAGTGCCGAAGGACCAGTCCTTGGTGAGCTCGAAGATGGCCGAGAAGGGCAGCACCAGCAGCCCCAGCAGCAGGTCGGTGGTGGCCAGGGAGACGACGAGGCAGTTGGTGAGGCTGCGCAGCCGGCGGTCCAGGAAGACCACCAGGCAGACGATGATGTTCCCGCCGATGGTCACCAAGATGAGCGCCACCAGCACGGACCCCACCAGCACCGCCCCAGCGACACCCTCCGCAGCGCCTGTCTGGTTCAGGCAGGAGCCCATGGCGAGGGAGCACGGGGCCTAGCTCTCTCTCAGCCGGGCCGACATGGGACCCAGCACGGTCTGGGCTCTGCAGGGGCCGGGGCAAAGCGAGGCTCAGCGCTGGGAGCCCAGGAGCAAGGCTGCTGGGCACCTAGAGCAGGCTGCTGCTGCCCACCCGTGCACCAGCTGTGGCACCGCTACCGTCTGTCAGAGGCCCAGGCTGCTTTTCAGCTCTCAGCCTCTCCCTCTTCCTGGCCGTCCTGCCCCTCGGCTCCGAGAGGTCCCCGGGGGCTGGATGCTGCGGAGTCTCAGCTCTGCCTGGCTCCGTCGGCATGGCTGGGCTGGGCGCCGCTCGAGCTGCTGCTACCTTGCTGCTCCCGGCCAGTCCATCCGGCAGGAGGAGGGGGCACAACCTGCAGCAGCGTCTGGGGGTCAGAGCCTGCAAGGAAGGGAAATGCAAGAGTCAGACCCGGGGCTTGTGAGTGAGGCAGGGGGCAGGCGAGACCACGCAGCGTGCAATGCGGGAAGGCGGTCGCAGCCGCCCAGGGAAGCCTGGCGAGGGCAGCAGCCCCTCCAGAGGCAGGACAGAGACCCTGCAAAGAGCTCGCCCCAAGCCCCATGCCCCTCCCCAGCTCCCCCAGAGCCAGGCAAGGCAGTTTCCACCCTCAGCATCTCCCTGGCTCTGATTAGCCCATCTTATTAGGGCCTCTCCTCCAAGCCAAGCGACTTTGGGGAGAGGCACTGATTTTCTGTTGCACTAGGTCTGTGATTTCCAGCCACGTTAGACTCAAGGCTGCCCTCGAAAAATGCCGGCTTTTGGTTTTCACTCGGGTTTTGCCTACAGAAAAGCACTAGAGCAAATCTGCTGCAAAGACCTGAGAAGCCCACAGCAGCTCTGAGAGGTTTTGATTGTGGTTCCTCTCTGGGTTTATCTTGGGAAGTGGGAACCGAGCCTGAACGCTTTGCAGTGCTAACACGGCGAGGCACCCCTGCAAGGACTTCCTGGCACCCTGGTCGGGAGTCACTGCGCTCCGGCCCCTTGACAGGATCCTTCTGATGTGCTGAGGACTTTGCAATGGCCACGACTTCCATTCCCGCTCGTCGGGGCTGCCGGAGCCGTGCCTGGGCGCCCGAGCAGGGGGAGCTCCGGGCGCTGCAGTGCAGACGAGGTCATCTCTGCCGACCTGCCCTGCAGGAAGCAGGGGCTCGGCTGTGGGCATCAGCCCTACCCCATGTGTGGGGGTGTCCGCCACTTCCCCTGGGACAGGAGCAGACGCACGAAACCAGGCGGCGGCACAGAGCAGCGTATGCAGGGGCAGACCCATCCCCACCTGAACTGGGCACGGGCTATGCCTGCCGAAGCTGTCTGCTGCCCAGACCCGGGCTGCTCCTGCAAAGCCTGTGAAGAGCTGCTGACTCCTGAGTGCAATTCCTCCGATACAGCCCCGCTGCCCGGAGCCGGCCCAGCGGGCTGCCTGGACCTGAACTATAGCATCCTTGGGTGTCCTCCATGGTTGGGGAGGGGATCTTCCCATGTGCTCAAAATGGCCAGCTGGTAGTAATCACTTCCCTTGTCTTTCACAGCTGGAACAACTGTTTCTTCTCTGGGCTGTTTGCACAGAAGATCTGCATGATTTGCTTTTGCTTTGGCACCTGTGATGTCTCCAGCTGGGAGCTCGGGGGAACGGGCGTCAGGTAGCTGCCCGGGCAGGCACAGCGACCAGTGCCCTTCAGACAGCGCGAGCTGCCCGAGCCTGGGGCTGACTCTGCCTTCTCCCCTGCAGCCTCTAGATGTTGTGGTGTCTGGGCTCCTCTCCAAAGCTGCAGTTTGGTTTTTCCCCTTGAAATGAGCAGCCACGGTGCACCCATGACCACAGCACGCCAGTGTCCGGGGCTGCCACTATGGCATTACTAGCGCGTGGCAATACCAAATGCTGCAGACGTGGAGGCACTGCTGCTGATCCTGCCAGTGCTTAGCTCGATGCACAGCACCTGCCAGCTCAGTCCGGAGCCTGGCGTGGGTAAGAGCTGCCAACCCTCACTAAGGAAACTACTGCTGTATAGAGCAAGAGCCCAGTGCAGAGTCCGAGAATCGTAGGCGAGTCGGGCTGGACGGCCCGAGGCAGGGCCAATCCCGTCCAGACCATCCTATACAAATCCCCTAGCAAAACTCCAGCCAGATCTGACGCAGCACCAGCCATCCCACCCCATCCCGTGCCCAATGTCCACCAGGTTGTTAAAATACACTCAAGAGACCCCAGGAAGTGATCGTGGAACCACGATTAAAATATACACTCAAGAGACCCCAGGAAGAGCCCACATCCTCACTATAGAGGAAGGCAACCCCCTCGCCCAGTCCATACCAGTCTGACCACAGGGGCAGACGGATCCTGCCTCTGAGCTGCGCACGGATGGACCCAGAATAGTCTGTGAAAGCTAAGGATTCAGCTGCACAGGTTGTGGTCACGATGGTGCCACGGGGCGGGGGTCCTTTTAGGCTCCTTGGATGATACGGTAACTTCTTTTAATAGCAAGCCGGGTGCTCGCGATGCACGGGAGTGGAGTCCTGCCAGTTAATGAGACCCTTCCACACCGGGCTCTATTGTGCTCAAAGAGCAAATGACAGAATTAAACCTGGGCTAATGAATTACACTGGAACAAAACCCACTGTTGTGACCCATCTGCGACATGAAGAGCTCCCCTGCCGCGGTCTCGTCCTAGGCTCAGGAACGCAGGTGCCACAGAGGCAAGCAATGCCTGCAATTGCTTGGCTCATAGCAACACCCCCCGGGGGACCGCTGTCTGCAGGGGGGATGGTATCCGCACGCCGAACTGTCCATTGTGGCAAGAGCGGAAATCGCTGGGGTAGATGTAGCCAAAACCCCCTCCCCAGTGCCGGGAGTCTGCTCACTGCGGGTACACGCGTACACGGAGCAGGACCGGGCCGTAGCACTGCCTGGATGTCCACGCAACTCCCTGTCCACAGAAGCATGTTGGGCCCGCTAAGACCTGAGCCAGTGGCTGTGTCGTTGCACGTTGTGAGCATTTTACCTCCCAAAGCGCTGTGCAGCGATTGCCACCGCCTCTTCGTGGAAAGACAGGGGAGGACTGCCTGAGAAACCCGGGGCTGCAGCAGCTCGGCAGGGGCCGGCTGAGGTTATGGGCAGATGACGGCCCTGCCTTCCCTGCTCACAACCGGCTGCACCCCGGGGCCGACAAGAGCAGGGCTTCTGGGCTCCGGAGCAGGGTGGGGAGCGGGGTGCAGCCGTTGGGGTCAAGTTCATCCTCATCAGGAAAGAAAACGGAAGGACAAGGCGGAGCAGGCCAAACGCATCATGTCTGCACTGATGTCTAATGGGTTAAAAGCACCCCGCCAAGCTCAGGGAGGAGAGTGGCATTCACTGATCGCAGGGGAAGATGCTGGCAGGGCTGCGGGCATGGTCCTGGGTTCGAGCAAGGGCGAGGGAGCAGCCCCTCTGTCCCGGCGCAGGGAGCCGCAGCGATCGCCACGTGCGCGCTCGTTGCTGCAGAGCCTTCGCACGCTCCACCTCCTGGAGCAGCCACGGGCACGCGTGTACCCCGCAAGCTCAGGCGTCACGCCCGGGCCGCAGCTAGCATATGCTGCTGCTCTCAGGCATCGGCTGCTCCCGACCCCAAGGGCCTTTCGGTCTGGCTCGCGGGCACCACTTGGCAATACGGGCGGACGGGGTCAGTCGCTAACGACCCCCACGGCTAGGGAGGAGCTGCCCAGGGAGATCTTCAGAGAGCAGGGGCAGGGGCCGCCCACGGGAGCCCTGGCTGGGGTGAGGGGGTGCTGGCTGTCATTGGGGTGGGGGCTGTCCCCAGCGCAGAGGGACGTTTCCGGTCCCCCAGGGATCGGCACGCTCAGGCCATGTTAGATCTCACAATGCACAAGGTCCCTGGGGACGGCTCTGCCCCGGCCCCGCTTCCTCCGCGCGGTGCTAGCCCCGAGCGCACGGACGGAGCAGTCCTGCTCCCAGGCCCCGGCAGAGCCTCTGCCTATTGCCCCAAGCGCAACGTCTGCCCCCTTTCCATGAGAAAGCATCCTACCCTGGCCCTCGCAGTCCCTGCACTCTTCCCGTGGGCTCCCGTCCCCTCGGGCAGGTTGCGTCTCCCACCTTTGTGCCACGTCAGGAGAACACGTCTGTTCCTGGGGACACGCGTGGAAACGGTCATGTTGAAGAGGCGCCAGGCTGAGTCTGGAGGAGCTGCCCCTTGCAGCCTCCCCCCGGCGCCCCAGCTCAGTGCCCGGCCATTGCCGCTTTCGTCCCTTCTCACCGCGTCGTCCTTTTCCTGTTTTGCTGGACGAGTGTCCCCTGAGGGCTTTAGCAAAGGCCAGAGTGGGTCTGTCGGCTGCACTTCTCTTTAAAACCTGAGTTATCTTATCTAAGATCCCAGACTAGCCTGGCACCAGCTACCTGTTCATGAAGCCACACTGCCTGTTATCTCACTTTTGTTTCCAGCCATGTCTTTCCTTCAACAGGTGTTATCGGACCCCGGGGGCCGTTGGGAGCAGACCGGCAGGCCTGTAGCATCCCGTACCTGCTCCGAGGCACCGGACCCTGGCTGTTCCAGTCACGTGGGTTGGTTTGATAGATTAAAGAAGCCCTGCTGCAAGCCCAGGGGCCTGCGCTGGAGCAGGGTCGTGCATGGCTCTGACGGGTAACAGGGACTCCTGCTCTCCGGACCCTCTCAGGAAAGGCGCTGTGGCGTAGCGGGCTCGGGGCGCTGTGGCGTAGCGCCTCCTCTTCTCTGCGTGCCAGGCGGCCGGGCACCTTCTGCAGCAGCCCGCCTCCCGATCAGCCGCACACGATGGGACGGGGGCAAACACGCAGGGCCGTGTGGCGGGCCAGTAGGGGGCGCTCCCGTTTTGAGCCGCCCACCTCCCTGCGCCCGACCACCTTCCAGGCTCCGAGTGCCTCCCCTGGGGTGCCTC
>JAGPOW010003447.1:36092125-36155144 GCA_030014935.1 Caiman crocodilus | reverse complement strand
AGGGATTCTCCAGCCGCCCCTCAGGCTGGCACAGACAGACGCTTGTGCAGGTTGGCGGAAGGGAGGCGGTTGGCGCCCAGGGTGGCAGTTCTGCCACAGGCCTCACCCCCTGGCATTCACCATGGCTCTGGCCTGGGAGGCGATTCCAGCTGCCCGCGGGCATCGGGTGTGATCCATGCAAGGGCCTGGAAGCAAGGAAGGATGCGTCTTTCCAAATGCACGCGCCGGCTCAGCTGGAAAGGAGAGGCTGGCTCTGCGCCATGCAGGGGGCCGGACAGGAGGACAGCGGTGACCCGTCCTGGGTTGCAGGGGCATAACGCCCGGCTGCCCTATGTCGGAAACCGGGGGATCAGCGTGCGCAGCGGGAGTCCTCGGGAAGTGCCGTTTCTGGCTGCTGGGACTGTGTCGTCCGCCGAGGGGAAGGGGAGGAGGGGGAGAAACCCCGGCATCCATCCTGGGCCATGCTGCCCCGTCTGTGGGTCCTCACGCTGCCTGGCTTCACGAAGCACTTCTCCCTTCCCGCGCGCCAGGCACACGGCTCAGCCCCGGCCCTGCTCCCTCTGCCCAGCCCGGGCCATGTCCGTCCATCCCCGCCATGGAGGCACGGCTGGGCACACTGGGGAGCCTAAGGGCATCTGCCTGGCTGCAGCCCACCCCTGCCAAGCCTCTGCCCCGGCACAGCCCTCAGCAAGATGCGCCTCGTTTGCACCCATGCCGAGCTCTCCCAGAGCCCGGTCCCTGGCACCCCCGGCGCAGCCCATTCCCCAGGCCAGGCACGGAGCACTGCAGGGGCCGGGGGCCGGGGTGTGGGATGAGACCGACATCTTGTTTGCACGGCCGTCGGCACCGTACCAGCTGCCAGGTCTGATCGGCATCCTGCAGGGCTGGGGGGCCTCAGTCGGGGAGCCAGCAGCCCCGGCACTTGCCAGCATGGTCTGGATCGGCCTGGGTGCGAGGAAACCCGCTCGGTCAAGGCTCACGCCCCTCCAGGTGCCCGGGCAGCCTCCCCCTGTGCCCGCCAGCTGCGTGGGCTTGGCAGGAGTGGTGTGGAGCAGGCGGTGCCCTGGGCAGGCTGCTCAGAGAAGAGGGGTGTTTCTCAGCCCAAAGGCAGAGCCCCCGGGGCAGGGAGTCTCCTCCGCTCCCTGCCCGCCTTGGGTCTCACGCCTCGCTCCGCCAGCTGCAGCCAGAGTTCCCGCCACGGCACGCTCCCCAGCGAACGCTGCTCCCTTGCTCTGATTGCGCAGGGATGCCGGGAGAGTGAGACCAGGGCAGGGCAGGAGCCCACCCCGCCGTGGCTCCAGACCCCGTCTCCCACTCGACATAGCCTCCTGACCTGCAGGGCAAAGGGCAGGGAGGGCTGAGACGGCTTTACCTGGGGGCCACGCCGTCCCTCGAGCAGCGAGCGCCTTCCTGGCTGCGCTTCCTCCAAGTTCCCTCTCTGGAGCGTGCAGTTGGGTCTCTCCAGGAGCAGGCGGGCGCGCTGCCTCTGTGCAGTGACTGGCGGTCGCCTCCCCGCCTTCCCTCCCTGCTCCCTCCCTCCCTCGCACACTTATCGCAGCAGCAGCACACTGCTTGGTGAATGAGTCACACCAGAAGTGAGCTGGGGCCAGCATTGAGCTCACACCACTGCTTCTCCCCAGGCAAATTTGGAACGGAGACCGGGCCCCCGGCACGGCTGGGCACGCAGCAGCGAGAGGGGGTATGTGGCCCTCATGGGCTCAGAGGGGGCAGCTCCGGGGCTGTGCGGGCCACTGAGAACAAGAACAAGCCTGTTCAGAGCCTGGAGGTTGCATCTCAGCTGGGCCTGATGATCTTTGGAGGTCCCTTCCGGCCTTACCGCCTACGAACCTGAAATGGCAAAGAAAGGGCGGCAGCTCCGCGCCCCCAGAGGTGACAGCAGGGCTGTCCTGGGAGCAGCGACCTCCCCTCCCCGGTGCTCTGCTTCTCCGCCTGCGAGGTGGGAAGGGGCCATTCTCCCCGTCTCACCAGGGCGTGCAGGTCTAAGGCACCACAACGACAGCGCACTGAGAAGAGGGGCCCTGGTCCCTCCGTGTCCTCATTTCCCTGGCTGTAAAATGGGTATAATTACACTCCCTGATACGAAGCAGTGGTGTTCTGCTCTGTGAGGACCACGGCAGAGACGTCTCAGCAGCCTGGGGCTCCTGGCAGCTCTCTTTGCTTATGTAGCAGAGAGGTGAGCAGTGCGCGGTAGCCTTCCCGCACGACGGATAACAGCCTACCACCGCTGCCTGCTCCCAGAGGGGCTCCCTGGAGCCCAGTGTCCCAGCGCAGGTAGATGCCCCAGAGCCAGCTGTGCCCTAGTGCGCTCAGTCCGGCCCGTGGTGTCACCACCACCATGAGCAGGATGCACCCCTGGGCCAAGAGCTGTCTCCATGCACACCTTGCAGCACCAGTGGTGCGGGGCCGGGGGCTGCATGGGCTCCAACACCTGCAGTGCCAGGACCGCCGGGGAGAGCCCACTGCAGCAGGTGCTGGTCGCTATTTGGAGGTCCCTCAAAGGAAGGTGCAATGTGGGGGCAGCACAGTGCGGGGTCCCCAGAGATACCGGCTACAGGGACGGCAGCATGGCTCGGGCTGCGCGGGCAATGCAGAGCTACCCATGCCAGGGGCATGAGGCTGGGACTGAAGACAGACAAGAGGCGCTCTTGAGCAGAACACTTTGCAGGGGGTGAGAGGGCTGGCATGAAGGGAACATCGTCATCCCAAAGAGCCCAGAGTCCCGGGCGCCCTCCCCACCCCCCAAAAAAGCCCAGATCAGGGCAGGCAAGCTCCCCGCTGGATGGGGAGGAGTGGCTCTGTGTCCTCAGGGCTCACCCCTCTCTGTGGGAGCCTTGTTAGGCGTGCAGAAGTTACATAAATCTGGAGCCTGGGAACATGACTAGAGTTGTGAACTTTCCCCGACCTCCATAAATCTTTTGGTGATTAATAAAGATTTGAATAGGATATTTTAAGAAAATGCTATTAGTGACTTTACATCATGTTGGGGGGAAAAAATCTGGGATAGTTTTGGTAAGAGTTAGCATCCCTAAACATGGCCTGTGGCAAGGCAACATCTGGGGATCCAGAAGCAGGGGTTTGGAAAGCAAGCCAGGGGCTCTGGCAGGAAGAGATGGGCCATTGCTGAAGGCCATCGAGACAGAGGAAGAAGAGGAGCAGGGGCTGCTCTGAGCTGCAGCAGGACGGAGTGGGCATCTGTGGTGCCACCCACAGAAGGGTCCTGATTAGGGACAGCCAGGCCTTCCCCCCGGGGGAGCAGGGCCGAGCTCGCGCTCTGGAGTGACACGCATTGCATGGCCATCCGTGGCCGCAGGCTGGGGAGAAGGGACAACCGCGGGCCTCAGCGTATGGGAAGAAAGACGGCTCGAGCCCTGCAGCAGGGCCTGAGTCAGGCTCTGAGCACGGTGCCCCCTCGTCCTAGCTCGGGAGAACTCCTGGTGCCCCGTGTCCCCTCAGTGCTTCCCACCAGCTCCGGCTGCTTTCATGGCACCAGCTAATACAATCTTTGGAAATCCCTGACACATCAGTAGCTTTCTGGGGGATATTCTCCAGAATCCCTCAGACCAGCCTTTTCTGGTCAGATGGATGACGGATGAGGTGTCCCAATGTTGCATCTTTTAAGGGAAAACACTAACCCACTGGCTTCCTGGGAAATGCAAGTTATAAATGGAGGGATGTAAGGTTATAATAAGGCTGTTTTCTGGCTGGGCTGGAGGTGAATCTCAAGCCCCGCTGGCTGAGGAACACAGGTTCCTTCTGGCTCCAGGGACTGCAGCCAGGTTTTCTTGGAAGGATGTTGCCCCTTCTGGTGGATACGACCGGAAATATTGCAAGAAATGACCCAAGCCATGTGTATTCCAGTAACTGCAGAAGCACTGGGGATTGTGAAACCATTGGGGTTGCTTTCCCGAGCTGTGGCTGGCATACATAGGAAGGACCGGTCTGCCGTTCGCTCTCCACCATTGCATGTTGGCTTGGCCACGACTGGTTTGCACTGGGCGACACGCTAGTAAGTTGTCGGTCAGTCTTGCTTCTAGTCGGCCCAGGTGCCCACGCGTCATCCCAGGCACCGGGGACCTGAGTGTGGCCCCCGCGTCCGTGTTGCAACCGCAGTCCTTTTTCCTACCATGCTTCCAGCTAGGGATGGGGCTTCGGGGCCCCAGTGCCGCTCTGTGAGCTGGGTGGCAGGCGGCGCGCCCCAGGGTGCAGCTGAGTTCTTCTCGCCAGCCCCAAATGGTTGCAAAGGAGCATATGACTTTCCCGGGGCGTCCCGTGACTCCTGGCTTGAGCCCTCCCTGGCACTTCCCCAATTTAAAGAGGAAGAGAAAGGAGGCAGGCAGGGCTGTGGGCTGCAGCCATCTGTCACACTGCTGTCCCAGCCCTGACCTGCCAGGCCCTGCCTGTCTAGGGAGCCCGTGACCACATCCTGCACACCAAGCTGCCCGGAGGGAAGGTTCGCAGGCACGGAGCAGCTAAGGCCGAGGGGCTCAGCTTCGTCCTGCCCCGCAAGCGCTCTCTTTTCCCTGACCCTTCCTTGAACGCTCCTGACCCCAGCCATGTCCCGTGGCCAGGGCACCACCGGCCACTTTCCTCCCGCCAGCTCCGTGTGTGCTACTTGCCTGCGTCGAGCAGCACCAGTCTTTTCACTCCTTCCCCACACCTGAGCCTCTCCAGGTCGCTCCCCGCTTCCCCGCCGCGAGTCTGGCAGCCGGATAAGATGTCCTCTTGCAGGTCAGAGGGAGCAGAGCCAGTTCCCTGCTCCCTGGGCTCTGCCCTTTCTGTGGTTTTTTACCCTATTTAACAAGGGAGTCAAGAAGGTTCCTGATACACTGGTTTCTGCTGCCTGTGGGTGGCTGGGGTGGACGGGGTCAAATGCTGCTCAGGCAGCTTGTTTCACACGGGCAAGGAGGCCGGCGGGTCCGTCACGAGCTAGGGCTGGATCCCATTCGTGCCAAGGCCAGTATGAGGATTACTGGATTTGGCGAGGCGAAGAGGAAGCAGAGCCCTTTGTCTCGGAAAAAAGAGGCAAACTCATCACCATTCTTCACTGGAAATTGCCGCTTCAATCCCCTCCCAGTCTCCATAGTGACGCCCTCGTTAGGCAGCACCAAACCGGGTACACAGCACTAATTATCCCGCTCTGATGTCAAGTTAGGCATGCCAGGGTGTGCAGAACCGCCGGGGAAAGCAGGTCCGTGGCTGGTTAGCGGGCCGGGAGGAATCTGTGCCTGGGGTGCATGTGGCAGAAGGATTCCCCAGCTGCTGCTCTCCTCGCGGCGGGCGTGGGGTGGGCTGCTGGTGATGCTGGACCGTGATAGCCAGGGAAGGTGGGCCCTGCTGCTCTGCTGCATGCTGAGTCCTGCTCCCAGGGTCCTCAGCCCCTGCAATGCAGCCCTGACCGGCAGCCCCCAATGCAGTTGCCAGTCCCTGGGGAGCTGGCCTTGTGAGCCATGTCCTCCCATGAGCAATGCCTTCAGAGTCCTAGGAGCAGACCCAGCAAGCGGCCACATTAGGGGTGTCCCACCGCTGCCCGGATGCCCATATTCAAAACCCCTCTGGAGTCACGCGGAGCCTTTCCACTGAACTGCATGGGCTTCTCTCCAGGTCCAGAGGGTAACGCGTCCCCTTCCCAGGAAGGTAAATCAGCACCGTGGGGGGAAGACAGAACTAGCGGGCATCCGCGCACCTGCATGCAGCATGCGTGACCCAGAAGATCAAGTGTAGGGAGTATCTGGAGTCCCAGACTAAAGCGTCTGGGATGGAGGATGCTTGCCTGTAGTATCTGGGGGTATCCGAACCCAAGACCTCTGGCCTTGGGCCTGCAAGTAGGATGCCTGCCAATGGATTTGGGAGCACCTGAAGCCCCCGGGTGATAGGACTGGGATGGAGGGTGCTCCCCGGGTGTAGTGCTGTACATACACGCTGTTTGGAAGGATTGAGTTTCTGCCTGCTCAGGCGATACGGGTTTTGGAACAACTGAGTTCTGCTCAATCAATACGGTTTGGAACTGATTTGGCTAATTTGAACTGGAATACAAGATACATTTATTAATAATAACAATAACAATAATAATGATAAAAGCACCTACTCTGGACTCTTTTAAGAAACATTTGGACATTTCTCTTGCTGGGATCCTGTGACCCCAGCTGACTTCCTGCCCCTGGGGCAGGGGGCTGGACTTGATGATCCTCCGAGGTCCCTTCCAGCCCGAATGTCTATGAAATCTATGAAAAAAAATAAAATAAAATACATGACCCAGACCATGCCAGCACTGCAGACCTGGGACCCATCACTTGCAGCCTGGCTTCCAAACAGCCCCGTGCTGGGATTTGCTCTACGTGGGCTGGATTTTCTTGGTGGACTCAGGTGTGCCTCCTGCTGAAGGGCTGACCTCACTAAGTGATGAATTAGAAAGTGTTTTCTCCTCCTCGTCTCCTGGTACCTGGAAGTGGTCCAGCAACCAAGGGCTGAGAACTTTCCCTGAACAATTAATTACTGCAGCGGAGAAATTGTTAAGTAAGAAGAGACATTTAATGTGGAGGAGCAGCTCCTCTATCCACACCACAGTGTTATCTTTTCATCTGGAGAAGTCGCTGCTGATCAAAGTAGACACGAAGCAGAAGATTTTTAATTTGGAGGCAGCGTTGGCTGTTTTGACAGGCATAGGAACGCGGTCTCGGAGGAGGGAACGCGCTCTGCGGAGACGCGCCACGCGGGCCCCACCGTGCACTCAAGAGCGAGGCCAGGAATGAGAGACGTGGTCACAGCGTCCTTGGGACGTCCCGGCTGGACCGAATAGCTCTGTGCAAGGCTAAGTACCGTCCAGCCCCACGGCTGGCCTGAAGACAAGCTCTGCTTGGAGCTGTGCTCCGATGGATCGGGACCTGTACCGTTGAGGAGGACTGGGCTTGGTGGGCGCTGGGCTGGGAGTCCACCGAGCGACTGGAGCTGCTACCTCAGCCGAGAAAGGACCTCCTGGTCTGTGCTGCTCGGGCAGCTAGCCAGCACTGCCAGATCCAGATCCGTCCACTCTGCCTGCTGGCGAGTCCTGGAACAAGAGCCGCTGGGCACGAGCCCCCTTCATGGCTAGGGCTCCTGGGGTCCTGGGGAATTACAAGGGCACATCCCTGCTTTGCGGGGGCAGAGCTAAAGGTCTGTGCCCCTTCCTCATATTGGGGATGTGAAACATCTCAGGGAAGGGAAGGGGCATCTGCATGGACCTCGAGGACGGTGACTGTGCCTTGCATGCACCAGAGGTGCAAGCTCTGGCCTTGGACTCGTCTCCAGCTGTTAGGGATCCCCTCCCTCGGGCCTGGGCTGCGAGGCTCCCCCATCAGCTGTGACTCCAGCTGCTCTGGTGTTTGCACTGCAGCTGCAGCAGCTCTTTGGCCCCGATCTACTCTGATGTAGGCAGCCCCCCACCAGTGCCAGCCACCTTCCTGCTCAGGAACAGTAAGTACGCCGCAATGGGATGCCCCTGGGGAGGGGCCTGGAGGAGGTTAAGCTTGCCTGGCTCGCTGTCAGGACAGGAGCTGGGCACTTGGACAGCCCCACTGGAAAGAAGCCCACCCTGTCTGCTGGGCTATAAAAAAGAGTCATTTTTTTATAAAGTCCTTTGCAATATGTCCCAGTGAGGAGGAAAGTATTTGGCCAAGAAGGCTAAATCCACCCCTGGCACGACCCCACAGACCTCCAGGGAGCAGCAGCGGGGAACAGAGTCCTGGAAGGGGAGCGCAGAAAAATACCATTTGTAAGTAATAAATAAATGGCCCCGTTCTTCCCAGCCAGCCTCACGTCCCAGCACAGTGCTGACAGAGGGAGAAAGCAAGTGCCTATCATGGCACCACTTGGAATGACTGTCTTTTTTTGCAACCCTGCCTTAAAGTCATCGCCCATGCTCTGGTTAGCAGCTGGATTTGACCTGGGGGAGACTGCATTTCAGTAACTGGTGGCACATACATCTCCCGTATAGGGCCTATACTGGCAAAGGTCTGACGTCCAGCATGGTCTTCACGAGGCCTCTGTCCTGCTCTCAGTTTTGCAGATGTAAGCATGGGGATTGCAGCTGGCAATTTAAGATGCGCCTGCAAGGAAGCGTGCACCCAAAGCACGTACAATCGGCCCCTAGCCCAGCGAGCGCTCAGTGCATCGATGATAAATGGGTCAGCCTGGGTTTGCTAACTCAACCCCAGCCCCTCAGGTTTCCAGAGCTGGCATGCAGCATCCAAAGACCGCCAAACCAGACCGAATCGGAGGTCCCATCCCAGTTCAGGTGCGTCCTGTCAGATACGACTTCACATACATCACAGAGACACGTCGGCGCCAGCCCTGGCTACTGGGCTCTGTTGAAAGCCATCAGCCCATTTCCCTCCTTCGTCCCAGGGGAGTCGCCTGCTCCAACACGTGCCGCCCCGCTAGGCCTATTCCCAGACGAGCTGAGCGCCAGGGCCGTTTCTCGCCTCGCTGCTGCGAGGTCACAGGCATATCTCTGCGGTCTGAGCCCCAGAGACGGGGAGGGCAGGACTGACACCTCCCGTCAGCATGTTGGACATCCTCGGCGGGCATCGGGGTGCCGCAGGGAGCTGCTGCACCTCATCCTCCAGCCCAACACCCCATGGAAGGACTCTTAGCTAGGAGCTCGGCTTGGTGCAGCCCTGGCCGGGGGAGCCCAGCCGCCCCCGACGGCGAGCCGGACCAGCCGGCGACGGGAGAAGTTCAAGGGAGATGAGGCTCAGACCCATCGTGCCACGTGCCACCGCTCCCCACACTCCTCCCTTGCCTTTGGATGGCTTCGAGCCTTGACAGACTCTCACCCAGCGCAGGCAGGGGCGGCAATAGCAGGACTGCGGCACTGGCATCCGGGGAAAGTACAACGTCGGAGGCCTCAGCGTGCACCCGCCTGCACACGCACACGCGTGCTGAGAGGCGGGAACGGGAGGGTTTAAATTAAACCCGGAGTACCATACGCGCCGCACGGGGTGCGGCAGAGCAGGAACGGGCTGTGCCGGGTTGGCCCCAGGCCAGCTGAAGGAAGAGACGCCGAACCACCAGTCGTCTCCGCGGAAGAGGCAGGAAAGGCCAGCGAAGGCCCTGGGCCCGCGGGAAGGCGCGGCGCGGCGCGGTCCGTCCTGCTCGCGACACGAGGACGCAGCTCTCGTGCCTGGCGAAGCGGAGAGCGGGCCGGCGTGGCGGGGTGGAGATGAGATAAAGGCACCGGGCAGCGTTGGTTTCCCTGTGACGGAGGAGGGCTGCCCTTGAGAAATGCAGTTTCTAGGAACAGCCTGCAAGGAGTATCATGACCTGAGAAACCCTTGAGCCGGGGGAAAGAGCGCAGTGTCAACAGCAGTTCCAGGCCGAGGCTGGGCCTGGCTTGCGAGCGCGCCGGGGGACCCTGCAGCCGGGCAGTCGTGCGCGGACGTCCGCAAAGCCCGGGCAGAGATGCCGTCCGGGTCCTGCTGCGTACGCTGCAGATGTGCAATGACAGGCAGGCCGCCCCCCAGCGAGCTTCCAGGATCAGCAGGCAGAGGTCAGGAGGGGAAACTGAGGCACAGGACGGCTTGGGGACACCCCAGCGTCAAAGAGCCGGTCAAGGGAGATGCAGGCCTGGAGCCCCGGCTTCCCTGATGCCCGGTCTCTGCTGGGAAGTGGGGCAGGCCAGCTTGGCTAGCGACACCAGCGTCCCTTCCTGGTGGGAAAGGGCAGAGAAGGGCAGGACCGAGGGGGCTGGCTCCAAGACAGGAGTGACTTTTAGTGGCAGGGAGGTCCCACGTGACAGACTTATATAATAAATTGGCTACAACTGGAAACGCCAGGGAAAAACCGCAGCTAAGGTTCAGCTTCCCCTTCCTTGTTCTGCCTGGCAGAGCCCCGGTCAGCACTTGTGCAGGGAGGAGAGATGTCTCCCAGGCTGTGTCCGGCCACGGCGGTAGATAACCTGACCGGCTGCATTGCTGCCTGTGCTAACGTGGCCCCAGGCGCCGGCTCCGTGCTGCGTTACGTCGCCCGTGGGGTGGAGGGCTTGGCTGGGCGATGCAGGGGCAGAGTCCTGCATGGGCTGACCGCCTGCCTTCCCTCTCCGGAGCGCTCCTCCGTCCAGCCGGAGCCGGGAACGAGGCCAGCCAAGTCGCAGCTATTTTACCAAGGAGGGGATTTGCCATGGTCTGTCAGTGCTGTGCTCAGGTCACGCACCACGGGGGTTTGGAGCGGGGGCTGATGGCCTCTCCCACCCCTACCTGCCCAGCCCCGGGAACAGAGGTTTTGAGCGTAACCCTGTGCCACTCCAAGCCTCCCTGGGGAAACGCCAGCTCTTAGTGCTCACTTATCTCTTGACTTTGGAAAAATACTAGAGCAATTCTGTAGCTGCAAAGAGCTCAGCCAGCCCACGACACGTTAGGACGGCTCTATTTGAAACCTATTTGAATTTCCTGCTTGAAATCTCTGGCTTGGTCTTGTGGATCACGTGTAGGTGTTTGCCCCGACAGTGCTACTAGCGAGTGGCACCCCGTAGCACCCTTAAAAGGATCTCACAGCACCCCAGGGTGCTGCGGCACCTGGCTGTGAATCCCCGAGACATACAGTTGGATCTTGTATGCGTTTCTCGGGCAATGCTCTCCTGATGGCATGGACACGGAGGACAGTAAAGGACCAGCCTGGGCAGCTCGGAGGAGACCGCGGAGTCTCCTGGGGGAGAGGAAATAGCTTGAAATCACGTTGGTTTAATACCGAACCCTCGCGGCACAGATCTGGGGCCGTTTCCTTCTTTGCCGCTGGAGCTTGCCAAGAGCATTGACCCCGGCCCTGCTCGGCGTGGGGGACGTGCTGCCCTTCTCCACACGGTAGCTCAGGCTGGCATGGGCTGGTGGGTTGGTGACCCCTGGGAAGCTGACGGGCTTGTCGGCACCTCGACCTTGCGCGGAGCATGGCGGTCCAGCCAGAGAGCAAAGGGGGAGCTCCCCTTGCCTCGGGGCGCCGGGACAGGGTGGATCCTGCCCTGAGCAGGGGACTGGGCTGGCTGCGCTTTCTATGCCCTGCTTTTCTGCGATACAAAGTCCTTCAGGCCAGGAGAGCAGAGAGTACTTCTCCTGCCGTGGCTGCTGCCCTCGTTTCGGGCGCAGACGGTGAACCCCGGCCTGGCCGAGGGGCGCTGGTGGTGTGATGGAAGAGGCTGTGGGGTTTAACCAGGCCCCACGCCTCAGCCCAGGGAGCAAGGACCCGCAAGCTGCCACGTCCCCGGGACCTTGCAAACAATCCTTTCACTACACCGAACTCGGAGAAGACCGGATCGGATCGATAAGGAGCCTTTGCCAAGAGGGAGTGTAAGTGAGCTGCCTTGCTGCTTTCTGACTTGAGCCATCAGTAGTATTAGCCAGGGTGCCTGTGTCCTGAAACATGGGTTGAAAATAAGGCTGGGTTTGCAGAGTCATGATGATGAATGCAAACTCCTTTGGCTGAACAGGGCTGAAGAGAAGATTAGATGGTGATGGGGAGAGGAACGGCGCCTGCCACCCTGTTTTCAAGATTGGAAACGACAAGAACAGCTAATTTTCATGCTTCAGGGCATACGTTGGTCACCAGCTGGAGTCAGGAAGGAATTCAGCACATGGGGAAGCCTCTTGCATATAGATGCATTGCAGGGTTTTATGCCTTTTCCCGCAAACATCTGGGATTGGCTGCTGTTGCAGACACTAAACTAGACTAAATATTAAATTCTTCTGCTACGGCAGTTCTGAAGGCTTGTTTATATCATGAATATTTCACGCCAAGTGTGAAAGACAGGAGGTCTTGCAGTCCAGAGGGTAAATGTGGTATTTGACAGAAACTTGTAAGAGGTATTTAAAGGGAGAGCGGCGTGGAAGTTTCCCAGGGAAACAGCCCCGTTGAAAATGCCTGTTTGTTGGGCTCTGGACATTCGAGTTGAACTTCTGCGGAGTCCCCGGCCTGGTGCTGGGACAGGCAGGCCTGCACGCGCGGGGTCCCCGGCCGAGCGGGGTAGATGCTGATGTGATGGGCAGATGCCAGCGTGAGCAACGAAGCAGATAGGAAGATCAGTAGCCCGGAGCAGCTGCAGGGGCCACGAAGGCTCTGAGTGACTGAAGTCCCGATGAAACAAAAGCCTGGTTTTGGGCCAAGGTGGATGGGAGCCAGCTTTCGCAAAGCAGCACTTCCTGCAGGCCCGAGTCCCGCGCTCTGGCCGGCTCTGCTCAAATGCACTTTGCAAACCCCGAACAAAGAGCCCCGCCGACTCCCGGCATTTAAGCTGCCCTTCAATTTTCTGTACATTTCTATTCTCGCTCGCTTCTCCCACCACCGGCCTCCCCACAGTGCCTGACAGCCTACCAGCCAAGCCTTCAGCGCCGCAACGAGCCTCTGCCACTTCGCTGCAGCCAAAGGTCGTTACCGTCCCCAAACCCAGGGCATTATGGGGACCTTCCAGCTTATTCTGTGCTTTCCCAGGCTCTGAAAACGATGCCAGCTCTCGGGGCAGTCCTGGAGGCTGGCAAGCAACGCGCCTGAGTAATGGCGGAGAAAGATTCTCATGGTCAGCTCAACTCCTTGCACGGCTGCGCGGCTCAGGTCCTTCCTGTGATGTCAGCAACTGTTTGCATACGTGTAGCAGGCATGTGTGATGCATGCTCCTCTGCACACATCGAGGGCCTGACCCAAAGCCTAGCTGAGGCACGGGGAGACCAAACTGGGTTTGGATTGCGCTCTTGCTTAGCGAGGTTGAATGTATTTCTCGGCCAGCGAGGAGCCCCCTCCGGTCAGACCTCTACTCCCCCAGGGTCTGCTGGAGGGGACGTGGTTTCAGGCTGAGCCAGAAATGGGATGTCGGCAGCCACAGCCGGTTCTTTGCAGAGCACCCTGGGACGGGCACGTCATTACTGCCTTGGTCTGCTGCTTTCCCCTGACGGCGGGAGCAGCCCGCGGCACAACCCCGAGCTGCTGGGGCTGGCGCAGGGACTGGGACTGAATTCTCCAGGGCTGGTGTTGAAAGCCTGGTACCCCGGCACCCAAACCGTGGAGGAGGGTGGAGCTGCTGGGAGTGATCAGGACCATGCTGTGGCCTCACACGGTCCGCTGCACCCACGGGAGGAGGGGCTGGGCCCCCGCCAGCGTCCACGTCCGACTCCAGCTCTGGGTCTGGCCACGCTCTGCACCCTAGGCATGTGCAGACACCAAGCCATACGATCACAGGCAAGGAGGGTGGAAGGGGACCGCAGGAGGTCACGTCTAGTCCGACCCCTGCTCCAAGCAGGACCAGCCCCAACTACAGCATCCCAGACAAGGCCTTGTCTACCCGGGTCTTCAAAACCTCCAAGGATGGGGACTGCACCCCCTCTCTGGGGAACCCAGTCCAACGCTTCACCATCCTCCTCAGGAGAACTTTTTCCTAATATCCAACCTCAACTTGCCTTGCTGCAGCTTGAGCCCATTGCTCCTTGTCCTGTCGTCTGCCCCACTGAGACCAGCCCGGCTCCATCCTCTTTGCAGCCCCCCGGCAGGGAGGTGAAGCTGCTGTTCAATCCCCCTCCGTCTTCTCTTCTGCAGGCCAAATCAGCCCACTTCCCTCGGCCTCTCCTCACCAGTCCTGTCCCCCAGCCCCGCAGCCATTGTCCTTGCTCTTCGCTGGACTCTCTCCAATGTGTCCACAGCCTTTCTGTAGTGCGGGGGCCCAAAATGACACAGGACTCCAGATGTCATCTCCCCAGTGCTGAATAGAGGGGAATAATCGTTTCCCTCCATCTGCTGGCACCGCTGCTACCGATGCAGCCAGGATGCCGTACCCTTCCTGGCACACGGGCACACTGCTGGCTCCTGCCCAGCCCCTTGTCCCCCGTCCCCCCGGGGCCTTTCCTGCAGAGCTGCTGCCCAGCCCGTCGCCCCAGCCTGCCCCGGTGCAGGGGATCACTCCCTCCTCAGTGCAGCACTTTGCCCATGTCCTTGTTGAACCTCCTGAGATTTCCTTTGGCCCAATCCTCTCATTTGTGGAGGTCCCTCTGAATCCTAGCCCCCCCCGACAGCATATCTACTACTCCCCCCAGCTTGGTGTCATCGTCAGACTTGCTGAGGGTGCGCTCTGCCGTCTCCCAGGTCGTTGATGAAGACACTGAACAAAACCGGCCCCAGGACCGACCCTGGGGCATGCCACTTGGTACCAGCTGCCAACTAGACATTGAGCCATCGATTACTACCCTGTGAGCCCGATGCTCCAGCTGGTTTTCTATCCACCTTGCAGTCCGTTCATCCTTCCTTATCTAGCTTGCGAGACTGTTGTGGGAGACCGTATCAAAAGTCTTGCTAAAGTTAAGGTCCACCACATCCTCTGGTCTCCCCGGCATCCACTGTCGTCCATAGCAGTCGAAGCAGGAGGCAGTGATGCACCACTGAGCTTTTCACCCTCACAAGCCCCATGTCAATCCTCTGCAAGATTTTTTGATGCAAACAACAGGCCAAAAGGCTGCTGGGGAACACAGCCCACAGCGGTGAGGAAGCTCTCACCTGCGTGCATGCCCAGAGCCTGCACACCCCGGCACTTTTTATGCTTTGCTGTGGCCTTTCTCTTGCCTTTCCAGCTCTGCTGAGTGTACAGAGCGTGCTGTGAGAGCAGGCAGGAATCTCATTAGAGACGCAGCGAGCATGCATCACACAGTCAGGTGTCACAGTTGCCTGCAATAGATCATCTCTCTTGCCATTTACAACTTCAAGGTTTCAGGCCCCCGTCTTTGGGCCCATTAAAAACATACGAACGATTTCCCTGAAGAAAGGCTGTGCTGAAACATGCCTTAGTCATTCATGCAGGGAGCAAATGAAGGCCTGGGGCAAGGCAGCTGTTGGTTTTCGTTCAACGGCGGGGCTCGTCATGCAGCCAGATGACAGGAGCGTCTGCGCCCATCAACAGGTCAGCGCGCTGCTGGGTTAGCAGGGTGGCCCAGTCGGCCAGTCCGACCAGCGCACGTGAAAACTGGGTGGGATAGTTCAATGGAGACATGTTTCCTTTGCCAATGTGGTTGGACTAAATGGGAAACTCCCCTGGGGAAAGTGACCATTTTGATGAGGTTTTTCACGAGAAACTCAGGACCAAGACTTGTTTGAAGGCAGAGCTTCAAATGCTAACCAGATGCCCGGCCTCCCAATGGGAATTTGGACAGGAGTTAACATTTTGCCTCCGAACGTCAGAACATTTCCCGGAGACCGCAACGTGTGTTTTTCGTTCCAGAATTTCCCACTTCTTTTTTCCTTTTTGGGAATGTTTTGTTCAAACAATGCATGTTTGGGCGCAGCTTTTGACTGTTTCAACCTTGTGACCAGGTTTGAAACGCAAGCAAAAACCCAGACTTTCAGGATTTGCCCAGGGAAGCTTTCCCACCAGTGCTAGCTCTTTTGCAGCAATAAACTCCAGCTCAGGGTTTCTCACCCTTTTTTACATTCAAGGCAACCTTCGCTAGACATGAGGCTCCCCTTGGAAAATGCCAGCTCCCTGTTTTCACTTATTTATGGCTATGGAAAAATCCTGGAGCCGTTCAGCTGTTGCAAGCCCAGAGCAGGCCAGATGCTTGTGACTGTCTGGATTCACGTTTGAAATCTCTGGGTTTGTCTTGGGAATCGTGTGGGTGTTTGCAGCCCTCTGTGGGGATACCACGTGGCACTCGTAACCCCTGGGCAAGAGTCGCTGCTCCAGCCGTGTGCAGCTAGTTGGGCTGGCCTCCCGGCAGAGAGAGATGTTAGAAGGGTTAAACAGAATTAGGATCGGAAAATGCATGAGACAGATTTGCTGTGTGCGTCGGCCTGTTCCCTTGGGGCAATGCTGTTAGACCTAATGCAGCCAGCCCGAGCTCAGCTGCTTGCAGAGCTACCTATCAGCCTGCCCAGGTCCTGGAGCTCAGGGATACTTTGGGCTATGGATTCCTGTAAAGGGACAAAAGACCCCCATTTCCCTGACCTGGGACACAATTGATACTTGCTTCCCTTTGCCAAGGCTGGAAGGCAAAGAGATGGCCCGGAGGGTGAGCAGATTTGGAAAGGCACCAGAGAACGGGAGTTGAAAGCACGGCTTGACTGAAGGCCACGGGCACTTGGCCAGTCCCGCCTTACTCTGCAGGGACCCGCTCTCAGCTAGGGTCACTGGATTAAAAGGGCAGTGTTTTTGTACTGCTTTTTGCTGAGTTTTAATTTAAACACAGTGGCCAGGGAAAGAAATCCAAAAATGTCTAGCTAGGGCAGACTGGGTGGAGTGCGTTGTGGGGAAAGGGATGCTGCCAGGAGGTAAGCGTGTGTGGCTGCCCCAGACCAGGCAATGCCAAGCCCCTTTATTTGGACAGGTCAGGCTACCTGTGGGGAAGGACCGTGGAACGGGGTCCAACTGGCCCAGCTGGCGGTGCCAGCACAGCAGCAAGAGACCAGGATGACGGATGTCATCACTGATAGAGTGATGTCATCGTGGTTTCACAGCACCTCTGGGTAGGAGACGTGGGATTTTCCCATTCTCTAGGTATAGCAAGAGAGGCACAGAGCGCAGACAGGACCTGGGCAAGGTCGCCCACTGGGTCAGGAATAAAAAGCAGCAGGAACAGACTTTCCAGGACTTCCCAAATCTTCACTACGTTCCTGATGTTCAAAAGGGCACTCTAGTAATGTGTGCATTGGGGAGGCCACAACTGGAGTCCTGTGCCCAGCTGTGGGTCCCCGCTGCAGAAAGGATGTGGACACGTTGGAGAGAGTCCAGCAAAGAAAATGGTCGTGGGGCTGGGGGACAGGACTGGTGAGGAGAGGCTGAGGGAATGGGCCGGTTGAGTCTGCAGAAGAGCAGACCGAGGGGATTGAATAGCAGCCTTCACCTCCCTGCCGGGGGGCTGCACAGAGGATGGAGCTAGGCTGATGATCTCGGTGGGGGCAGACGACAGGACAAGGAGCAATGGGGTCCAGCTGCAGTAAGGGAAGTTAAGGCTGGATATTAGGAAAAACTCTCCCTAGGAGGGTGGTGATGCACTGGGACAGGCTCCCTGGAGAGGTGGTGACATCTCCATCCTTGGCGGTGTTTAAGACCCGGTTAGACAAAGCCCTGGGTGGGATGATGGAGTTGGGGCTGGTCCTGCTTATAAATAGGGCAAAAGGACCTGACCCTAAAAAAAGAAGGTTGTTGTCTAGAAAGAGCAAAAGAGTGTTCTGGATTGAACCCAAATAAAACCACTGGTTTTCTTTTCCCACTGACTCTGCTTGCAAAGTTCCTCTTTCAGCCTGACTGGACCAGTTCCACTTCCCAGGGTTCAAGCTGGCCATAAAATAAAGTAAATCCCTCTGCCCAGCTGCCGGCACCTGGCTTCTTTTTCTGGTGCCTGCCAGAACTGCGCTGGTTCGCCCCCGGCCCCAGATGGGCCGCGAGATGTCTATGGCAGCATTTCCTCCTCTGACTTCTGGGCCGGAGGAAGTCCCGAGAGCAGTTACTTCAAAGCAGCGCTGAACAAGAACTGCAGCATCTGGCTGCCTTCTCACCCCAGGCCTCAAGTGTGGGGGGATGTTTGCTATTCTTGTCAGCACTTGAGAACGTCTCGCAGCTCCGCGTGGGTTATTACCATGGCCAGCTGCTTGTGCGTACAGGCCAGAGCGAGAAGTCTGCTCGGCTTGTCCTGTGCTGCAGGACGAACCACTCGGAGAGGCATAGCTGTCAGCGGTGTGCGCGAAAGTGCAAAGTCCCGTCTGCCTCTTCCTTTCCTCCTGCCCCCTCAAGTTTCCTTTCCCTCCCCTTGCTCTAGTCCCAAACCTGCCCTGAAAGCCTCATTATCTCAGCTGCCAGGAACACCAGCGGCTTCTTCTCCCAGCCCTGGGCGCAGCTACGAGCCCCATCTGCAGCAAAGAGAAGCTGCGCTCAGCCTCCAGACCGCTCCGCTGAGCCCTTGCCCAGGTGTGTGGGCCCAGGCAGGTGCCTGCCCTCATGAAAGGGCTGCCTCTGCGCCGCGGGGGAGAATTGCACCCGTTAAAGGTGCTAAGGATCTTCCCTTGGGAGCTGTGGGTGCTCAGGGCTGCTAAAGAGCAGGTCCACACCTTTGGGAGCTTGCCCTATTTCACTGCGAGTTCTGCCTTTTTGGTCCCCATTCATTCAAGGCCCGATCAAGTCAAGCAGGGCTTTAAAAATTTGAACAAGGCAGCCCGTGTCAGGCGTAGAGCCCCCTCCCTCTGCGCTGGGTGCAGGGGCTGCGAGAGGAGGCAGTCCACGGCCGGGCCCGCAGCCGGTGCTAGCGCTCCCACGTGCCGTGCTAACGATGCGCTGGGCTTGCTGAGCGCGTGAATGCGTCTGGCATCCCAACCCACACGCAGGCTGGCCGGTCCTTTGTATCCGCCACCCCGGGAGCCGCGAGGAGCCGGAGGCTGAGCCGTCTCCGCCCGCGTTTTCTGCACTGAGTCATTTCTCCATCATTTGGCTCTGAAACCTCCGAGGGCTGCGTCCAGCGCCTGCCCACCGAGCCCGGCTGCGTGGCGTGAAGCTGCCACTCGTGCTGGGCTCTGCTGTGTGTTTGGAAAGACCCCGCAGGTTTGCTGGACTGGCCACGGGCAGGTAGAACAGCGCTGCCAGGGATAGCAGTGCTGCGGCAGGGGCCGAGGCGGGAGCGGTTGTGTTCGTGTCTGCCCCTGCCCGAAGCACCGCTTAAGAAATGCCGTAACGGCACCGATGCACGGCTCGTGTCCTGCATGGCCCCGGCCCCGACCCCGGATGTTTGCTGAGCAGGAAACACTTCCACCTGCGTGAGGGGGGAGATTGCATCTCGATCCCCTGCCTCCCCCGTGCAAACCTTGGCCTGCCTGAGGTTAGCACGCTCTGTGCGAGCAGCGTGGGGCGACTGCTCGAACCTGCAAACCGCAGGGTGGGGGCGTTAACTCTGTGGTCAGGACTGTGCTCAAGGTTTCTCTTCCTACTTCAGAGCATCTTGTCAGGGGCTTGCTTCCATCTCTGGGCTGCGTTCCTGCCCCTGCGTGTTGTTGCCCTGCATATGGGGGCCAGGAAGCCGCCAGGTCTCCCCTGCCACAAACTCCTGGCGAGGGGGGGTCAGGGGCAAACCAGAGGGCAGACACAGAGGGCGAAAAGCTGCAGGAGCGAGCAGGTGGGGCAGTAGCTGCAGCCTAACACGTGGCCCCTGGCTGCTCCGTGGCAATGCAAGGATAAGTCAGGGGAGGTTTTGAGGGCAATCACGGGGGCCGAGACAACCTGGTCCTGCACGGAGCCCCAGCTCCGGAGGGGCACACTGAGACCCCCAGGCTGGTGCGGGGGCTGCGAAGGGCAGCCGTGCTGGTCACCCCCCGTCCGGTCGGACAGCCGGCGGCTAGCGGGGAGCCGTGCCAGCTGCAACACGAGGCAGGAGCGATGGAGAATGGTGATGGCAGGGCCTTTCCGTGCGGGGAACAGATAAATGCCGCTAATGGAGGTAATTGGGATGCAGCTGGTACTGACTACGTGCCTCTCCATGCCTTCTTCCCTGCTGCTTGCCTCCAGGGAGGAGGGGTGGGGAGAGACTGGATGCTGCAACAGCCTCTTCGCCTCTGGTCTTTCAACCCAGGGGTGTTGGGGGGGGTTTCTCCCATTGGCGCCGTGCATGTGTATGGGTGCTGGGAACAGGTTGCATGGCCTAGGCTTGCAGGGGCAAGGCAGCTTTGAAGCGCTGTGTGCCCCGTCCCGCCACGGCGTGGACACGAGCATGACTAATGAAGCCACAGAATGATGACTTGGAGAAAGTTTCACCCACAGTGATGCAGTGGCAGCTGCCTGGGGTTAGCCCAGCAGAGAACTGCTGAAACCCCCAATCCAGATTTGGGCAAGTCCCTGTCTGCAGGACAACTGGCTTGCAGCATTACAGAGCCTCTGAGTTTGGGTCCAGACCGCGGTGGCACGGAGGTCTTGGGTTTAGTATCTGCACCAGGTTTAGGGTGTGATGTGGACCAAAGCGTCTGCAGAGCCAGGCTCTGGGGTTTTCAGTCGGACGCTTCTCAGTGCTTTCAAGGGTAAGCCCAGCAAAGGCAGCACAGACAGCGCCCTGTGGGGAGGCTGGAAACTACTGTGAAAGCATCCTTATTGCAACTGAGATGCCAAGGAACGCGAGTGAATCTGTGTCACTGCAAACACTGCAAACCGTTTGTCACACCAAACCAATTTGGTTCCGAAGTGGGTCTGGGCTGATGATAGGCTTGTAGGCAGGCAGCTGCTTGTGAAGCCCAGAGAGAGAGGGGGTGTTGCCGCTGTCATTATATTTGCAATGAGCTATTAATATTGGGCTTTTTGGAAAGATCAGGCGATCTGGCCCCAAAGCACAAAGCAGGAACGTGCTTTCTGGGTAGCAATGGTGCCCCGGGAAGATGCTCCTGGCCGAGTCTCTGCGGAAAGAGCAGGCGCCAGCAGCAGCTGCTGGGAGAGCAGCGATGAAGCGACTGCCTGGCGGGGAGCTGAAAGTGGGACGCATGACCGGGGCTCCGCGGAGGGCTCTCGTCAGGCCTGAACACCCTCGCGCGAGTGCGATGGCACCGCTGCCGCCCGCCAGCTTGGATCTGGTTGCTGCTTTGTGCCGACCCGGGACTGGCTTTTCTAATCTGAGACACGAGCCCCCTTTCAGGGAGCTCTTGGGACGCCCCCAAGCTCGGCCGGTCCTGGAAGGGCGCGTGGCTGTGCTCCCTTGCCTGGCCAGGTTGGGCTCTCGCCCCGTCTCTGCAGCGGGCTCCCGGCCTCACGCTGGAAACAACCCCTTGTCCCCGCGCTGCGCAACGTGCTGCCGGTCGCTTACCCTCGGCAGCCCAACCGGCACCTGCTCGCCCGACGCGGCCGCTCGGACTCAACAGCATCCAGTTGCTGCGGTCTGGGTCCCGGGTCCCGACCCCGGGTTTTGGGGGCTCCACATCGCACTGCGCTGTTGACTCTGACGTTGCCCAAAGCATAGTGCTCTGGATGATCAAAGCCTCGGCTTCTGCAGGTCCCTAAGTGCTAGATAGCAGTGCAAACACATCTGGACCTGAGGGACCCCGCATGGCTTTCTAATGCACTGATTACAGCTGGGAGATAAGAAGCACGACGTAAAATGGTTGGCCTGCTCCCAAGCGCCCTTGAGATGGGATGGTCAAGGTTGTCTCTCCTCAGCAGGCCGTGCATTTGGCCTCCCTGGTTTGGGCTCTTGCAGGTGTCAGGGCCACATCCCTGGGGGCTGCAGTTCGGACCCCCTGGTCCAGGCCTGGGAGTCACTGCACAGATAAGTGCTGCCTTGCCCTGCCCAAGGAAACCGCAGCACGGCTGGCTCCGTTCGGCGGGGAGCCCCGGCAGAGCACGGGGCCGGGGGGGACCTGCACCCAGAGACCTGCCTGGGCTGGAGGAGGCTGCACCGAGGGGGGCCCATCCGGGTCTACCGGCTTTATTCCTCGCATCGTGGGCCGTGATGGTCAGTCCTTGGGACCTGTCTGGATTTGCCCTTCACTGTGCATTGTCCCCTCCTTTGCATAGCAACACAGCTCCATTTCTCTCGGGCTTCCTCTGTCTCACATACGAGCCCGGTGCAAAAGCAAAAGGTACCGGCTTGGTAGGGAGAGGGCGTGGGGAGCCAGTACATCGACTGAGTCCACCTTCCACGTCCTCTCGTTCTGGTACTTCGATGTCTCCAAGGCCTAGCAATCCCTTGCCTGATACGTCGCAAGGTGTCTGCAGATGCAGCAGCATCCTGGTTCCCTCATCCCCAGCCCAAGACACTGTTGGTCTCCATCTCCTCTGAGCTTGGGAAGTTTGCCAGAGCATCCCAAGTTCAACCAGGCCTGTCAAGGATGAATGGTCTGATTGCATCTGTGTAAAGGAAGGCGTGCTCTGCATTTCTGCCCTGCTCCTCGTTCCCGAGGAGGAGCTTGAGGAAGCAGCATCTTTCCCTGAAAAGCGTCCCGCCAAAGGGTTCGCAGCGGCGCCTGTGGATGTCTGCGGGCAGGACCACCCCAACAGGCATCTGACATCTCCTGCTGGGAAACGCAGCAGCCTAGGTCCCAGGCCGGAGGAGAAGCATGTCAGTGGAAACCTCTATTGTTGGGTAGAAAGCACTTAACGTCTGCTTGTTTTTTCTAGAGGATATGCACCTTTCCCTTCCTTTACATCCAGGAAATGAGGTGATTCAGTTCAGAAGTTGTTGCCTTTTTGCAGCTGGAAACTTTGGCCCAGCTCTGGGGATGTTGTTTTTGAGACTTGCCCAAAACCTTGGCTGGTAGTCCGCGTTTTGCCTGGAATCTGTTGGCTTTAAGACCCGGAGTCGATACAGGTCTGCTAGCCAAGGGAAGCACGCCGGATGAGCTCTCTGCCAGTGCTCGTTCCCCCTTGCTTTCAGTCCCCATGGGATCTCTCCTACCGAGTTGCTCTTGAGGTCCAAACACATTAAAGCTATTTATTCCCTCAAGTGACTTCCAGCAAGTTCCCATATTGGCGCTGATGTCTGTATTGCTCGGTTCCAGCAAGCCTGCCTGACGGGCTGTGAGAGACCTGGAAACCGAGGCAGAGCGCTCGTTATTAATCTGGGGACCTACAGATTTGTCTCTATATATCTATTTGTGACAAGCCTCCGCCGGTCTCCCCGGCATCTAATAGCAGCAGACGATGTCGGTGTCGCACCTCAAATTTGCATAGCGCAATTATCTCGAAAGAAAACATCCCCAACCTTTGCTGGGGGGAATTTCTGCCAGCGCTGGAGTGCCAGAAGAGCTGGAAGCTGCACCTCATTAGCCATAATGGATGAGATGCTTGCAGCTGAATAGCGATTAGCGCTGAACACCGCTGCTAGACACCCGGGACTGGGCTCGGGAACAGCAGGCAGCACAGCGAGGAGCACCGAGCTGGCTGGGCTGGACACTGAGGGACGTCTGACTTGGGCGGCCCACGTGGGCTGGTGATGGGACAGCGAGGCACCACGGGCAATGTGAAGGGTGGCCGGGGGCACCTCTAAGGCAGGTGCATCTTCGCCTGGATTCGTGCTGTGCTGGGACCATCACGCACGGGACCTTCATCCGCTCCACGGCCTCACGCTGCTCTGCTCCGCTGCAACGCCTTCCAGTAACCCCTCTCGGGGAGGAGGGGACAGCCCGTGTGAGACAGCCGGTGCTATTCCCACGGGGTCTTGAGGATCGCGGTCACCGGGAGGAGACCGCCAGCTCGTGGATCCCGAGCTGGGAGGAGACGAGGGGAGAGGAAAGCGAGACCTCTACGTGCAGGCCCCGGCTGCGGGATGGCAGCGCCGGCCAGGAGACGGATGGTGAGGACCGCACCTCCGCGGGGAAGGCCAGGCAGTCCCGCCAGCTCTCCCAGCCGCTGTCTGCGTGGCGCGGGGACGAGCGGTGGAGCAGAGCCGGGACGCGATGCTGCAGCTCGATTCCCACGGCCGGGTCTTTGTGCCCAGAGGCTGCTCCAGGAGCAGGGCTGCAGGGTCGCGCCGTTGCTGGAAGACGAGCCCAGCGCTCTCCCAGGCTCGGGCGCCCAGTGTTCGCCCAGCAGGGCCCATCTTTCCCCCATACGGTGGCCGCCTCCTACAATAAAAGGAGTTGGTGACCAGCTCCTATCCGGCCCTAAGAGAGGGAAGTGTGGGGGCAACCTTCCCACCCCAAGGACCCATGTCGACTCCCAACTCCTGCCACCACAAGACACTGGGGACTGGGCAAGATGGACCTGTGGCCTGGCTCAGCACATGGCAGTCCTGATGCTCTCGTGTCTCCATGGACGGTCCCAGCTCACGCCAGGCTCGCACAGCGGCGGTTCTGCAGTGACGGCTTCAGAGCGGCTGTCGGGGCTCTTCCCAGCGATGCCTGTCCCCGTGCAAGCATCTCGCACTCAGGACCCTGCACCCTCCCTCAGGCAGGGGGGCCCAGCACCAGCACCCCAACTGATTTGGAGGTGTCTCCACTCCGGGGGCAGCCAGGTTGGGGAGGGGACATCTGAGGGCAGCGGTGCCGCTGTCCCGATCAGCCTATGCAACACTTGTTTCATAGATTTTTTCATACACTTCCCAGACGTTCGGGCTGGAAGGGACCCCGGAGCATCATCGAGTCCAGCCCCCGCCCCAGGCAGGAAGTCAGCTGGGGTCACAGGATCCCAGCAAGACAGACGTCCAAATGGCTCTCGAAGGCGTTCAGTGTAGGCACTTGAACCGCCTCCAGCGGCAGTCTCTACCAAACCACGGGGGCTCGGACAGTGAACAAGTTCCTCCTTATGTCCAGCCTGAATCGGTCCCAGTGAAGTTCGTGACCGGTCGATCTTGTCATCCCTCGGGGCGCTCTGGTGAACAGGTGTCCCCCCCGATCCTGGTGAGCACCCCGATAAATGTGTAGGTGGCCACCAGGTCACCCCGAGCCTGCGCTTCTCCAGGACGAAGAGCCCCGTGGCTCTCAGGTGTTTTCCTGACCTCTGACCATGCGCGTGGCTCTTCTCTGCGCTCTCTCGAGCTTCTCCACGTCCTTTTTGAATTGTGGAGCCCAAAACTGGACGCGGTACTCCAGCTGCGGCCTCACCAAGGCCGAGTACAAGGGAGAAAGACATTCCGGGATTTGCTCGAGAAGCATCTATGGACGCAAGCCAGCGTTGTGGTCTTTTACTAGCTGCAGCATCGCACTGCAGGCTCATGTTCGTCTATTCTGGACAATGGTTTCCTTGCAGTTTTCCACAAAACCTTTTTCCTAATAAATGCATTTTTTAAATAACCCCCCCATGATCCCTGGAGCCTCCCAAGCTGCTTCCCAGGCCTTGGCCATGCAGTTGCTGTGACTGCAGTGGCTGGGTTTGGGCTGTTCTGGCAGGAGGAGGAGAGTCATCCCCATGCAGGCCCCCCCACCCAGCGCTGACTGTGAGCACAGCGGCCCCGGGGGAGCGCGGCGGTTGTTTAAAGACTTGCCGGACTTGTGGAGTATGAGGGGGCTGCCAGCCATTTCCCAGACGTGTCGCAGGGAAGTCACCCACAAGATGCACTGGGGAAAAGGACCTTGAGGTAATGTCCCTTTCTAGTTCTTTAAATCCAATTCTCTGGAAATAAATTCTCCCTTGAGAGCCAACTTCCAGGTCCTGTTGTCCAATAGCTTGGGTGTGTTCTTCGTAAGTAGTTGGATGACAGCTTAGTTTTGCTTCGCTGCCAGGATCTGAATCATCCCTGGCCTGAATAGACATCAAAGACCCAAGAGATTAGACTCCAGCCACCCGGCTCAGGATGTGGGGTCCTCGCAGGGGGTCCGGCTCATTCTTCCTTCCAGCATCTGCCCTCTGCCCTCGTATGAACAGGATGGACCTCTGGTCTGACCCGGGACACGGCAGCTCTCCTGCTCTTTTCTGCCCCGTAAAACTGAGTGGCAGCAGCGTTCACCTGCAGCGACGGGGGGATTACTTGATGCAAGATTTGTTTTACAGCTTGGGGAAAGTAAAACAGAGAGCCATGTTCCCCAGAAGGGACTGCTGCGAGGTCTGGGGTGAGAACAGCGGCTCCCCTTGCCTGGCCCAGGGCCCCAGCCTTGCTGCCTCTCCCGAAGACACCCCGTCTGCTGTTCAGTTCTTCAGCTGCACCGGGACCGATGGCAAAGCTCCCTAGTCTTGCCCCGAAGTGGACAGGACACCTGCTCCCCACCCCAGCCCTGCCTCTGGGGCTTCGCTTGCCTTCCCCTTTCGAGATCACCCTTATCATAAGTGAGGCATAAACCTTGGAGCAGCTGTTACCTGCCCCTGTCCAGCCCATCATGCAGCCTTGAGAGGCTGCCCCCGGGAAGTGGCTCTGTCTATATCTGGATGTCAAAGCCTCCTGTGCTGGTTTCCGCAGGAAGAAGCAGGGCTTGCACCGGGCAGGCTGGGGCGACGGGCTGGGCCGCAGCTCTGCAGAAAAGGACCCGGGGGACAGGGGACAAGAAGCTGAACAGGAGCCAGCGGTGTGCCCTTGTCGCCAGGAAGGGTACCAGCGTCCTGGGTGGCATCGGCAGGAGTGTTGCCGTCAGATGGAGGGAAGTGATTCCTCCCCCTATTCAGCACTGGGGAGGCCACATCTGCAGTCCGGTGTCCAGCTGTGCGTCCCCCGCTACAGAAAGGATGTGGACACATCAGAGAGAGTCCAGTGGAGGGCAATGACAGTGGTCGTGGGGCCGGGGGGCATGGTGAAGCTGGTGAAGAGACTGGTGAATGACTGGAGAATGACTGGTGAGGAGAGGCCGAGGGAATGGGCTGGTTGAGTCTGTAGAAGAGCAGACCAAGGGGATTGAATAGCAGCCTTCACCTCCCTGCCGGGGGCTGCAAAGAGGATGGAGCCGGGCTGGTCTCAGTGGGGGCAGGCGATAGAAGGAGCAATGGGCTCAGGCTGCAGCAAGGGAGGTTGAGGTTAGGAAAAACTCTCTCACTGGGAGGGTGGTGAGGCGCTGGACTGGGTTCCCCAGAGAGGGGGTGCAGTCCTCATCCTCGGAGGTTTTGAAGACCGCGTAGACAAAGCCTTGCCTGGGATGATGTAGTCGGGGCTGGTCCTGCCTGGAGCAGGGGGTCGGACTAGACGTGACCTCCTGAGGCCCCTCCAACCCCCCTTGTCTGTGATTAAGCAAAGAGCACAAGTAATATCACTTCCCAAAAGCCCTGATGGGCCTGGAGGCTGGAACATGGGCGGGAGGCTCAAGATTGCATCCTTGGTCTTAATAAAGCCTCTGTGGGAGGCTAGGTCTGCAGCGGGGGGGAAGTGAATGGTTCAGAGACTGCAGACGGACTGAGAAGCAGCTGCCAGTGACTTGTGGGGCGTGTCCTTATCTGGAAGAATGACTTGGCCCTGAAACCGGCTTTACCGGCTTTGCTAACTGAGCTGTGTCTGGGAAAACACCTGATCTGTGCATACAGCCCTGGTCAACGCACGTACCGGAGAGGAAGACACGCAGGACAGGCAGTGGGGTGAGTGTGTATTGCCACCACAACCTCGCCTGTCACACTCTTGTGTGGTCTGCACCACGAGACGTTGCTTCTGCAGCAGCGTTGTGTGAAATGACGGCCTGACCGCATGCACCCATGGATTTACACGTGTGAACGCACACACACACATGCATGGAGTTGCATTTTACTGTGTATAAAATTCCACTCAGCTACATATGTATATATATAATTAAAAGCAACAATGTCTTTTGAGCAGTTCAGGGCAAGGTAATGACTGTAATTAGACTGCCACGCTCGACCAAAATAGCCTCCCCAAACAGCAGAACTCATTAAATTAGAACTGGATTGGTCACAGATTGATTTAAGGAAATACTATAAAAAACCTGAACATTTTCCACATGCCCCTGTGAAATCCAGACAGCCACCCGGGCTGTCATTTCCTTTCCTACACGAGTCTCTGTGAGGCCTGCGTGTACCGACAGCAGGCATCAGGCATCGAAGCCCATCCTCCTGCTCTCTCACCCCCACGACGGATGCTGAGGAAGCCTTTATTCACCAGACCCTTCAGAGGAACTAGGCCAGACTAGCTTCACTAGCAGCCCATGTTGCTTCCCTTCCTGGTCGCTGGCCTTCCCATAAATCTACTTAATTGTCCAGGACAAAAGAGGAGCAACATAAATAATCAGTAGCAACAGGCAACTTTGCAAGTTAAGTTGAGTTAAAGCAGGAGCCCTTGTCCTTCCGGCTCTGTGTATTCTTCCTGGCTCTCACCGAGTGGGTTGCTAACTTGCTAACGTACAGACAGCGGCAAGCCAAAGGTTTTACCAAGCATGGCCAGGAGTGCTGTTCAGTCCTGGGTTCCCATAGTCCCACAGTTTCTGGGTGAGTTCACTTCGCACACGATGCTTTCACCCACCTGACCTTGTTTATTGGAAAAGTATGTGAGAAGCTGATGGATGTTTCCCGAGAGTTTAACCCTGACTTCAGTGCACACGCCCCATAATGGAAACAGCATGTGAAAAGAAAAGAGAAAACCTTAACCAAACTGAAACCTGGAAGAAACTCGAGAAACTAAAATAAACCCTTGAATGTTTTCTTTAGAGTAAGGCTTGCTGCTATTACTAATACTTGCTGCTAATACTGCAGCCACTGAAAAATACTCCAGACCAAACACTTATCTCATCAGCTGGACAAAAGTTCCTTTATAAATAAATTACCTCAGGCAGAAAGCAAGCCAGGAGGTCGAAATGATGTGGGAACTGTGGTATCAGATCTGGCCAGCTGTTCTTCTGGTTCAATAGTGATGGACATCATTGCTTTTCTGGAAACTACAGGTCTCCTGGGCCATTGTGATTTAAGGCCAACTAAAGGAGATGAGGGCCTTGCCGAGTAGCTCTGTGCGCTCTCGTGCATGACTGTCAAGGCAAAAAAACCCGGGTAAAGCACTACCAGCGTGTGACACATCGAAACAGGAGGAGCTGGCACAAACCGCTGGCTTGAAGACCAGGATTTGCTGCTAAACATTTGACGGTTCTCAGGGAACAAAGGTTGAGAAGCAGTGGGAAGAGCCGTCGTGGCTGGAGCAGGGGGCTCGAAAGGTTGCACGGTTCAGGGGAATGGAGAGGGAGGAGGGACAGGCTCGCTCGTCTTCAAGAGCAAGGGAAACCGCGGGGAGCTGCGACGTGGCGGAAGGGAGACGATAGAGACTGAAGTCACGGCGGGAAGCCTGTAGACGATGTCCTCGTGGGGGAATGACGGCAGAGCCCGGAGCAGTGGTCTCCACCTGCGGGAAGGGAAATTTAGGTTAGTTGTTAAGAAAAACTTTCTCACTAGGTGGGTAGTGAAGCACTGGAGCAGGCTCCCCAGAGAGGTGGTGGACTCTCCATCCCTGGAGGTTTTAAAGCCTGGGTAGACAAAGCCCTGGCTGGGGTGATGGAGCTGGGGCTGCACCAGATGTGACTCCTGAGCTCCCTTCAGCCTCATTGCCCGTGGTGTTATAATGGTCGGGGTCTCCGGCGGGCTCCCAGGCTCACAGCTGGTTGAGGTGGGAAGTATCTCCGTACCGCGGAGCGTACGTCCAGGATTCACGTCATGACGGACAGCTGTAGCTGCTCAGTGCTGTTCTCTTGATGACCAAGGACCAGCAAGTTTCGTTTTTCGTTTCAGTTTTGGATTGCTGAGAAAGACTGCCGCGCCCTGCAGAGCATCGGCTCTTTGAGCGACGTACGGTTTCAGGATGGTTTCTATGAATCCTGAGGGCTCCTCTTTCTCTCTCTCTCTCTCTGTGTTGGCAACCTGACCGTTTCTCTCGCATCCTGTATTTATGTACATACGGAGTTGGGCACAAGTTTTTTTCCCATCTGCTACTCAGCGCCCATGCGTCTGCTTCTCTCCCAGAGACCCGAGGCACTGGGCTATCTGGAAGCTGGCCTGTGTCTATCCCAACCATGCAGCTGGCCCATTAAAAGGCATCACCCACGAGAATTCGCACCTCTCACTTTTTTGTTTTAAAACGTTTCGTCTTACCTCGAAGACTCAAAACTCCTGCCGCCCCCCTGGACCCCGCGCTCCCTCCTTTGCTTCCACTGACAAGATAATTTTCACGCCTCATCTTAACATTGACAAGATGTTCCTCCACACATTTGTTCGGAGAGAGAATTAATTTTTTGCACCTCTTGTCATTTCCAGTTACATTTTTCCCCCAGCTTTCTGGGGGCAGGTGTTTGCGTGAAAGCCCATCTACATAATAGAGCTGATAAGGTTCGTGCCAACAAATTACCCAGCATCAGACATTTGCTGGGATCTGCTGGTTCCAGATGCCCAATTAGGCGCATTGCCGGAGTACAAGTTTCCAGCGATATTTTTAGCCTCTCCCTGATGGGTTTTTTATTTTTTGTCTCCCAATTTAGCTTGGCTGAAATCAAACTTTCATTGTTAGTTTGCGCTGCTACGATTTCCCAGGGAGAACGAACTGACTGCCAGCGCGTCTCACAGGTCTGGAGAGGTCGGTGTGTGCTAAGGGAGGTGTGAGCGCACACGTCCGTGGCGCCCGCTCCCGGCGTGGACGGCCTGCACGCGTGGGGCAGCTCGCTGCTCCCTGAAGGAGGACTCGGCCGTGCTGTGCTGGGCCCGCGAGCGTGGGGCGTTAGCCCCCCCCCAGCAGCTTTCTGCCCCCCGCACCGCCCCGCGGGGGCAAGCCCGCGCTCCTGTCCATCACGGGCCGCCCAAAGACTTGGATCTGGAGCTGCTGCAAAGCGACAGCACGCGACTTGCAAATATTCCCACGCGTACCTGCCAGCTGGGCACCCACCTCGCCGCGGAGGCCTTCGCTCACGAGCGGTTTCCCCGGGCTCAGAGGCAGGCCCTGGCTTTCGAAGGCAGCTGGCGATTCTGCATGGCTCAGGGCCAGGGGCCAGCTTCAGACCGGGGTGGGCAGCCGGGTTTTCTGAACGCGCCGGGCACGTGCCCGTAGCACGCGTCTCGCCGGGCACCTGAAAGCATTTCAGAAGATTTCGGGCTGGGTGCGGAGGAGCACCCCGAATTGCACACCCCACGCCTCTCTTCCTGCCTCCAGCGTGTGCGTGTGCGCGTCTGTCTAGCAGGACGCTGACGTGTCCCCCATCCCCGGAGTATCCAGGCACCTCCGTGTACTTGTTCTCACAGCGTTTTATGATCCTCGGTGGACAGGAGATGTCTGGGGCACGGAGACGCCGCTGTCCCTACTCCGAGGCCACAGAGCTGGCTCGTGACAGAGCTGGGGACTGGACTCCTCCTGCGGTGGGGCTTGCGCCCTGGCCCGAGGCCTTGGGGTCGTGGCCATCTCTCCTTGCAGGCAGTTTGCAGGATAGGCAGCAGCTGGGAGCGCCCGGGCACACCGGGGGGTGTGCGTACGGCTGCCAGCCCCATTTCTATAAGGAAGTCCCTGTTTCCGTGGCTCGTTTAGATGTCTTCCAGCTGCCAAGGGAGAGGGTCCAGGCCGGCCCTGCAGCCTGCGAGCTGCTTGGGGAGGAGGTGGTCATTAACGGAGCTGGACCACGCTGGGGATCCCCCCCGACAGCAGAGCCAGTGGGCAGCGCTGCCTGCAGAGCGGGGATGCGCCCCAGATGCCAAGGTCTGAAGCAGCAGCCAAGACCGCGGAGGTAACTGGAGCTGCTGAATACCAAGGAATAGACAACACAAAAGGCTTTGGAGCCTGACCAAGCCTGGCTGTTTAGACAGGGCATAGGTGTTTCTTTGGAAGGAACACCTCGTCCCTGCTTGGACACGCTGCCTTCTCCATTGCACTGATTTAATTCTGCCCACACGCCCTCACTTGCTCTCGTATCTACCAACACACCGGTGTCACGGATGCCTTGTGCCCAGGGAAATCAGTCATTCCAGAGGGTAAATTGGGCACCTACGAATGCAGGCTTCCAAAAGCAGAGGCCACCTCTGGTCTAGGTGGCTTGCCCGAGGCCTGCAAGGGAAGTCGGTGGCAGAGCCAAGGTCCGGACCCAGGAGTTCCCGGCTCGCTGCCTGCGGTCAGCTTGCGCACCGCTCCTCGGGGCGGCCGTGCCCCTCTGCCAAACAAGAACAGCAAACACACGGAGAGCGTCGCCGTGCCATTATATAAATCCACGGCGCGCCCACATCCTGAAGCCCGTGTGCGGGTCTCGTCCCCACACCTCAAAAAGGGTGTCGCAGACTTAGAAAAGGTGCAGAGAAGGACAACCAAAACAATCAGGGGAGAGGCCATGCCAGGAGAGACTAAAAAAGGCAAGGGCTCCTTATTTTGGAAAGGAGAAAGCTGTGGGAGGACACAATAGCGGTCTACAAAATCATGGCTCCCCTTGATTTCGACGTGCTTTAAACCAGAGCCCAGCACCGGCAGTCCTGTCCCTTCTGCCTCGGCTAGCACAGGTCAGGGCCCGGAGCCATCGAGCCCCTCCGGCTAATGCAGCTGCCGCACTTCTCCGTGCCCGCGAGCGCTGCTGGGGTGGAGCGCTGCCTCTTGTGAACGCGGCACTGCGGCGTGTCCACCCTCCTGGGCCACGAAGCGGCAGCGTCTCCGTTCAGCGAGGCAGCCTGGCCCTCTCGGCAGCTCCGCGGCCCCGCCGAGGGGGTGGAGAAGCTGCAGTTTTTCATGTCCTGGGCATCACTGAAAGACCTCTGGCTTCTTCCTGGGGTCAACAAGCCAGTGCTCGAGGGTGTCTTTTTTGGCTCTTGAAACGCATCTAATTCTTTCGGCGTGTTTGTTTGTCACAGTAAATGCGGAGCTGTCCTTCGGAAAGCAGCCTGGGGACCGGCGCTGCGGAGCGAGCCTGCGGCAAGCCGCTGCTCATGGCTTGCTCGAGGAAAGGGAGATACCCGGGGGCTCTTCTATTTAGCTTAGGAAAGAAATGTGGCTTTTCAGCCCTGAAAATATCTGCAAGCACTAAATGAATCCTTTGGGTTAGCGCTCATGTATGAAGCCAGGAGGCTCCGGTTTGCCTCTCTGGCAGGGTCATGGTCAGATGCTCCAGGGAAGGAGGTGGCTTCCCCCCGGGGAGAGAAGCACGGCTCTCCTGTCCCCTTGGATGTGGCAGCTGCCGTCCTGGGGGCACCGGGGCCACGGCGAGGCAGGAGCGCACGCCCTGCTCTGGGACTCCCCGGCTGCCAGCGGGGCAGGCTGTCCATCTGGGAGTCAAGGACACGTGTTGCTTGCACCGAACATAAGCACTGCCGTGGATGGGGTCAGACCCTAGGTCCGTTGCGCCCAGTCCCGCGTCACACAGCGGCGGAGCCTGGAGGGAGAGCAGCGGTGACTGAGCTGGGTTTGCCCCGTTCCTTCCTCCCGTGCAGCCCCCAGCACGGCGGGTCCAGGCAGGGCTGATGCCAAGGCCATGCCCCTCGCTCCCGGATCCATAGTGACCGATGCCCCTTTCCTCCCAGCGCGCGTCCATCCCCGGTGAACCTGGCTGAAGTTTCAGCTTCCACCGCATCTGGTGGCCACGAGCTCCAGCCGCGCGTGACCCACGGGGTGGAAAAGTGCCTGGCATTCGTTTTGAACTTACTACCGCCTCGTTTCATGTTGTGCCCCTCACTCTTGTCCTTATCGCCTGCCCCCCAAGCGTCTCTTTTCTAAACTGAGCAGGCCTGGCCTCTTCACCCCCTCCTCACGTGGAAGTCCTCCCTACCACTAACCATCCTTCCCCTGGAGTGCCTTCACCCCCCGGCCAAGCCGGTCTCCAGGCCCAGAGCGGGTCCGACTGTGCTGGTAGCAACAGCAGCGTGCAGCCGTTCCTCGCCGCGCTCTGCCCCGCTGTCCTGCGTCTCCGTGCCCCGCGCGGCCCGGCCCGAGCAGCCTTCGCTCTCTGTAGGTCCCAGCCTGGCCCAGTCATGGGCACCCATCCCCGCTCCCCCTGCTCTACCGGGGCAGAGCTGCGTGTTGTGGCTCATGGTTGTCAGGACTGACTGTACAGCTTGGCAGTGGTTTGTCTGGGCCGGCCCTGTCTTAGGCAGGGGTTAGAGTCACTGAGTCATAGACAAGCAGGGTTGCAGGGAGCTCAGGAGGTCACGTCTAGTTCAGCCCCTGCTCCAGGCAGGACCAGCCCCAGCTGCATCATCCCAGCCACGACTCCAGATGTGACCTCCCCGGCGCTGAATCGAGGGGAAGAATCACTGCCCTCCATCTGCTGCTACGCTCCTACCGATGCACCCAGGATGCCGGTACCCTTCCTGGCACCACGGGCACACCGCTGGCTCCTGTTCAGCTTCTTGTCCCCTGCCACCCCCGGTCCTTTTCTGCAGAGCTGCTGCCCGTCCCGTCCCATCCCGTCCCCCCAGCCTGCCCTGGTGCAGGGGACTGCTGTGGAGGGCCCCGCAGCCCCACTGCTCTAGGGTCCAGACTTGTCCCAGCTGGGAGACAACGCTCCAAATTCCCTTCCAGCGTGAGCTCGCCAGGGCTGGCCTGCACGCAGCGTGGGACTGCGGGGCTCTGCCGGCGCGGGTTGCATGCAGCGCTGCTGCTCACCCCGCAGTCGTTCATCCCCAGACGTTCGCCAGGGAGGAGCTTTGCCCCAGATGCTTTCATCAAGGGCTTAGATAAAAGAGAACTGCTTGCAGTTGAGAGGCCTGCTGCTGCTTTGTTGTTGCATCTCAAAGAGGCTTTTCCCTTTGAGTACTGCGGGCTCCCCATCCGGTGAGACAACTTGGCAGTTCTCTCTCAGGCCCGAGGGAAATCTGCATTGATTCAGTTGATCCAGCTATTACCACCGCAGCTCCCGAATGCAGATTCGCTTTGCTGGCTTGATGGAGCAGGGCAGGTCCCTGCGCCCTCTCCACGTGCAGTGACCAGGGCAGAGGGCGAAGGGCTTGCACGGCCGGGCGCTTCCATTGTCACTGGAGCAGACGGGCTCAGCCAGCAGCGGAGCAGGGAAGACCCTAGTGTGTCCCCAGACGCAGCGAGAAACGTTTTGTCATCTTTGCTGGCTGAGTGCAGCTGGGCTTGGGGTCCCGCTGGCCCCGCCGCCGGGGACGGGGTGGGTTAGCCCCACATGTAGCTTATCTCCGAGAGAAGAGCCGACCCTTCTTCTCAGCCTGGCAGGGGATGCCACGATCACCGCCTGGGTGGAAGGGAGCATCGGCCCGGGAGGTTTTGCTGTACCTAGAAAGGGAGATCGCCGCCTCCCTGGCCCCCAGTGACGTTGTGTAGTGGTGGCTGGAGACCTGTCCACTGCAATGCATGCAGACCGGCCCCGCGAGAGTCGACTACAGCTTCCCAGTGGGAGGACTCACCGATGCCCGGGTCGGAAGGGACCTCAACAGATCGTCGAGTCCAACCCTGAGCCAGTGGCAGGAAAAAGTGGATCTTAGCTATACACTTCATTTTATGGCAATGGAGGGTTTCTCCCGAGCTTGCTCCTCCTCTGGCCTTTGGGATAAAGGCAAGCGCGACTTGGGGCGTCTGCACTCCAGGGCCCCCGGGCTTGGGCCTGTACATAGGATGCTTGCCGTGGACTGGGGGGATCTGAAGCCCCAGGAGAGGGGAGGGAGGAGATTGCCGGTGGCAGCGCCGCGTGGGCCTGAGCTCTGCTGGGTCAAGATTGGGAACTTGACACTTGGGAGTTGCCCAAGTGAATTCAGGACCCTTATTTCTCTATCTCTAGCCTTTTCCAGCTGCCTGGTCCAGCTCACGCGCCAGGCCCAGGCGGTGGGCAGCAGCAAGCCCCCAAGCCAGTGCCGCGTGGCAGAAGGTGCCGGTCCATTCCCTCCACGTCCCAGCCTGGCCTCAGGCTAGCTGGAGGCAATGCAGATTAGCCGAGGCCGACTCATTCACGGGAGGCGAGACCAGCGAGCCTGCCTTGCACACTGCTCGGGATTGAGCACAGGGCGTGCAAGGGCCGTTCACAAGCAAGGGAGCGCAGAAGGTGTGGGCTGATCACAGGCAGCGGCAGGTGGGGCCAGGAAAGGATTTATTTATTGTCTAGAAAATAAAAACAAACCTTCTGATAAGACTCTGGTTCAACAGCAGACCGGCAGGGAGGGTGCCGATGCCCTCGGCAGAGATCGGGCATTTGGGCTATAGGCACGGCGCCGTTGCCTGCGGGCCGCGTCCCTGCGTGCCAGGCCGGGCTGTGCGGAGCCGGCTGCGGCGCGGCACTCGCGCGGGGCGGGGGTGGGCAGGACTGCAGCATCCCCAAATGGACTGTCACGCCGTGCTGGCCAAGTGCTACATTTCGACAGGAATGGAAATTTTGTTTTGGAAAGCATCTAAATTTCGGGCCTGCTGGAACAGGTTGTTTGGATGCAGCCCACATGCTTCGCTCCGGTTTGAATTCTGCCCTGCCTTGCTATTATAACTGCCAGTTCAGCAGAAAGCGCCTTTTCAAATGAAAAGCGGCTTTGCAAAGAAAATTGAAATGCTCCCTTCCAGCCGGGAGGCTTCTTGAAAAGCTTCCTTTCAGGGTATTTTTTGGGAGGGGAGGGCGGGGAGGGACAGAAGCAAGTTTCTGCTTTGTTGAAATGGCATTTCTAAAGGGAGTGTTGAAGTGCTGTGATGGTCCAGGAAATATGTGAGAGACGGTGATTTTTGTGGGTGAGATCTTTAATTGGACCGGCTGCATGGCCGGCGTGGGCGTAGACGAGCTTTCGGGTGTCGCGGGACCCTTGCCGGGTCTCTGGAGGGGGCGGCGCGGCAGAGCCAAGAAGCAGGGGGAGCAGGAGCTTGTTTAAATCCCCACATGTCCAAAAGGGCAGGATTTAGGAGCAATGACCAGGGAGCCGAGAGAGGAGGGAGATGCAGTAAAACACCCGATAATGGAAGAACGGGCTGTTCATGATCACCCGTGAAGTGCAGCAATTATTGAGCGTCAGGTGGGTTGCAGGGGACCCCGCCGGCCTTGCCTTCGCTTGGGCTCTGGTTGTTAGCGCCCAACAGGTTTGCGAGGGTTTGCTCGCAGGCACCAGTTGTGTTCCCAGGCATCAAACGTCCTTCGAGCGCAGAGAGCTCTCTCCTGGGAGGGAGACGTTTTCCCGCAAGCTGGCTCCTGCGCTGGGCATCAGGATTATCGCTACGTGGCAGGGGCCTGGCAGAGTTTGGGCTCCCACGGCAGGCGCTTGGCAGGCAGCTGGCAGGACACAGTCCCTTTGCCCTGAAGAGCCTTTAAACGAGGGGGTGAGGACAGACGGGGGCTGGGAGGACGGGGGCGCGAGGCACAGAAAGGGTCCTCGGGGTGGGATGTATTTACGTGCATTGAGGTCACATCAGCGGAGCCGCTCGCCGGCGGTGCTGCCGGTGCCACGCCACCAGGCGAGAGCTGGGCCAGGCTCGCTGCAGGCATGCCGCCCCGATGGCAGGCTGGTTTGCCCCGGGGTAGCGACACGAGACCCTGCAGCAATGCAGTGCGTTACATCACGGGGCTGCTCTTCATTTCCTCGGGTGTGAAAACTGGAGACACGGCTGGGTCCAGCTCCGAGTCCTTCGGGGGGCTTGGGCTAGCGCTTGGGCCCGCATCTCCTGAGCCACGGGCGGAGAGCTGGGCAGGCGGCGCTGCCCCCGGCTAGCTGAGCCCTAGCAGAGGACGAGGCGGAGCCGGCACCTCCGTCCCGGTGGCACGTGCGAGGCCGTGCTACCCTGCAGTCAGTGCACGATGGTGGCATGCACAGACCCCCCAGGTTCGCCGCCGCCGCCGCCTAGCATTGCCACTGCAGCTGCCTGGCCCCGTGCTCTCTCTGCAGCAGCCCCGTCCAGCCCTGGCCCCTGGGACACCCCGCTCTGCAGCAGCTCTGGGGGGGCAGACGAATCCAGGCTGCCGCGGGAGTGGGGGCCCGTCTCCCCACCCAGCGCCTGCCCACTGGGAGGGGGCCGTGGCTCGCGTGCGGGGGTGAGGAAAGCCTGTGGGCCCAGCCCGGGCAGCGGGGGCTGGCGCTTGCAGCGTGGGACTCGCATTTGCACATCGCACCTTTTCCTGGAGGCGCGCCGCCCACCCCTGCAACGCGGCAGCTGGCTCGGCAGCCCACGCAGGAGCCGGGGCAGGGAGGAGACGCGGCAGCCGGGGGCCAAAGCTGCCGCAAGGCTTCCTGCTGGCTCCTGCGGCGGGCCCCGGTGCCGCCAAGGGGGAGGCAAGGCCGGCAGGCGTGTGGTGGGTGACGCCTGCACGGCTCAAAGGGAGCTCCCTGGGCGGCTCCGAGAGCGCTGCCCTGCACCCCGCCACCCCGCCGGGGGATCTGGGAAGGGTCAGCCGGCTGTGCGAGGCCGCGGCGGGAGCCTGTCACCTGCAGCGCTCGGGTCATTGGAGCCCTTGATGCGCTGTACGACTTTGCCCAAGTTTTTTCCTCCGGCAGAGCTGACAAGGCTGCTAAGCCCAGAGCGCGCCGTGGTGCTTAATTACATCTCCTCGCTTGCAGGGTAGCTGCAAACCCCTTTGCGCCTCTTCCTCCTGTGACTGGCTGCACGCGCTGAAAGGCTGTAGGAGGGAGCGGTGGCAGAGGCTGAAGGTTGAGCCGTGTTCCTCCCTGCGCATTGACGAGCCCTGCTTTTTTCCCTAATTGCATCATTTAAAATGCATTCAAGGCTTCCCTGGACACTCGTGTTTGGAGCTGCCGCCCTTGGAACAGCAGATGAAAGGCTGCAGCGATCCAGACACAAAGAGCCGCCATTTCCCACCTCCCTTCCAGCACAATTTTGCTCTCTTTCCCCAATTTAGTGTGTCAGATTGTGATGATGAGAGCAGCGCTTTCCTGACACGGAGAAGGGAGCCGACGCCTCGCACCAGCAGAGCGGGCTCCTGACAAGCCGCAGACGCACTGAATCCTAATGAGGGCTTATGCAACCTCGTGAACTGGGGGGTCAGGACCAACGAGCCCGGGTCTATCCCGGGTGGCAGAAGCCTGGGCTCCGCGGTGCTGAGACCTCAGGTGAGGACGGGCTTCGAGGCTGATGGACAATCTCCCCCGTCCCGACATCTTGCCGCGGAGGCCCCGGCTCTGGCGGGAGTAGCTCTTCTCCCCTTCCTCTCCACGACACGGAGCTGTCCCAGCTGGGGACGGATGTGGGCTGTGTTTAGCGAGAAACCATGATTCACGCTCAATGCAGTGGTAAAACACTCTGCCACGTGGCAGCAGATGCCGGCTGGCTCGGGCGTGGGCTGGCGGCTGGTCCGTGCGCCAGAGGTGGGGGACGGTCTTCGGCTGTGCGCGGCCGTGCAAGGAGCCACGGCTGCAATGACTTCCTCCGCCGAGGGGCTGACGGGCAGGAGCGAGCCTGTGCACGCCGGATGTACCAAGGGCCAGATCCTCTCCGCAGCTGCCAGGGCCCAAGAGCGAACCTGAGCACGCCCCGAACAGCCAGGGCTACACGCGTGCTGCAAATGCCCCCGTTGTCCCCCCGGGCTCGGCCGCGACAGGCAGGGAGCAGGAGGGCACCCCCCTACGTTTTGCATGCGTGGTTCTTCGGGGATGTCCGGAGGATTTTGCAGTGCACTGGAATAAAAATGCCGAGCGTTTGGGCCTTGTCCGTCTGCTCAAGGTCAGACTGATGCCACGTCTGGGGTCAGGACAGTCAGTACGGGCTGGGGGTCGGGGGGTAGCAGGGCCCAGGTCTTTTCACCTGGGATCTCTCAAGCATATTTTAACAACCTTTCCAGAGCCGTGGCCCTGCCAGCTTTCCCTGGGGCAGGTTTGGGTACGACGTGCGGTGCTGTGCTAGGGGTGACCGTGTTGCTTTACGGTGAGTTTAGCTGATGGATTTGTAGAGGATGGTTTGGACAGGGCCGATCCTGCCTCGGGAAGGGGCTGGACGGGACGTGACCGCCGCAGCTCCCTGCCAGCCCCGCTTCCCTGGAGGGCCGTGCTGCTGCCCTGCCTCCATGCAGCCGCGTGGATCGCTCGAGGCCACACGAGAGATCGGGGAAGTGGAAACCCCCCGCCCCGGCACCGCTCCTGGATTCCCTCCGCGGCCGGTGTGGCCCCGCGAGCTGCGGCCGGGCTCTGCGGCGCGCTGCCACAGGCTCGGTGCTCCTTGCGGTTAGAGACAAAACCAAACGTGTGTTTTGAGCTACAGGGGAGCTCCGGGTCTGGAAGCAGCAGAGGGTTTTGTCTGCATGCCCAGCATACAAATGTGCCCCGCTCAGGGGCTGCGATGAAAGCCTGCCGCAGCCCGCAGCACCGCTTCGGCCAGGGACGAACATGGCCCGGAGCCGCGGCGCCTGCTTGACGCCTGCTGCCGGGCTCGGGGCGGGACGAGAGCGAATGGCTCCGCCTGGGCGCGGTGTGCCCGAGAGCCCAGCCTTCCCCCGGGACAGTGCCGCGCCTGCCTGCGTGCCCGGCCCCCGCTGCAAGGCTGCGCGTGCATTAAAGAGCCCCCAGAATAACCCGAGCTCAGGACGCCCGTCTCCTAGGGGAGCGCCCAACCACTCAACGGGGAAGCCCGGCTCCTGCCTGCCTGTTCCCAGCTCAGTTAATCCATTTAGAAAGAGGCAGTGATGGGCTGACAGACAAAAATAACATTGGCAGCAGAGCCCAGGGCCTAGGGAAGGGCTGCAGCTGCGGGGCAGCATCACCCACCCCCTGGCGTGCTCCCCTCCTGCCCTTGCACTCTCAGGAGCCCATGGAGGGGGCTCTACCCACTAGGCTGGGGGACCCCCTGTCCCCTGTTGGCTTTCCCCCGGGGGACCTCCGTCAGTAGAGATGCCTGCAGGGTCTGCTTGCTCCTAGGAGGCCCTGCCCTCCTAGCCCAGCTCCCCCCGGAGCAACCCCTGCCTCGAAGGACTCCCCGAGTGCGGGACAGTCCCCGTGCCCCAGGGATGCCGCGAGTGCGATGGCGGCAGTGGCCCGGGGCTGGCGGGTGCTTGTGCCTCGCTGGATGTGACTGGTGTGCCGCACACCTGGGTGCCCTTGGCAAGGAGCCAGGCGTGGTGGCGGTGCCCAGGCGCTCTCATGCCGCGCCGGGGGAGCGTGTGAATGGGGGAAGTCCTCTGTGCTGTGTGACTCAGCTCGTGCGGGCACCGGCACCCCCACCTTCCTGCTCTGACGCCTCGGCTCCTTTCCGCAGCTCGGAGCCTGCTCGCCGGCACGGACACGCGGCCTGCCCGCCAGCGCTCGTTAGGGGACCGAGACCTCGTGCGGCACACGAGCCGCCATGTCCTGGGTCGGGCCGCGTCCCAGGGAAGGGGAGTGACGGGTCCCCCTTCCTCTCTCAGCGGCAGCCTCCAGCACGGCAGGTCCAGGACGTCACTTGATGCAGGCGGCCCCCGGGAGCTGGGCATGGCTGGGTGGGTCTGGCCAGCCCAGGCCCCAGGTCATTCATGGCAGGGTTGCCAGCCCAGCGGCAGGGAGAGTTGATTAAGGACCCTGGCTAACGAGCTCTGTGGGTGGCAGTCACCCCCCGGCGCCTGTTTGCAGCACAGGTGAGTCTGGGTTGACGAGCAAGGCTCTGACTCCCCTTTGCAGCTGCCCTGCTCGCCGTCCCGCGGCTCCCGGTGCTGCCTGCCTGGCACGGGCGGCTCTGCCAGGGACACAGAAAACAGCCGAGCCAGCACAAAACTCCTCTTTCCGCACCAAAACGTGGTGGTGCGACAGCATCCCCTGGTGGGCACAGGCAACGTCCCCGTGCCCCGGCACGCGCCAGTGCCCTTCCATTTCCCCGGGGCAGGGGCACGGACGGCGGGGCGGGGAACAGCATCCCCGCTCAGCCTGGGCCCCACAGCCAAGACCAGGGCTGCTCGGCCCCGGGAGCCGCTCCACTATTGCGGCCGGCGCCTCGCACAGGTTTCACCCCAACCCACCCCAAACCCAGCACCAGGAGTTGCCCCTTGCTGGGGGGCAACACGGACCATGCGAGCACCTGCAATGCTTGGGTTTTATTGGGGTGTCCCAGCGGCTGGGGGGTCTATCGGGTTTTCTTGGTGTCTCCAGCAGGGATTTTCAAGGGGGTGCTGCTCCCTGCGGCCAGGCCGAGCGCACAGGCGCTTTTCAGCAAAACCCGTGGTTCTTGATCTGCACGTCGGTGTTTCTCTTCCTGAGAGGGGGGAAGGCACGAGTGAGGCCGGCGTGCTGGGAAACATCCATTGACAATTAAATCCCAATGGAGAAGCCACGCGCAGCCCCCGCCAACTGCGCCAGCAGCAGCGATGTGAGGGCACGAGGCGGCCCTGTGCCAGGATCGAATCCTGCAGCCCAGGCCCCTACCCGCACCATTTCGTACGGCACATCGCCGCTGCTCTCGAGCCCTGGCAGTGCCCTCCCGTGCTGACGTGCCGTGCCCCCGCGCCAGCCCTGCCCGTGCCACGCACTCCCGTCCTGCAGCACTACTGCTGCGCCAGGGCTCGACGCGCTCCCTCAGCCCCGGCTCAGCGCCGTCTGCTTGGCCCGTCCCACCCTGTCACCACTGCAAGGGCCAAGGACACTGTTTATCACTCCCATGTGGCCTCTAAAGAAGCCTTTTGCAGGCAGCAGCCGTCCGGTCAGTGGCAGCATGCCGGGAGCGCGACCGACCGAGCAGCAGGGCTGTGCAACCTGCACGCCATCTCCTCCCTCGGGAGCTTCCCCGGGAGTCGGGCAGGCGCTGGGCTTTCTCGAAAGAAAAGCCCAGCCAGTTTTGAGCAGTAAGCGTCGAACGGTCCGGGAAAGAGGGCTCGGAAAGGGCACAGACACGCTCCACTGTGGCTGCCGAAAGCCCGTCACTGCCGTCCTGCTGCCCACGGCACCGCTGACTGCAGCTGTCGGCGCCCCCGGTCCCGCTCCCCACGGGCCTCTGCTCGGGCCTCTGAAGCATCTCCCGCTTCTCTCCCGTCCCCAGGCATCTCGCTCGTCAATCTGGGCCAAGCCCTTAGCCCTGCCCGGGGATGAAGGACGTTGTCCCCTCCCCTCCCCTCCCGCCACCACAGACCACATCCCCGGCGCTGCGGGGAACCAGAGGGGAGCCGTTGCTGCCATCCAGCGCCCCCGAGCTGGGATTAGAGTCGGTGCAAAGAAGGGAAGTGCTGGGGACCCCGGGAGCGCCGGGTCCCTGAGTACGGCCCCCCTGCGAGCACCATCCCATCCGCGCGCCGGCCTTTGACTCCTGCCGCCTGTCAAACACCCTCTGAGGCCTCGAAGAAATACAAATGTCTTGAGCTCGCGGTTCAGAGACGATACCTTGTATTTGACCAGTTGAAAAACTGCAAAAAAAAGATCTTTTTCTGTAAGATTTATTTTTTGCAGTTTCTCAGCTGGTCTAATAAAAAGGATCATCTCCGCACCAAGAGCTTGAGATTTTTGCATTTCTTTTTCCCTCAGACCAACACGGCTACCAGATACACCTCTTAGGCCTTAACATTTGAGGCCGGCGAGGAGGGCAGGCAGGGGCGAGGAGGGTCTGGGGCCGGAGGGGCAAGCTGACCCAGCAGGGATTTCCCACGCGGCTTTTCTGCGGGCCAGATCCTGCCCTCGGTTACAGCAGGGTCCGTCCGGCATCGGCCTCTTCGTCGCGGCGACGATGGAGCCCCTTGGCTCTCGCCGCCTCCCTGCTCTCATCTGCACTGTGATACCTGCAGCATCCTTACTCATCCAGAACCTGCCTCAGCCCCCCCAGAACCAGCAGAAGTCTTGCCAGATGTTAGACCAGGCCCCGATACGCTGAGCGCAGGGGCAGAGGCCAGGAGAGAGCGAAGACTGGGGCGATGCTTGCCGTGCAAGCCAGCACAGACGAGACCCCAGGGGACTCTTTATCCTTGGAGACACCTGGCACGGGCGCGCAGCACCGGGGGCAGCTCTTCTTGCACGAAGCCCGGAGACTCACCGGTTCTCGGCACACAGCACGCACTCGTTGGGGTACACCTGCAGGTCAGTGCCGCACACGGGGTCCAGGATCCGGGGGCAGCCGCTTTCCGGAAAGTACTTGGCGCACGACGGCTGGAAAGGGGTGGGGGTGACAAGGGCGAGACGTCAGTGCCCAGAGACCCCTGGGCTGGCAGGGTCCTGCTGGAGATGGGGCTTTGCCGGGGCGGGGGGGCAACGGGGGTACAACGCCCTGACGGGTCGCACCCCGGCGCCTGTTTTCGGCCCCGCTGCTTTCAGATCTCAGCGCCGGGATGGGCACCGCACGGCCCCACGGACGCCGTCTGCGCCGCCCCTCCCGGGCGTGAGCTCAGCCGGGCCGTGCGCCGAGCCAGCCCTTCCCGCCCACCCACCCACCGGCCTCGCAGCTCTTCGCACAGGGACGTCTTGAGCCTGTTTTACTGGAAGGAAGCAAAGGCCCAGCAAAGCCAAGGGACGTGCCCAGGGTCCCTTAGCAGGACGGTGGCAGGGCGGGGGCACAACGCAGCTCTCCCAACGCCCTGGGGCCGTGCTGCTTCCCGCACCCCGCAGCACCGGCTCCCCGGCCCGCGGACGAGCTGCTTTGGCGGCTGCAGGTCAGTGCGAAGGAGGCGCCGTTACCTTCTCCCAGACGCCGGAAGGATCTTCGGGTGCTGCATTGCCTAAAACACAAGGTGTTCAGAGCAGCCCTTAGCGGTGAGCGCCGGCAGCTGGGCACAGACGGTCCAGGTGAGCTGACTGTGCGTCCCGCCGCGCCCAGCCCTGCAGCACGCCCCAGCCCCCCCCTGTCCCCACGGCCCTCCCCTCCCCCCAGCATCCTGCTCAGGGCCAAGCCCAGCGGCGCTGACTCCCCCTGCCGCTCTCACCGCCTCCACCCCAGGCTGGCAGGGAACAAAGGGGGGCTTGTGCTCCCCAGCGATGATTCAGGGGTGCCCCCAAGTGCACCTGGGGGGCCCAATCCTGCTCTCGCAGGCGCGGGTGTAAGTCAGGAGCCTGCTCTGCGATTGCGGGGGGGGGTTGCACTGCTGGGGGAGGCAGCGGGGGACCGAGTGCTGCCGGGCTTCCAGCCCCACCGTGCCCTGCCCTGCACCCCGGGCTCCCTGCCCTGCCACGAGTGCAGCTCCCTGCGCCAGGCAGCCACATCCCCACGCCGTGCCCCTTGCACCTCCAAGGGGTCGGACCTCACAGGAGAGAGGGGTCTCGAGGGCCGCGGGCACTCACCGGGGCAGCAGCACATGGCTGCGGCCAGGAGCAGGAAGAGGAGGGTGGCCTTCATGGTCGAGACGGCTGGGACCGGGCGCTCAGTACAGCCACAATGCACCTTGCTCCAACAGACCTCTCTCGGCGAGTCCCGGTGCCACCGCTCCACCTCACCTGGCCGTGGCTCCCAGGCCCCGCCCCCCAGCCATCAGTCTGGTGGCCTTGGCTGGGGTGATTAACTGCAGGATGATTAATTGTGAGCTGCAAGGACGTCTCTGGATTGCACACAAGTTGGCTGCAGCAGAGGGGCAAGAGCTGGGCAAGGCCAACCGTGGGGAATGCCCCGGGGGGAGCAGCTCCCTGGCTCGTGGGATGCAGGATGCCGCGTGCCCTGTGCAGAGGGGGCCAGGCAAGGAGGCATCCCGCGTGCAGACGCCCGGGCGCGCACACAGCCCCTGCCCCAGCACTCGCATGCTGTGGTGAGACTCGAAGGCTAGCCCTTGGGGTGCGAGAGCCAGGAGCTGCCTGGCACATGGCGGCACCAAGCCCATCGCAGGGGAAAGGGACACGTGCGTGGCGTGGAGGAGCTTGCAAGCCCCAGACTGCAAGCACTTCCGCGTGGCTCGGCCGGGCTGGCCCGCACGCGGAGCTGGGCACAGCTCAGCCGGCGCTGCCCTCTCCGGAGCCGGCCCCGGGCAGTCGTGCAGGGAGGGCGCGGGAAGGGAAGGCCGGGGAGCGGCCTGGGGGGGGGGGGGGCAATGTCTCTTGAAGTGAAACCCCTGCCCAGACCCCGGCGGGATCTCGCTACCTCTCACTCAGTGCTTTGCCTCGGCCGGGCGTTGCTCACTCCAGCCAGGCAGAGCGGCAGGGATAAATTGCCTCTTATCAGCCAGGAACAGAGATCATTAACAAGACAGTCATTAGGACAAGCAGCTGAGGTCCGGGCCCTGCCTTTGAAGTCCTGGCTGGGTGCCCTGGGCAGGTAAACGCGCTGCACCGGCCCTGCGCGGCAGCGATCCGGGGTGGCAGCGGTGACAGGAGCGCCGTCCCGGTGTCCGCGTCTGCCCGGGCAATGCGTACGCCCTGCGCGGCGCGCTCAGGGGACGGCGGGAGTGTCCCGTCCCGTCCCGTCCTGTCCCGTCCCGTCCTCGTGCCCTGCTGCGGAGCGTGGTCTGGGGTACCGGCGCCATCCTCGCCGGGCGCTGGCACGGCTCACGGCTCAGGAGCTGCAGGAGATCCCAGCGCCAGTCACGTCTGGGCTGGATGCGGTGGCAAAGGTTCAGGCAGTTTACGGTCTGCAAGCACGGCCCTAGCACGTCGCAGCCTGACGAGCGCGTCCGACCGGGAGCTAAGGCATTTGTACCTGCAACGAGGTCGGCAGCACAAGGCCACGCAGGCTCGCCCAGGCCACGGCTTCCCGATTCTCCTCGGATGCGCTGCTCAGAACAAAGGGCGTGCTGCATCCTCCTGCGCCTTGAACGTCTCAAACCTTCCTGGGACCGGGGGCTTGGTTCACATCCTGGCCTGGGCGTTCCTGCTCCAGCCTTAGCGTCCCGGTACTGGGTTATCCTCCCTTGCGCCCTCATCTCTCCGTCCCCGCCCTTGGCAGGAGTGCACACCTGGCCCACGTGCCAAATTTTGCTTGTGCGCGGAGTTCGTGCATCGGTGAGGTTTGCTGGGGAGGTGTCGTCTGGCCAGTGCTTTAGCAAAGCTGGTGTGCGAGCAGCATGTATCGGTCAGCGCTCCAGCGTGGCCTACCTCGGCCAGTGCTGGCTCGGGGCAGGCCACGGAGTTTGGCGCTCAGGCCCCGGGCTGACCTTGCAGAGCAGAGCCTGAGCCCCCGCGTCGCAGCGTTGTGAATGGCGGCGGTCGGTGTTTCCCCTGGGGGCAGCTGGGCTGTTACCTGGAGATTTCCCCAAGTGCTCCGAGTGCTTCTCGTCCCGGTCGCTCCGGCACGTCCCCTGCAAACATGGTCACTGGAGATCCAGGTGATCAGCGCATGCACGTGCACGTGGAAAGCATCTTCTGGTCTTGCACGCCCCGCTCAGCTCCGCAGCCCACAAGCCCCAGGCAGATGCACACTCGTGTCAGCTCTGGACTGAGCGATGGGGAATAAACCCTGCCGGGAGCAGACGTGTCTTCCTCTCACCGGCACCGAGGGCAGAGGGGTCATGTGGGAAAGTGAGAGGGAGGAACTGGACGAGCGGGTCATGAGCTTCCTCCGAGCACCCGTCTTCCTGAGTCTGCAGCCAGCACCCAGGAACGACGTGCCCCGAGATCGGCTCGCTCCCGGACGGCTGCACCAGGGACTGCCGCTAGGCCGGCTGCAGAGAAGTGAGCAAAGCGCGGGGCACGCGGGAGGAAGCGCGATGTGAAGGTGGCCCAGCTCCTGCGAATACGTTGGGAGACTTGGCTAGAGCCTTTTCCTACCAGAAGTCTCTGTGAAGTCTCCCAAAGTAAATCCTTCTTGGTGGGTCTAGAGCGATGACAGCTGTCCTTCCCAAATGGCTTGGACTATTAAAACATGGGACGGCAGCCCCGCGCCCCGGAGGCACTTTGTTCCCCTCTGCAGAGGTTGGTTTCCTGGGCTGCGTGACCGCCGCAGCACTTCTGCAGAGCGATGGGAAGGGAGCAGAGACTCCCCAGGCCGACCCGATGACAGGTGCTGGTTCGGGGCAGGTGGGTTTAGCCTGTGCGGAGGACAGACCTGTCCCATGAGGCATCATAAAAAACGGGGAGCAGTTCGTGTTTCCAGAGCCCTCGGCACCGCGGCCACCAGGCGCTGGAGGGGTGCGGGGGACAGCAGCCCTGCCAGGGCTCAGGCACCGAGGCAGATCCATCAGCTGAGCACGGAGGAGCAGGTGCCAAGATCACCTCGAGGAAGCGGGAACCGGGGCCAGCACAGAGGCCCCCGACAGCAGCGTCATGGTCCGAGGGAGACTCCAACTGGAAGGCAGCCCCGCGGGAGCGGCAGAGCCGGGGCTGCAGGGACCCTCCTGCGGCCTCGAGTCCAGCCCTGGCGGAGACGCAGGCTGCCCCCTTCCTGCGCACAAGGCAGCAAGCCGCCCTTTGCACCGGCAGAGCCCATCGCAGCACGAAATGCCGTTCCAGCCCGGCAGCGCAGACCCCCGGCATTTGCTGCCAAGCCTGTGAATGTCAGTGCAGAGCAGCTGGCCGGGGTGAGAATTAATGTCAGGAGCAATTTCTGCAGAGCCGGGTTGTTCCTGATGCGCCAAAACACGCGGGATACGCACCTGCGCCGCCTGTGCCTGGACTCAAGCCTGTGCTCCCCGCTCTCCAGCCCGGCGCACAGCTCTCTCTGGCCCAACAAATCTCAATTTAGTTCGTAAGCTGTGTGAGCCTGTGGTCTGAAGCCAGGTCTCTGCACGGCCAAGCCCCTTGGCTGCTCCAGGCTGGGGTCTCTCTCCTTTTGGCTTTACCCAAGTGTCCACTTTGGCCCTACTCCTGGCTATCTCCAAGGAGCAACACGCTCAGATGGCAGCACAACTCCCTGCACTAATTAGAGAAAGACTCTGCTCATTAGGCTTAGTCCCGGACCTGTCACTTTGCCATGACTGGTACAGGGCAGTGCACTGCTGTCCCGTCTGTCCCCAAGCTCCAGGCATCGCCAGGCGTGGGATGTAAAGCCGTCACAGCCCCTGGGATGGGCTGAAGGTCCAGCTGAAGCAGGAGGGGGAGGAATGGCTCAAACTAGTTTTTCTTGTGAATTCCAAATAGAAAAGTAATCAGGACTCCTGGTAGAGGCGATATCTTTTGTTAGACCAACTAGGTTTTTGCAAGAAAAGTGGTTTTCAATGAAAACATCCCAAATGCCTGACATGGAGGCCGCAAGGGTGGTCGCTGTTGGGAGAGAATCAGCGTCACAGGGAAGTGGGCTGAAAGGGAGCTCCCGAGGGCACATGTAGCCCACCCCGAGGCAGCATCAGCCCTGTCCAAAGCATCCCACATGCATCCATTCGTGGTCCAGCCTCAGCAAAACTGCAGCCAGCCCTGACCCTGCACCGGCCGTCTCACCCGGCCCTGCCGCAGGGAAAGCGGGGACCACGGTGCCCAATGTCCTGCTGCTGCAGGGGTTGTTCATACACGCTGACATCCCAGGAAAAGGCTGTGCTCCTGCTGCAGAGGATTTACGTGGCTGCTGGAATAATGTGCATTGGTTGCTAAGGTCAGAGGTTAGGAGCTCGGCCGAGTTCAAATACGCTGGAGGAGGAGGACTTGGGCTCACAACAGCTTGTGCTACGTGCACTACTTTGGTTAGTCCACGGGGTGCAAGCCAGAAGTCCAAATGCCCGCACGCGCACACAGACAGCAGCCATCTCCCGTGGTCCACGTGGTTTCTCTAAGGGCTTGTTCACACGCTGCTCTGCCCGGAGCCGGCCAGGGCTGCGCCTGCAGTTCATGCTCTTTATTCAAGTGCCCACGGCAGCTCCCGGCACGAGGACGGGTGGAAAAGTCAGCACTGACCGCTCCGATGCAAGAGTGTCCTGTCTCTGGGGAGGGGTTTTGCAGGGTCTCATTGGCAGCTGGACATACCAGGATCTGGGGTTCAAAAGATGCGGATTGCTCAAGGCAGCTTTCCTTCTTTGAATGAGCTCGCTCGGCGCCCGTGATCACGACAGGGACCCCTCCAGCGTCATCACCGCCGCGTGATTAATACAGCAAAGGCTCTGATTTCTCTCTGCTCCCAGTGAGATCTGCCCGTGCCAGTCCGGCTCCTGCCCTTCCAGGTGGGGTGAGTGGCGCTGCAACGCGGGGTTGTGGTTTTCCTGGCCCGGAGGTGGCAGACACTCGGCGGTGATGCTTTCGCGGGACTGTGGGAGCGATGGTTTGCTTGGATATAACAAGCAGAGAGGACCATGCTTGAAAGAGCTTTCTCGGTGCTGACCATCTGCCTTGCCCTGGTGTGGGGGCTGAAGGAGGCATGCACGGCCAGGGTTTCTAAGCAGTCTAGGGCAGCTCCGGCTCCAGCACCCTCCAAGTCCAAGGAAACAGTCAATGCAGCATAGCAAATCTGAGTGGGGGTGACTAGCGAAGAAAGCAGAAAGGTCGGCTGCTCCCAGACCCCCAGAAACACCGCTGCATTGGTGAAACGGAGAGGGAAACACAGCATCTGTCTCCTGGGAGCTCTCCAAACCGGGTGGAAATCTCTCCTGGTGGTGCTGGTTTTAGGGATACAACCCCCATCCTTCAGCACGGGTCGGGAGCATTGCTGGGGCAGGGAGACGTCCAGCCAGTCTCCCCGCTGCAGGGAGGAAGCATTGGCATGGTATACCTGCCTCGAAATCCTTCTACCCGCGTGGCGGGGCTCATGAATGTGGGGCCCTGCTCTTTCCTAGGCCGTTTAGACTTGGGTGACCGGGGCAGGGGGCAGGTGGCTCCCCTGTCCATTACTGGTGCATACACCCGACCAGATCCACGGAGCCTGCTGGAGCGGTATTAGGATACTGAGGATATTTGACTGCTGCCCCAGGCTGGGTGTGTGCAAGTTATAGGAGATTAGGAGCTAAGCCTGTTTGCTGTGCAATTAGCTGAGCCCAAATGAGCCATTCCCCAACAGCATCCTCCAGCCAAGGGGAGACTCCCATCAAGCAGCTGTCGGGGTGTCCCGGAGCAACAGCCCCCCACCTACTCAAGGCACCTCGGTTGTTATCACTAGGAAATAATTCCTAGGAAATGACACAAAGCAGGTAGTAGCCAGGGCTGCTCCCTGGATAATGCCCTGCCTTCCTCCCTGGGGGCCAGATCCCGCGGGCCTGGTGCTGTATGTGCTGAGGCACACGGAGCAGGCTGCGCTCACGCAGCAGCTGTGCACGGCTGGACACGCGCGGATGGCTTCGTGCCCTGCTTGCCGCAGAGAGGAGGTGAGACTCGCAGGGACGAGGTCTCTCCGGAGGTCTCCGGGCTGCCGGCACTGATAGCAAAGGGCAGCAGCGGACCGGGACTTCTCGCGTGCCCTCCGTCACCGCGGTGCTTGGTGCTGCGTGAGGACGTTTCTGCTCCTCACCGCCATGGGGGAGGCCGGTCCCATCCCATCCCATCCCGGAGGGACAGGGAGGGTGTGGGGGCACGGGCTGTCAACTGGAGAAGAGACACGTGGGTTCGGCTCCCTGTTTTCTCTCTGGGCAAGCCGCACAGGCCCAGATTTGCAGCCATATTTAGGTGCCTAAGTCCCTAAGGCTTTCACAGTCAAGGTCAACCTTAAGCTCCCCTGAAACCTGTGCCCTTAGCTTGACCCCCAGTGACAATCCAGCCTGACCCTGGAAACTCTGGCAAACTTTGGGGTCCGAGGTCAAGCCCAGCCCAGCTCCCTCCACACCCACCACGGCGGGGCTGGGACTTGGTGCCGGGCAGGAGCGCGTGAAGTCAGCCAACCCCAAACCCACCGTGCCCCCCGACTTCCAGCCCTCGTGCCCCTGGCTGCCTGCCACGAGCGCCAAGCACAGCCGGAGCCCGAAGCCCGGCTCCAGGCAAGGACCAGGCAGCACGGCGCGGGGGCGGCAAGGCCAGCACAGGCGGGGAGTCGCACCAGGCAATGGCCCGAGTGACTCGCCCCGGGCCCCAGAGCCAGGAACGGGACCCCGAGGCGGCGAGGAAGAGGCAGCTGCGATACCAGCGTGCCCCCGTCTGAGTTGTTTCGTCGCTGGGTTTCGGCCTCATGTCAGCTGCGTGCACGAGCTATTAACCCTGCCACGGTCCCCGCGGGGAGCTGAGATCCTTCCTGGCACGGCTCGCACGCGGAGCGGGGAGGCAGAGACTGCCGCCGCAGTCGTAAATCATGCGCTGATCTCCGCTCGGGGCTGCCTTGCCCTCCCCGCGCTCTCGGGTTAGAAGCGAGCGCCCGGCGCATTCGTTTGGTCTCCCTTCCCCGAGCAGAAGGGGACCGGGGCCGGAAGGCTGCCACGGGTGCCGTCCTAACGTGACGCTCCAAAGCGCTTGCAATGGCATCGGACGGCTGCAGGCAGCGCCCGCGGGGCTCTGGCTGCTACTTTCCTCGGGTGCCTTCGGCGGTCTCCGATCCTGCGATTCATCGTGAAGGAGCTTGCCGTTACGGTGGCAGCCAGGCCCGGCGTGCCACGGGGCCGAACCACAGCGAGCAAGTCCTGCACCTACGTGCCCCTGGTTACAACCGGAGACCCTAGCTCCTGTCCTGTCCCCTGCCAAAGAGTCTCCCATCCCCTGTTCAACCACGCGGCACGCGAGCAATTCCCCTTCAGTCTCTTCTTCTCCAGACTGTCATTCCAGCCGTCCTTCATAGCTCGTGTTTCCCGGACCTCCCAGTGCTGCTGTTGCTCTTTTAATGCTTCTCCGATTAGTTTTGCTCCTGGCAAGGTCCGTGCGAGTCTGGGTTGTCTGTGGGACCCTTGCTGCGAGGACACGCGGGAGACCCTGGCAGCTGTTTGCAAAGCGCCGAGATGACGCGCGGGGAAGGCAAGGCCGGGAGCCTTGCACGGGGCCGCACCAACGTCGTTCTTGCCTGCAGGAAGACCTGAGACAAGTCTGGGTCTGTGGGACCACGGCAGCGGAGCTCTTTTTTGGGTGGTTGGTTTCTTGGGCTGCAGAAACACATCGCATGCTGCCCTTATCCCCTCACCTGCTCTCCCTTGGAAGCTCGTGGATCGCCTCGTGTCCTTCCAAGGAAGACCTGCATTTCCTCCCTTGCCTTGGCTCTGGGGGAGAAGGCAAAGCAAGTGTATTCACCGTCACGTGCTGGGATTGTGCCCCCGAAATGGGCCACGACCCAAGGATCCAGAGTGGCATCACAGGACCTACATTGTCTTGATCTCGAGAGATTCCCTGAGCAAGCGACCATGCTGGGCCGTCGCCTCGCCCCGCTCCCGCTGCATGCCAGCACGGCGGGGAAGGTGGGACTAGCATTTCCCTTGTCGCTGCCGGCCTCCGCTCCCCCATTCCCGCCTGCCTGATATTTGTTCCCTTTCCTCTCTCACCTCGTTTACCTTCTAGCAATAAAGAGTCTGGCGCCACCAGCCAAAACCACCTCTTTTGCAAGATGCCGCGGGCCTGTGACCAGAAAGGCGGCCACAGGAATGTCTTCAGCTGCCGCGGTGCGAGTTGGCCAGGGCTTGGCGCCTGCCCAGACCGGCGCGGGGCATGCCTTTCCCTGGTCACACGTACGTGTCAGGACCGGGAATAGCGCTGTCACCTCCGGTCGTTTCGCTCCCTGTCTGTCCGCGTTCGCCTCGGTCTGTCTTTAAGGGAATAGGACCAGACACTGCTAACAGGAGCAGCAGCCGCCTGCCGCAGCCCTTCTGCGTCAGCTCTCCCCGGTTGCCAGCAAGGCCCCGTTTGTTAGTCTTTAATACCAGGTGGCAGACTGTCAGCAGGAGGTTTCCTGGGAGGAAGACAGAGGCACGATGAAAAGGCGGCACCCTTTGGACTTCGAATGGCCCTGAGTCAACACAGCCAGGAGAGATTTCCATCTCACAGCAGCTGGGGAAAGCTCCCGGTGACAGCAGCCCGGTTTCTCCCTTGATCCCAGGTACAGCGACAGGCACCACCACCCCTGGGCCGGCCCTGAAATTGCCCCGACATTCAACCTCACGCCCTGCCAGCTGGCATTCACGGACTGGACGGCAGATACCTGGTGCCTTTGCCTTGCCGGACTGCAACGGCGTTTTGTGCCACAGTCAGACCGGGGCGTGATACCTAGGCGAGAGCGATTGCAGGTCGCTGGTGGCTGCGTTCGCTGCCCGCGTGTAGGAGCCGGGCACCTGCACCGTGCAGGGGCTGGACCGCGATGCTCGCGAGGTCCCCCCGCCCTTGGCTCCGTCGCTGTGCTGCATCGGGGTGGGAATCCCCCAGGCCCTGGTGCACAAACACTTCCTCGAGTTGATCTTGGCACCTGCTTCTCTGTGCTTAGCTAATTAGCAATCTGCCTCGCATCCCCGAGCCCTGGCAGGGCTGCTTTCCCCTGCACTTCTCCAGCGTCTGGTGGCCCCAGTGCCAGAGTGCTTGGGAAACAGGAGCTGTTCCTTATGATGCTCCGCGCCCAGCACCGGCACCTCCAGCCCCTCACAACTGCAGACCAGGGTCGGTGATGGGCAGGGCAGGACCTGACTTGGGAAACCTCTGGTGCATTCCCACGGTGGTCAGGGACAGCGTAGGAAATAAACCTCCACAGAGGGGAAGGAACGGTCTCCTCGCTGCACCAGCCAGCCCTGCGCCGGGCGCTGTACCCCGGGGTTGGGGCTGACTGGGAGGAGTCTGCCTGTGGCTGCAGACCGAGTTGTCCGCGTGGCATCACCAGCTCCAGGAGGAGTATCTGGATTTGCCAGTCCAGGGGCTTCCTCCACTTTGCCAGTCTGGGGATTTTTCCCTGGGGGCTCGGTCTGTCTGCTCCCAGGGTGAATCTTGCTCGACAAGCGCTCCCCCTGCCCGGGCCCTCGGGCTCTGGGAGCCGGGGCTGTGCTCAGGCGGGCACGTGGCACCACCGTCCGGCGGCCGGGCAGAAGTGCACTGGCTTCTCGTCGGAAAGGCTGGTGCCGAGCCAGGTCCCAGCCAGCCATGCTCGCCTGGGGCTTCCTTTCAGGGTGCTGGTGCCCCTTTGCTAGCCCCCTCTCTGCAGAGTCCAGCAAAGGAGCTGCCAGGCAGCACGCCCCAGGAGGCGATGGGCATGCTAGTGCCAGGAGACACGCTGCTGTGTGCGTGCAAATGTCCCGGTGCCCCTAGCCCCCCGAGCTTGGCCTGGGCAGTGGCTGAAGGGCCCGTGATACAGGCGGGGTGGGAAATGGGTTATGTTTAGTGGAAGACACGTGGGGCAGCTCCGGGTGGAGTCTTCCCGGAGAGCAGAAAGTGTTGCCTTCACCAACTGCGGCGTATCACCCTTTTGGCCTTCTGCAGAGAGGATCAATGCCTTCTGCCCCTGGGCTCTGGTTTGCAGTAAGTGAAACACAGCCACCTCTCTGTGAATGCTCTCGGATGTCTGTTCTGCTCACGGCGGTAAATGAAACCCGTGCAGTGCGACTGCAGGCCTGGGGGTCCTAGAAAACACTCACTTGGCCATAGCAGCTTCCCAATCCCGTGAAGCGTTGGCTGGAAACAAAGCAGGCTGGTTTCAAGGGGTTCAGTCAGCCGCTTTTCACTGGATCCCAGCTCTCCAGCACGTAGGGATTGCCGGCACGTTACAATCATTCTGGTGCAATATGTCACCGTTATGCAAATCCCTGTTGTGCAGATGCGTTGGTGGGTAGAGAAAAATCTGCCTAACAGAGGCACTCTGCTCTGCTTAATTACCCTCAAGCTGCTGATTTAAATACATGTCACCTGCAAAGGAAAATTTATGCCTGGTGCTCTCTAGGCATCATTTATGCATCATCATGGGTTTGCAGCTGGGGCAGGGGAGTGAACTTGCAGTATTCCTTGTGTGCGTGCGGCGGAAGAGCTGGACAACGAGCTCCCCAAATGACATGAGCTCAGCGGCATGGGAATGCAGACGATTTCCCCTGCTCCTCTTTGGGGATATGTTAACCTGGAACTGGAGCAAGACAGGGTGGTTTGGAGGCAGCTGTGCTGACAAGTGGCGCGGACAGTGCGTGTGCACGGCACATGACAGGTCAGGACAGGGACAGGCTACAGCGTGCCCCAGGAGCCAGTGGCGTGCCCATGTTGGCAAGAAGGGTACCGGCATCCTGGGTGCATTGGCAGGAGCGCTGCCAGCACATCAAGGGCAGCGATTCTCCCCCTCGATTCGGCCCTGGGGAGGCCACATCTGGAGTCTGGTGTCCTGCACCCACGGCAGAAAGGATGTGGACACATTGGAGAGAGTCCAGTGGAGAGCAGTGGAAATGCTTGTGGGCTGCAAAGAGGATGGAGCTGGGCTGGTCTCAGTGGGGGCAGACGACAGAAGGAGCAATGGGCTCAAGCTGCAGCAAGGGAAGTTGAGGTTGGATATCAGGAAAAATGTTCTCCCGAGGAGGGTGGCGAAGCGCTGGGACAGGTCACCCAGAGCGGTGGGGGACTCTCCATCCTTGGAGGTGTTTAAGACCTGGCTAGACAAAGCCCTGGCTGGCTGGGATGCTGGAGTTGGGGCTGGTCCTGCTTGGAGCAGGGGGCTGCACTAAGTGTGACCTCCCGAGCTCCCTTCCAGCCCTTGTTGTCTACAGTCCTATATTTCTAACACCACAGTGGATAGGGCAAGAAGCAGAAAGCAGAGCAGGGCATCAGGAGTGGCAGATCTGGCAGAAGAAGGGAACTGGGGTGGTGCAGGGCTAATCTGTGGCATGTAGGCCAAAAAGGTTGGCCCCACTGCTGTACAGCACGCCTTGATTTCCAGGGACGCTACTCTTCACACTTCCCACCCTCCGTGGAGCTGCGCTCAGCTGCCGGAGCCCGCGGCCCGTTCATTCATCCTCTCCCCATGGATATGTCGTGGCTGTTTATCACTGGTCCATGGGTGTCAGCGGTGAGAAGCAATCTCTCTCTCGCTGTGTTCAGGGCTCCTGGGGTCTGCCTCACTCAGGGCACGAAGCCTGGGGCAATGAAGCGTGCACGAAGACACAGCCCGGCTCCCGATTCAGACGCCCGGGAAGCCCTCGTCCCAGGACATAGCTGCAGAATAGCAGCAACGAGCGGCAGTAATGATACGCATGAGGCCACGGTGCATTCCTGTGCTTATTTTATTGCAGGGCAAGTGGCTGCTCTACCATCCAAGGTCTCCGCCTCGTCCGTCTGCTTGAGCTACAGGGAGGATGCCCGCAGTCAGGCCTCGCCGGGTCGCCAGCCGCCGGCCTCATTGTTTCCCCTGGGAGCAAACGAAGGGTCATAAAATGCCAATAAAAGCCGGGGTGCAGCCGCGGTTCGACGGCCCTTGCACCCAGGGGTCTGGACGCTGCGTGAAAGCAGACAAGGAGCTCACAGATCATGCTGGAGCTACACCTTCCCCACTTCTTCCAGCCGTTGTACCGGGGCTGGCAACACCTCTGGGTTGGCTTCACTCCGGGTAACAGAGATACTCGGCCAGGACGCTCGGCCTGTTACACCGGCGAGCCGCAGATCAGAAACCCTCCCCTGGGGTGGCGGGGACGGGGGCCGTGCTATACTGAGGGGGGTTGGCCACTCCTTGAGCTCGGGTTAAAAGTCCACAGCCAAAAGGGACGTCAGAGCTGCAGCGAAGCGGGACGCATCCAAGCAGACCCTGAAATGCATGGGGCTCCACATTGAAACGCCCCCATTATTTGTACCGGGGGAGCTGGAAACCCGGATGAAATCCATACATGTCGTTGCGTGGAGACCCCCCCGGAGCGAGCCCTCTCCCGTCCGGTATTCCCGCGCCCGCCCGGTAGCGAGGCTGAGACGCGAAAGCACTCAGGGCTAAATTGTGGGCTCCCCCTCTGCCCTGCACCACGTTTTGCTCGTGTCTACACTACCCCAATCGGCACAAGAAAGTCTCCCCGCTGCTTCCCCTGGGCAGCCTTGAGCTGCTGGAGCCTGGTCCTACATCATCCTTGTCGCGGCCGGGGGTTGCGTCATTGAGACTCATAATGTTAAGGCCAAAAAAGAGCATTCGATCCTCCAAGCAAACCGTCTGTACGGTGCAGGCCAGCTTCCTGCAGTACAAAGCCCAGCGGCCGGTTTCGCTTCCAGAAAGGCAGCCCATCCTGGACTGACGGCACCCGCGACAGCCCAGCCCAGCCCGTAGTGAAGAACTCACCCCGCCAAGGTTGAGCTTACCACTACATTGCTGTCTTCAAACCCCTTGACAATGCCCTCGACGGCGGCATCGACAGCACCTTTATATCCACGGTCCAGTTTCTCAAGGTCGTCTGCATTGGCCTGGAGGTTGGGCATTGCATTGCTGGCTTCTGCAGGACGAAGGGGCCAAGTAAGCCCAAGCCCAGTGAGCTCGAATGGCCCCAGTGAGATGCAGAGACAGCAACGGGGGCTTGCAGCGAGGCCCCTCTCCATGCAGACCCCGCCATGCCCACGGCCACAGGGCCCCTGCTCAGCATCAACGGGCCAGCTTCCCTCCCCGGGCCCAGTTCCTCGCCCCTTCTCCGCTCACCCTCCGCTTGGCATCCCCCAAACTCTCTGCCTTCGAGACTCCCTTTGACTGACGGACACAAGCAGAAGCCCAGCGGAGGATGGGAAATGGTGCTGTGTTCGTACACACGGCAGTGCCACGCACGGCACGAATACACGGAACACGTCCGCGGGAACCGCCGGCAGCTCGAGGAGCTGTTCCTTTGCAATTACCCCCATCTTCCAGCTTCGTCTCCGTGGGTTTTCCCCACCAAACCCAAGGGGCCCCGGGAGCGAGGCCTTTCGTGGAAGAAGACATCGATTTCTCCCCAGCCCAAATCTTCCGTTCTCTGGCAAGGCTCCCCCTTCTCCACCCCGGAGAGAACAGGAAGGGCTGCCTTCCCGCCGGTGCCCGGCACAGACCTCAGCTGGTGGCGCGTGCACCATAGCCGTGAGCCTGCGACGCGGGCACGAAGCGGCAGCTGGGCGGGGATCCCGGACGCCGCCTGCCCCTCCGTGCCGTGTCGGGGGCTCCAGAAATCCTCGGGCTTCCTATCGCCACTTACCAAAGACGCAGGGCAGAGCCAGGAGGAGCAGCAGGGCAATTCCTGTCCCCTTCATGGCTGGGGCTGGAGGAGTGGAGTAGAGCACTGAACCTCGTCAGCTCAGCCCCTCTTTTCTACGCCAGCGCATCCGGCCGCGCATCCTTCTCCTGCCTGCCCCCGGCGTGGCTGGCCCTGGCTCAGCGCCTGCCCTTAGACAAACGCCACAGAGAAATGCTGGCCTCTGGCACTACCTTGCCCGTGGAAATCAAGCTAACGTGCGTGTGAGCTTCCCCTCCTATTTGCAGTCACCCGAAGGCAAGGCACAGGCTGAGGAAAATCTCGCCGGCAGCACCGAGCGCGGGAGATGGGTGAGCCTCCTGGCAGCTGCCGGGCGCGGGACGGAGTCACGTCAGGGGGGTTTTCAAAGGGGAAAAGCAAGAAGTGACTCGGGGCACATCCACGGCAGCTTGCTGGGGGTTTGTGTATGTGCACAAGAGTTGTGCACGTCGTGTGCGCGCGCTGCAGTGTGACTGAGGCCCAGACCGCACGGAGCGCCAATATTCAGAGCTGAGCGCTTGGCTTCCCATGCAGGCATCCCCCGGCGCGTCGCTCTGCCGCCGCTCTGGGGTATTTGGCATTGAAGGTGGTCGAGGAAGCCTGACCGGTGAGAAGAGAACTGGGTTGTTCTCTCAAGAGAGCAGGAGGCAAATATGTGACAAGGCCTGTCCCCATGCCCTCTGCGGAGATGATGAGAAGCAGGTTTGAACGATGGCGAAGGAGCCGTAGGTTAGGCATTCGCACACCGCCCTGCCTGCGAGGAGAGCTGAGCCCGGCCGAGGGAAGACTGGGGTCTTCATCACGGGCCGTGTGGAGGAGCCAGCTGGACCAGCCTCTGGCAGGGGTGCTTTAGGCACAGATGAATTTCTAGAGGGACCCCAAATCCCTTCTGTCCCTCTTCATTGTGATTGTAATTACAGTACTTAACTCCCTGCCGGGGGCTGCACAGAGGATGGAGCCGGGCTGGTCTCAGTGGGGGCAGACGGCAGGACAAGGAGCAATGGGCTCAGGCTGCAGCAAGGGATGTTGAGGTTGGATATTAGGAAAATCTCTCTCACCAGGAGGATGGTGAAGCGCTGGAGCAGGTGACCCAGAGAGGCGGTGGACTCTCCATCCTTGGAGATTTCAGACCAGGTAGACAAAGCCTGGGCTGGGATGATGGAGGTGGGGCGGTCCTGCCTGGAGCAGGGGCTGGACTCGATGTGACTCCTGAGGTCCCTCTACGCCCTCATGTTCTGTGATGTTGTGACTTCTGCTGGAAGCCAACTGGGTACGGGGCCTTAGGGCCAGACTCTGTTATTTCCATCTGTTCTTCGCGAGCCGGCGCTGTCCGCGAGGCCCATCAGACAGCATGGGAAAACGCTACCCAGAGCCCCGGGGAAAGGGTCGGATACCTCAAGTCAAGCAATGTTTTCACACCCGGGGACAGGACAAGCGGGACGGGCAGGGAGCTGGACACGTCTCTCCCACTTTCCCCGGAGCAGACCGAGCTGCGAAGGAGCCCTGGCCACGGGGCACGCTCCTTCGCCATCGCCGGCACCGCGGCGTACAACCCCTCGCAGAGGTAGAGCTTCACCTTCAGCGCAGACAAGCTTTTGCCTCCCTATGCCCATGTGAAGGCTGTTCTCTGGGCAAGGGCACTCGGGCCAGCCAAGGGGGAACGCATCCTGCCCAGCCAGCCCCACGTCCGCAGAAACCATTAGCTCCCCTGAGGGGAAGCTCGTCACCCTCTGAGCCTGGCAGTGCGATGGTCCCTGGGCAGCGCCGAGGGGCAAGCACCCCTTCCCCTCTTCTGTGCGCATGGCCCTGGAGGCCTGGACTTGCAAGAAGGGGCACTGGGATGTGTCCCCAGGCCGCGGGCCGGGTGAACGCGTCAGCAGCCTGGCCTGGGGGCGCGGGGTGGGGCATGCAGGCGCGCCCCATACAAAGGCAGGAGCAGCGAGTGCGAAACGCGGAGCATCCCAGCCGGAGCCTTTGAGTCTTGCACCATGAAGCTGCGCATCTCCTTCCTCCTCGTGGCCCTGGTGCTGTGCGGCTGCTCCGGTACGCGACCGGCACGGCACGGCGAGCTGGGTCTCGCGCCCCGCGCGATGCTCTGCTGCCCGCCCCGGGAGACCGGCGCGCAGGCTGACGCTGGACGGCACGAGCGGGGCCGGGCAGACCCGGCGGCCGTGCCCCTGCAGCCCTCGTCGGGATGAGTTCACGTGTCTTTGTCTTGCAGCCTCTGCTCTGCTGGCTCCTGCTAACTCCCTCGCTCTATCCCCGCTCTCCGGCCTCGGCCTCCCAACGCCCAACTCATCGAGGAGCTCCAGACCTGTGTGAAGAGCCTCTCTCCGGGGGAGACCCTTTCCATTCAGGGCCTCATGGTAAATTGGGGCTTTGGGGGGGGCGTGGGTTGCTTCGAAGCAAGCATGGGAGCAGCAGTCGGAGCTCCTTGGCGTGATCTCCTGGCACTCGGGAGGGGCGGCTGGCGCATGCAGGTTGTCTCGGTCTGTGCGAGAGCGCGGCACGGGAGACGGGCGATGCGAAGCTCCCTGGGAGGAAATCACCCGGTGCATCCCGGTCGGGCGGAGGCGCGCGTGCTGGGGATACGTCTCGCCCCAGCTTGGGGTCTCCATCACAGGCTGATATAGGGGCAGCGCAGTCACACCACCTCTTCCCCACCGGCCTGATTACTGCCCGCCTCGGTAGGGACGGGGTGGGACTCAAGAGCCCCCAAGGGAAACCCCCTTGGGTTTCCTCGCTGCGGGAGCTCTCTTAGGGAGCGCTGCCCCCGGCTACGACTAGGACATCCCGGGCTCTCACGCAGCTCGGAAGAGGAGGTCACTCTTCCGGTTCCCTGATGACGGCAGCTTGTGCCCGTCACGCGCGGGTGTTCAGGGAGGTCAGACCTGCCCAGGTGAGCAGCGGGCAGCGGCTGCGCCCGGTTAACAGGCTGCAATGGGACGCAGACTGGCCGGTGCCCAGACCGGCTTGCCTTTTGCAGCCAGGAGCCGCCGGGTCTGGTTCACGGCTGTCCTGTCTTTCAGAACACCTTAACTGGGGCTTTAGGATGATGACCGGATGACCAAAGCCAGATGCATCTTCACATTGAAGAGTCGTGGACAGGTGACAGCCCCGCACGCTCGCCTCTTCTTCCCGTTCATGGCCTGGACTTTCCACCCATGTCCCAGCACCCGTCCTCTTCCTCCACCTGATGCAGCGGCTTGTTTCAATAAACTAAAGGAAACACAGATCTTTGCTGGTCTCCTTTCTGCTGAGGCACAGACAATGCTGAGGGTTTGTGCTTAGAAATGACCCGGTCCAGGTTGGCGTACCCGGGGGTTGTCCTTCATAGGAGTATCATAGTATCATAGCATCTAGGGTCAGAAGGGGCCTACAGCAGGCCCTCTAGTCTGACCCCCGCCAATGGCAGGAACGAGTGCCGGGGTCACCCGACCCCAGCCACGTGCAGACCCCCACGTGCAGATGAGCAGCACGAAGCCTGACACACCGGGCTCGGAGGCTCACCGTGGGTCCCCGTGCCTATGAACCGCTCGCTGCAACAGTTTAAGTTTTGGCTGGTAATGGTATGAGACCCGCCACCCCCAGCCTGCTTCTCCGATCCCCCGGGAGAGGAGGCTGGAGGAAGAGGGAGGGCTGTAGCCCGTGTCTGGGTTTCACCCCTGCACCACAGGTCTGCCGTGTGACCTCGGGCATGTCACTTAGACGTGGCAGGCTCAGCTCCCAGCTCTCAGGCCGGGATCTCTTCCTCAGAGGGGTCCTGGAACGCGCATGCGCCTGGGACATGCTGTGTGCATCATAGGAGGATGCACCCCAAACTTCGGCGGTGGGAAAGGGGTGTAGAAAACCATCCACACGTAGAAGCTCGGTCCTCCCTGAAAGCTGCAGCGCCACAATGCCAACTTTTCCCCAGTTGGCGAAGGACCCCGAGGGCCCCCTACACCTCCCTAGGTTTATATGGACGAGCCTCGGGCTCCCCGAGGTTCTGCCCAGCTCCTTATGATTAACTTGAGCCCAGGCCTGGGCAGCCCCGAGCTGGTCCTTTGCGCCGAGCGCCTGAACTCGCAGGGCTGCTCCATCACCCGGGAGTCACAGAGGAGGTTGGAGAAAAGGCCACGTGCTCTGGTTACACCGGGCAGGCATGCAGGGATACAGCTGGGAAAGGGCTAAGCTTTGCTGACGCCAAGTGAGAATCTCCTCGTGGGTAGGACAGGTCCAGGCTCCAGAGACCAGAAACGGGACTGCCCCCAAGGCGTTTTCACAGAGAGGAGAAGGCCACCTGCTATAGCCCGGCTGCCGGGGCGTGCGCTGCGCTGCTAAACCGGAGCTGTGCTAAGAGAAAGGCAACGCTGCAACGCTGAAGGGAGCCACGGCCTCATCTGGGCAGGGAGAGGTTTTGCTCTGGGTGCGGGCAGCATTGGAAGCGGGGTCCAGGCCGTGCTATGCCGACGCTGAGCAATCAGTCCTGTCGGCGTCTTCCCAGGAGATGCAGCCTGGGCCAGCTCCGGATGCAGCACTTGGGGGAGCTGCGGGGATCGAGTGCTGCCTCCTTTGCCAGGGCTCCCTTGGGCAGCTATTTCAACCCCTGCTTGCAGGAAACAGGCCAGGGCGAGTCCGAGGTGCTTTGAGAATGAACCCTGCAGAGAGCGGCATTAGCACCTGCTCTCCAGCCGTGAAGAGGGGAAGGTACCACCAACCTTCTCGCTCGGGATGCTTTAGGCAGGGCAGGGAGGCACCTTATAGACTGACTAAATAATCTATAGATAGAGACACAGCACAAGCTTTCGCGAATGAGCTCATTTCATCAGAGAGCACAGAGCAGGGTGTAGAGGGACCGGAGTGATTTGAATACAATGGGTGAGAAAAGAGGAGGGAGAGACGTGGGAGCCCCTGGGAGTCGTGCCATTCCCCTTGACTGGATCCAGGATTTCGCCTGAGATTGCAATTTCCCATTCAAACTAGCCTTTAAACCGTTGCTGCCTGAGCACTGTGGCAGAATTGCCACCCTGGGCGCCCTCCTCCACAAGCGTCTCCCTGTGCCAGCCTGAGGGGCGGCTGGAGAATCCCTCAGGGCAGGGATTTC
>JAGPOW010003447.1:36074000-36092025 GCA_030014935.1 Caiman crocodilus | reverse complement strand
GCACCCCAGGGGAGGCACTCGGAGCCTGGAAGGTGGTCGGGCGCAGGGAGGTGGGCGGCTCAAAACGGGAGCGCCCCCTACTGGCCCGCCACACGCACAGCAGTCCCGAGGTATGCGAGTGAAGCTTAGCGCTAGGCACATCTACACGTGCATTTATGCTGGCTTAGATTTACTGCGCAGTAAGCAGGAATGGGCCAGTGTTTACATGTGCAGGTGTCAAAGCACATTTATGCTGCGTGTGGATTGACCTGAGACTAAAGTTAGTCCCAAGGCAGTGCACACAGTGTTACTGCGCAGTAAGGTGTCTACACATGTGTTACTGTGCAATACTGCATCGGGCATAAATAGGATACCTGCATGATGCAGGTATCAAATTTACACTCAAGTCAATGTAAGCCAGCATAGTTACTGCACACTACGGGTGTGCATGTGTAGATGTGTCCATGCAATGTGCTGCCCTATGGCTAGCACCCATCCAGGACAGGGTGCTCACATCCCCCACTGTTTTGTAGCATGAGTTACCCATGGCCAGGCCTGGACGGACGAGCTCCCCGGGGAGCAGCACAGAGCAGGCAGCAATTCCAGCAGGAGCAGCTGCAGCCGTGAGATGACCCCTAACTGGCTGGGTGCAATTAGCAGTATTTTACCCTGATTCTGGCCGGAGTTATTCTATGCCAAATTAAGCAAAATTACCCTGCTTTAGGGGGTTACGTGCAGCTGCTTCTTTCCCAAGCCCAGTATCAATGACACGGGTGCAAACGCACTGTTTGTCCGTGGTCTCAATAACCCAGTGTCCCTGAGACATGCAGGTGCGTTCAGACATGTGTCCTCCTCCTGCTTCCCCCAGGCTCTGAATTGCCCCCGAGACCATTCCCAGGTGTCAATGTTGACCCTGCGCTGAATTCCCTAGGAAACGAAGCTGCTGCGTGGAGGTGCCTGGAGGAAAGCACATGCTGAGAACATTTCCCAGGCAGCCCCCAGCGTGGGAGACTGACGAGCCTCCTGACAGCTGCCTGGCTCCCAGCAGAGCGGTGTCAGGCGGGGGTTTGGATGTGCCCAAGGCAAGACAGCGAAGTGTCGGCGGGCAGGTGCATCGCAGGCTGCTGGGGCTGGCGAACCACAGCCCCGAATTGTCCCGGTGCGATGGAGGTACACATTGCCTGCAAATCCTGCGATTGCGCTGGGCAGCAGCGTATGGGACCAAGTGCTGCCCAGGCACCCATGCCACGTGCGCTGCTGGACATGCGTGCTGGAGCGCGTCACGCGGTGCCTGGCGGGACCTCGACCAGAACACAGGGGCACGCCGGGCCGGGCCGTCCAACAAGGTTTCCCACAAATCCTCTCGTCGCCTGCCCTCGTCCCTCTGGTTTCTGTAAGTGCCGTTTTCAGAGCGGTGTCAGGCTTGCTTTAAACTTCCCAGGGTGGAAAATGAACTCACTGCCGGCAGAAGAGCTGGAGACAGTGAACCCTAGGAAAGGAGGGCTGGAGGGAGCCCGGGGCCACACCGAGTCCAGGCCCCGCTCCAAGCAGGACCAGCCCCAACTGCACCGACCCAGCCACGGCTTTGTCTACCGTGTCTTAAACACTTCCAAGGATGGAGACGGCACCACCCCTCTGGGGCGCCTGCCCCAGTGTTTTACTACCCTCCTCGTGAGAGTTTTTCCTAATATCCAACCTGCTGCAGCCGGAGCCCATGGCTCCTTGTCCTGCCGTCTGCCCCCACTGAGACCAGCCCAGCTCTGTCCTCTTTGCACCCCCTATGCAGGGAGGTGAAGGCTGCTATTCAATCCCCCTCGGTCTTCTCTTCTGCAGCCTCAATCAGCCCATTTCCCCCCGCCTCTCCTCACCAGTCCTGTCCCCCAGCCCACAACCATTGCCATTGCCCTCCACCAGACACTCTCCAATGTGTCCACATCCTTTCTGTGGTGGGGACCCCAAAAAGTCCCCCACTGAGTTCAGCGCTCAGGGCAAGGGGAATCTCCCAGGCCTCCACACGTCCTCTCACACCTAAGTGTCACCGGCTGGGGTTTATTTGCCCTCCCCCAGGGCAGATTTGATACACGCCTGAAAAGCCCAAATGACTTGCACCAGAAGCGCGTGCTGGATCGATGTCGAGACCATTGCAGACACGACATAAGTCACTTTTTCCACGTGTGCCCTAAGTGCCCCCCGACCAGACACCAGCGCTCGGCAAAGTCCCACCCATCCTGGGGCTGCTCCTCGAGCTGGGAGAGCGGCCGTCGCCCTTTTAAAGGATTGAAATCTCCACTCTCTCTGGACCTTGCTGGGAAGCGCGGGGGGCTGGACCTGATAAGGTCCCGCCGTCCCCTAACGACCATGAAACTCGCTCCTTCCTCATTACCGGTAGGACAGCAGTGGCCAAGGGCCTGCAGAGAATGACGATGATGGCGGAAAAGAAACCGCACCCCTCGTTAGAAGAGCAGCGCTTAATCAAGAGCCCACCAGAGCCCAGGCTGCAGCTGGCCAGGTTTGACCCGTCCACGCTGCAGGTCAGCCAGGGTGTCTTCACTTGGCACGGCCCGATCTCGCCTCCCGGGCCGGCGGCGCGGCGCTGCCTGCCTGCCTCGAGCGCTCTGCCTGCAGGCGCAGCAGCGACGGGACGGGACAGCCCAGCGGAGCCGGCTTTCCCATGAGAAAGACAGTGACGGGGAGCTATTTACTATCCCAGAAACCCAGATTCGACGTGGTTTAAGCAAACAGTCCTGGGTACTCCAGCCAGCAGTGCCACGTGAGAGTCACGGGGAGGCCGCGGTCACGGATATAAGCCCAGCAGCAGTCCCAGCTGCTACCACGGCAGTGTGGGCACAAACCTTTCTAACCGCTTCAGCAAAACACTCGCCCTCTTCCACCATGAAGGGAAGAGCCGCCTTCCTGCTCCTCTCCTTGGCCCTTTTCTGGTGCTTTGGTAAGTAAGCTTTAGCACGCGTCTGCCAGCCCCGCAACCAAGGCTTCGCGCTTTGCTTCATTACAGGACCGTGTGTTAAGGACAACGCACGAGGAGCCCATCCTTTACGTTCAAACCCGAGCCAGCCGCGACCTTGTCAGGAACTTTGCTGGAAAGCCACGTGTTGGATGAGTCCGCGTGGTTGTCTCGGATGCAAACTCCTACCCTCGGCTTTTTTCTGAATGTGTCACTCCAGATGTAAATCCACGCCGGCGAAGGGTCAGGTCCGGATGGTGCCGTGTCCGCCCCAGCCTGGCCTTGACCCGAGGTGCTGAGGGCTTGGGAGACTGTGACCCCACAGTACGTGGTGCAGATTTAGGGCAGGGCGGGCTAGCGTGGTCCCGCCAGCGTTCACTGTGACTAACTGTGTCTTCCCATCAAATTTGGAAGGCGATAAGCTCTTTTATTTATTCTGCCAGACTATTTTATTGCAATGGCTTTGGATGTTGTACCACCGAGGGCTTTGCTCCCATGTGTGCAGCGAAGGATGCAGCTCCTTTTTCTTGGTCGTTTTAGAGGCTGCGGTGAGCCGAGACAGTCCCGACGCGACCGAGGACATTTCTGCTGGACTCGAGCGGTGCAGGAGCGATGTTGAGGCTAGCATTGATCGCGCCCTGGACAGACTCACTGGGAAGTCTTCACAGGTAATGCATGGACGCCCAGGCAGACTGGGTGAGGGGGCTTCCCCGGGCACCTCAAATGATCCTGATAAACGGACTGGAAGGTGGTGGTGTTAGAGATGATAAAATAATAGACTGAAAACCCCACCTTCTGCAGCTCGTTCAGACCCAAATAAGCCAGAAGAGGCTTCTGTAGCAAGCGATGGCCCAAAGCCCCGCACCGAGCACAGCGCTGCGGGCGTACGGCGGCCCCCGAGTCGTGGGATGCTCGGGGAGGCGGCGGGACGGGGAAGGCACTCGACAGCCGCACGGTTCTTAACGAGGCCCTAAAGCCACTCATCTGTTTAATGGAGGCACGGGCTCGATGACTTGTCTGAACTGGGGGCTAAATCCCGGTCTATAATTTACACGGCCGTTTCTCTCCTACTTTGCCCGCCGGACTGCAACACTGGGCGCTTTGCAGAGGTCTTGGAGGCCTGCCCCACCGCGGCGGGCAGAGCCCCCGGTGCCATCGGCTCATAATTCTCTGTAAAGCAAGGCACGGCGTGGTGCTCGGCTCTACTAATCGCACGCCTGACAGCTTTCCACCCCCGTGGCGGATAGCCACGCTCGCGGCCGGCTCCTTCCCCCGCTTCGGCGCCGGCGTCCTGGCGCGGCACGAGACGGCCCCAAAGGTTGCCCGTTGCCCGGGAGGAGAGAGGTGGACTGACCAGCGAGCGGGCAGCTGCGTCCTGCCCCGGGGACCGCTGCAGGACTCGTTCTGCTCCCAAACCCACCCCCTCTCTTTCTTTTCTTTTCAGGCAAAATGAATGAGGTCTTTGCAAACTGGCGAGCGCTGGACAATAGATGCCCGTCCCTTCCCTGCAGGCAGTAGAAAACTACTTGTGCAGTCTGAACACGCGTGGCCTGCCGGTCTCCAAAAGCTTTGCCCATGCTACGGCCCCCAGATTTGCATATTTAATAAAGCGTATTCAGCATCGCAGGTGCCGGTTGCCTTTGTTTTTTATTAGCACAAAGGACTCCTGCAGCCTGGGCTTCTGCAGTTTCTCCCTTTGTGACGGATGGGGCTCAGAAATGGAGGAGGGATATAATCAGCAGCTTGCAATTCACTTGAGAGGAGGGAGAGAAGGGAGCTGGGGGAAGGGGAACTGGGAACAAAGCCTGTCTCAAATGACCTGCCATTTCACAAATGGGTCGGCGGGGCCGGGATTGAAACAGACCAAGTCACGCTAAACTGAGGTGCGTGGGTGCGTGCATTTGTGTGCACCAGCGCGTGCGAAATAAAGACTCCCTCGGCCCTGTTCTCCCTCGCTGCGAGGGGCGCTGCAGAGTGGCCCAGACTAGTGGTTTTCACCCTTTTCTCATTTGCGGACCCCTTTGCAAATGTTGAATGGCAGCATGGAGCTCTTTAGATTAAGTGTGGGTATTCACCCATACTTCTGATTGAGCGTAGTCCTCTTTCACGGACCTCTTAGACACCGCCTGCAGACCCCCGGGGTCCACGGCCCGCAGGTTGAAACCCTTTTCCGTGCAGAAATGGGGTTTGCAATTGGGCAAGATCCCCCTTGAAACGAACCCAGGAGGGGCCGAGCAGCCTAGACTCTGCCTGTGCCCATCCAGGTCCTGCGCCCACGTGCCAATGCCGATCGCACACCGCCGGCCCCGGCAGGCCACCGAGACGTTCAGCTCAGGGCTCAGCCCACGAGCAGCGTTGCCGGACAGACCTCTCTTCTGCTTCTGCTTCCCTTTTTGCATTTCCCTATGAGTTTGCATGCGGGCGCTCAGGCTCCCGCCCAGCAAAAACAGTGAGGCTGCCAGGCAAGGAAAGGGGCATTTTGGTTAAGAAACGAAAGCAATACAAGCTCAGGCCTGGCGAACATTAAGTGGCTTGGGAATAGCAACTCTTACATGGCACTGAAGTGAGGGGTCGTCACGAAATGGAGGAGGGGGCCAGGTCGGGTGACCTGAACTAACGCACGTGGAGCCCTTGGACTCCGTATTCACGTCACGGTCTGCCTGTTCCCGAAGGGCCCGAGCAAAGCCAGCCTAGCTGGCCGCGGCACCTGAAGGACACGGGGCCTCGGGACCAGGATCGCTGGCTCGCTGGCACTCGGTGGCTCCAGTGGTGGCCTTGGGGCAGGAGAGTCATTAGGGGTATGTCCTCAGGTCAATATTGACCCACCACAGTTGTACTGTGGGGCTTTTTAATGTTCTTTGGGGGAATTAGATAAATAGCCGAGTGCTAAAATGCAAATAGAGCCGTTTCCCTGCAAGAATCACACCCCCTCCCCAAAAGGTGTGGGGCGTCAGGCGGTCCCCGTTTGCGCTCCCGCGAGGCCCCGCCTGGGTGGTTTCAGCCGCTCCGCCTGTTCCTAGGGTGTTTTTGGTAGGAAGCGACTCTCCAATCCCCCTTCGAGGGTGCAAAGCTGACCGCTGGCTACGCGGCCCCGTCCGCCCTCTTCTGAGCACGGCTTTCCCCTCAGGGGCCGCCGAGAAGAGAAAGACACGTTCCAGGCTCGTGACAATTAGAGGAAAAAGAGGATTATGTAGCGTCTGAGGCTGCCAACAGCGCCATTATACGGAGCATTACCACCCGCTGCGCCTCCGGAAGCAGGTTTATTAAATATCTATGCAGCGCTTATCTTTTGCAGACGAACCGGGCCGCTCTCTTGTAAAGGAGTCTTTCGACGGGTCGCTCTCTCTCTCTTTTTACTTTCCCTCTTCAACTGGGCTTTTTTGTTGTTCTTTTTAAAATCATATTCTTATGAGAGAGGCGCATTTGAAATGAATTGACAAGAACAGCCCTCTCACTCATGTCCGGAAAGAAAAGCAGCGATTTTTTTGCTTTTCACATAGGGAGAAAAAAAGGCGTGCTCCAAAAAGTCCCCGCGGGGGGTCCGGCAGCTGCGGCAGGACCTCTCGTCGGGGACGTTTCTGTTTCGATGCGTTGCCTCTTCTTCCACCCAGGGCTTCCCTTCTCTCGTCCCGGGCCCTGGGGCCGCTGGGGAGCAGCTCGACCGGCGACCTTCAGCCATTCAGGGACCCGCCGCCCTCGCGGGACACACCTCTCCCGGCCCTGGTCAGCCCCAGCGGTGTTGGCTGCAGCCGTGTTGGCCCAAGGAAATAAGGCAGACAAGGTTCTTTGGATCCATGGGATGTCTCTGATCAGGCCCACTAAATAAATGATCAGCCTTCTAACGAAGTCATTGCCTAACGTAAGACCACTGAAAGGCTAGCTAATTACCGGGAAACTCACAGCGGTGGAGATTGCTTCCTCCGTGATGCCTGGTGAGGCTTTGAACTCCGCAGTTAGCAGTAATAGTAACGATGATGATAATAAGAGGATGAAACAAAGAATAAGCTTGACCCCTAACTCAGGGGCGCTGTTGCCCTCCAACCGGTGCCCCAGAAGACGCCCCCGCCTGCAGACCCCGCAGCCGTGCAGCGAGGCACCGCGGGGCGCCTGACCGCAATGCCAAGGGCTAAACCCGCGGCTCTGATGCTCCGAGGTGAAGCCGTTTCATCACGGGATCACGAGGCAGCCTGCACACGCTGCTCCTGCCGCGGGGCTCCGCGTCGCTGCACGCGGATATGCAAAGCCGGAGCAGGACTGAACGCGGGCACGGCCCCGAGGGGCTGCGCGGAGGGACATGGCCCTGGTGCTCCGTACACAGCATCTGCCCTCAGGCTCCCGCAGAAGCAAAACTCCCACGGCGCGGTGTAGTCTCGTGAGCAATGGCATGGGGGGGCATTAAATGCAGGTGGGATGGGGCAACTACACACAGCTCTGCAAGCCGGTTTCAGCTCAGCAGGCCACGTGAAGTATCAGTCTCTGCCCCGCACCGTGTCCCTACAGTGCACACAGGCAGGGATGATTGTGCGGCTTTTTATTAAGGAAAAGGACCTGGGGGTGACAGTGGGCAGTCAGACGGGCACGAGCCAGTGTGCCCTTGTTGCAAAGGTGGCTAACGGCCTCCTGGGCTGCACTGGTAGGAGCACTGCCAGCAGATGGAGGGCAGTGATTTTTTCACTCTATTCGGGTACTGGGGAGGCCACATCTGGAGTCCCGTGTCCAGCTGTGGCCCCCACTGCAGAAAGGATGTGCACACATTGGAGAGAGTCCAGTGGAGGACAATGACAGTGGTTGTGGGCTGGGGGACAGGACTGGTGAGGGGAGGCCGGGGACCTGGGCTGGTTGAGGCTGCAGAAGGGAAGACCGAGGGGGATTGAATAGCAGCCCTCACCTCCCTGCCGGGGGCTGCACAGAGGATGGGGCTGGGCTGGTCTCAGTGGGGACAGATACAGGACAAGGAGCAATGGGCTCCGGCTGCAGCAAGGGAAGTTGAGGCTGGATATTAGGAAAGTCACAGAATCACAGACAAGGAGGGCTGAAGGGACCCCGGGGGTCACATCTAGTCCAGCCCCTGCTCCAAGCAGGGCCAGTCCCAACTGCATCACCCCAGGTGAGGCTTTGCCTAGCTGGGCCTTAAACACCTCCAAGGATGGAGACTGCACCACCTCTCTAGGTAACCCATGCCAGTGTTTTACCGCCCTCCTAATCAGAACATTTTTCCTAATATCCAAACTCAGCTCCCCTTGCTGCCGCTGGAGCCCATTGCTCCTTGTCCTGTACCTGCCCCCGCCGAGACCGGCCCAGCTCCGTCCTCCTTGCTATCAGATCCCCGCTCATTCTTCTCTTCTCCAGACCACATAAGCCCAGGTCCTTAAGCCAGGTTTTCCATTGCTTCTAACAACCCCAAATGTCGACGTGGACGGCAATCACTGTTTCACTAGCAGCCAGACCCAGGACTCCCAGGGGACCTACCCCGTGCCCCACTACAGGACATGATGCATGTGCACACACACACATGCGCTCACACATATGCACTTACACACATGTGCACACACACACTCATGCATGCACACACTCAGTGACACACGAGTGACTGTATGGAAACAGGGAGGAAGAAAAAGAAGAGCAAGCAGCTCGAACCCGGGGTCTGGGTTTCCCGGCTACAGACCCTGCGGGTCCCGGGCTCCCAAAGCAAGCGCTCCCCACCTCACGGAAGAGCAAACAGGCGCCGCGTGCACAGGTCCTGTTCCCACAGGATTAAATTTGCCCTGAGCGAACACGCTCCGCGCCAGCGGTGCCAGGCGGAGGCTCACACGGGAACAGAGGGGAAGGGATGCTCCCAGCTCTATAAATACGCCGGGCCCGGCTGCTGCGTGCCTGTCAGAGCCGGCCGGGGCGTTTAGGGTCTGTCTCCGTACCGGACAAGCAAGCATCCAGCCATGAAAGGAGCAGGAGCCTTTGTGCTGCTCAGCCTGGCGCTTCTCTGCCTCTTGGGTAAGCGCAGGGGTGCTGCGAGAGCCGGGTCTGGCCCACGCAGCGGCACCCCCATGCTCACTGCAAGGAGCCCCAAGGAGCCCGGACGCTGGCTATCGACAGCAGGGGCAGATTTTGAGGGGTGCATTTCTGAGCTGAGGGGGGCATCTTTTCTGGTCTGGTCCCTACACTCACACCTGAAGAGCTGGGGCCTGCACCAGCTGTGGCCCAAACGGGGGAATCCTCTCCTGTCCCCTCCCTGGCCGTAACCCCAGAAGGTGCCAGCGAGGCCGGGGCTGCTGGCGACTCCATGCCTCCAGGGATGCCTTGTGCGGGGGGAGACCTCCCAGGCCCTGGATCCATTAACCTAACGCCTAGGCGAGGGGCCAGGACTTGTTCCTTCGAACGTTTCCTGCCTTGCTCCCCCCAGCACGCAGCCCGGACCGTTTCCCTTCTGCAAGGTGAGGGCTGTCAGGTCCGATTTGCCCTCCTGAAACGTGTGCCATGGCGTTGTGTTTCAGGAGCTGCTGTCGGTGAAAGTGCCGCCGAGGCGAACGCTGTGATGGCGGAGGACACCGTGAAGATGCTGGATAATGTGGCAGACGCTGTTCTGCAGGGGATCATTACTGACCTGGACAAGAAGCAGTAAGCCATTTCCCATCTGCAGGGGGGGAGCGTACCCCTTGGTGCAGCTGCTCTTCCCGGCCGTGCCTGGGGCAGGACGGGACCTTCTCCGGGGAGATCCCGACGCGTGCCCAGCCCGTCATCCCAGCGTGCCGTGTACAAGCGCCCCCCCCCGACCGCAGCAGGCTGCGCTCGCCCCCCAGTACAGTGACCAGCAGGTCATGGGGTGATCCCGTGGTATGGGGGGGCAGGACCCTGAGCTCGGGGGTGTTCAGCTCAAGCTGGAGGTTTCGGGAGAAGAGACTCCCCATTTTTAGCCCTCTTGGTTACAGGAGACAGCTCAAGCTTGTGTCCCTCTGGGCTCCTGGGAAGCTCACACTCAAAGAGAGACTGAAAGGGCATAAAGAGGTGGTCATCATTTTGAAGCCGTGCTGCTTTGTACGCCCAGCCCACCACGAGGAACAGCTGGCTTATTTATTTTGGGGTGCTCGGGGCTGCTCGTCCGGGGGCAGCGCTGGCGGGGGGCTCGGTCTCCTCCGTCTCTCTGGAGCCCAGGGCAAAGGCGAGACGTGGGACACGCTGCCCCAGGACGACGCTGGCCTGGGCAAGGGTGTGCGAGGCTCTGCACCCCCACACCGCGCGGCTGTTCCTGAGCGTTGTGGTAAAGCCACGGGGTGCCCTGCCTAGCTTTGCCCTGGCCAGAGCCGGTCTGATCAGACAAGCCCCTCTGCGGACGTCAAGCATTTTGCCAAGCCTTTTGGGTCATTCCTCTTCACTGCCCCTGTTTTGCTCTGCAGGAAACAAGGGGTTTGAGATGACGGCTGCGCCCGTGTCCCCGCTCCTTCTCCAAGGCCTCCGGCAGCATCCCCGCTGCACAAGCAGGCAGACGCCTCCCGGACCACGACAGCCTCTTGCTCCCGATCCCCCAATAAACCGTGAACGGTGCAGTTCCTTCCTTGTCGGCTCGTTTATTTGGGGGGGGGGGTAGCTGCACGTGGCCTTTGCGGCCCACGGGTGTACCACGTCCGGCAGAGCGTGCCGACACAGCGACCCCGAAGAGGGGAAGGGAGGAGCTGGGTAGGAGTTTCCGTCCGAGTCAACCCCGACGGCTCAGAGACGGCGACTGTCGGCTCCGGCGCGTGGCCGACAGCGGACGGGAGCCTCGCGCGCTCCTCTCACCGCGGCTTCCTCTGCTCGCGGGGCCCAGGCACTGACGGGCATGTCTACTATGGGGAAAAACCCCATCTTCCTAAAACAGGGAGCCAGTGGCAATTCCCAGGTCAACCAGCTCCTCAGACTCCATCTCCTTGTCTTCCCCTTCTCCGTAAAGTACCTGGGGGAGCACCGGACGCTGCTAACGTGATTGCACTCAACAGCTTATGCAAATAGGATCGCTTAATAGCTCGTGCTTCCACCTGCCTCATTCTCCCAGACATTTTAACCACGCAGCGCAGGGAGGGGGTAGTCCTTAAGCCTGACTATTTTGACAGCTCCCAATATTTGACGCATTTTCATGCTGAAGAGCAGCCCTCGGAAACCTGGCTCACAAACCGGGCGCGCGAGCGGCTCGCTCCCTGCGGTGAGCAGGCCCGCGCGTCCCCTTGCGCTGCCTCCCATCCGCCGGCACCGGGCTTCCCGCTGCCCGCTATTGTCTCCGTCTGATCCAGTTGTCTCACCCTCCTAATCACCGCTCCGCGCGGTACAGCTCAGCCTGCTGTCGGCGCTGCCTTTGATAGGGGTCTGCTTCCAACTTACGCCTCTCTGGAGGCTCATCTCCTAGCCTTTATCGATGGCCTTGGAAATCCCGACAGCTGCTTTTTGCAAGGCAGCGGCAGGGCTGCGCTGCTCGGTGCGGCTAATGCCGCGATTACGGGATCAGGCTGAGTTACAAAGAACGACATGGCATATCCCTTTATCCCTTTGATCCCGGCACCTTTGACCCAGCTCCATTGCTTTTCTGCTACTTCCTACTTTGACTTCAGGGTTGCTCCGCTCTTCTGGACCTCTTCCTTCCAGCCACTGGCCAGCAGCCACGTAACCCTCAACCATTGCCTCTCAAGCCAAGTCAAGCCAGTCCCAAGGCCAGTGCAACAACCCTCCTCCACGGCGCCCCGCGCTTGGTCCGTTGAAGCCCCATCCAGTCCTTGGCGGTTCACGGGGTCCGGCTTCTCGACCGCTTTGCTGCTGGACGGGCTCGCCGGTCCGGTGCTTTGCCGCCGTTAGAGAGCTGTGGCAGCCACGCTTCGCCGCAAGCCCGTCTCACGCCAGGAGCCGCTCGCTCAGCCCAGCGCTGGCATGGCTTCGCACAGCAGGCCTCCGCGGCGGGAGAGATGACGAGACGTAGGACCCACGGGGGTGGAAGTTATAGCCCCGGGTCAGGCAGACAGTGAAACCCGTGTCTTCAGCATTGTTTTCCGACCTCTGATCCTTCCACATGCTTGCACGGGGCGGCGTGCTCTGCGCTGGCTGCAGGGGCCATTTAAACCCGCTTGCTCCCATCTTGTTCCCTTCTTAGGCTGGCGTGGAAGGTATCTGCTCTGCAGGCCTCCAGACGGCTGGAGGGGGTGCAGCCTTGGGCCGGTACGTTGCGTGCTCCGGGCAACGCCGCAGTTTGTCTTTGGCAGGACTCTGCTGTCGCAAACCCCGGAGAGACGACGTGGAGAGCCCCGCGCGCTTGGCAAGGCCCAGCGCCTTGGAGCTTTCCAAAGAAACCACGAGTGGGTAAAGACCACGAACATGTCACAACAGTCACGGGATTGCGGGGGTCGGTTTTGGTTTCCCCATTTTGCAGGGATTTGTGCCCCACTTCTCTGCTCCCCATTTCTTCAAGGGAGCGCCTGGGTCCGGGCAGGCTTTTGGGGGATTGCCTTGGGGGGGGATGAGGACACGAGGTGCCGGCTTAGCTTTTTGTATTGCTTGATGCAACTCGGTCTTTTCTGAGGACAAAGCCCCTTCACCCTCCAGAACCGTAATTATGGGCCTTGGGGATGCTCTGAATGTCAGAGGCACATCAGGTGCTTTCCGAGGGACGCGGGGAAAATGCCCTCCACACTCCCTTTCGCTGCGATGGGCTTCGGCAGCCTCTGCAGCCCGGCGCGGAGGCAGCGCTGCCGGTGGGATTGGGAACAAGTTGGCTGCGATGCTGCAGAAGAAGCCTCAGCGGCTTGATTGCGGTTTGCTGTCACCTCACAAGGGCCCAGTTTTAATTGCTACTAATTATCTGCCACCGTTCATCCAAGCGTTGCAGACTGTCCAGAAAATTTCACAGGGCTCCATGGATCGTGCCTCTGAAAGGCAGGTCCTTTTGGGGCAGATGGTGGCGAACCTGGAACCGTGCAAAGCAACGTCCGGTCGGGTTGGACATGAACTGAAACAGCATCTCACAGACTGGGAGGTGCTTTTTGGAAGGTTAAAAGCATCTCTGACAACTCAGCACCTGGGGAAAGTGCACCTTTCTGCGGTCAGTCCTAGCGCTGCTGGGCCTGTGCACGGAGCCGGAGCGCCGGTGCAGCACTGCACGTCGTCGTGCTTGCGCTCCCCAAAGGGCGAAGCGGTCCCGTGACAGGGAAGCTGCTTTCTCATGACCACGGGTGATCACCACCGTGGTGCCACGTCTTTATGCTGCAACACTGTGCAAGGGTCGCGGGGAGCCGCCCCACTGCTGTCGGTAGCATCCAGGGTTATTCCAGGCACATTGGCCCAGGCAAGCTCTGCTTAGCTTCTGGCAGCTCACGGGGTCCAGCCCAAACCTGGGGTCAACACTGCACTGCCCGGCACAAACTGACCCGGGACAGAAACAGCCTTGAAGTAACGTGGAATCCGTTGGTGCCCCTACCCTGCCGTGCACAGCCTTGTTCTCCACACACAACACACGCTCAGGTCTGCAAACAAGGTCCCCCTTGCTCCGCCACAAGCAATGCAGGGATCTTGGTGGGGATAGCAAACAGAAATGCTGCTTATTTGTGAGTCTCCCCTGTTCCCATGCTGTGTACTTGACTTAATGTGTGTACCTGCCTCTCGGCCGCTTGTCTTGGCAAATGCTTCCCTGCAATAAATGAAAGTGCACCAAGGCAGGGGATATGGAGCATATATAACTTCAGCATTTCTGGACGAGGATTTACACTGCAGAGCTGGGCAGCGCTGCAACCAGCACCTCGGCAAACGCAACCATGAAGGCACCTGGGGCCCTTCTGCTGCTCACCCTTGCCATCTGGTGTTTCTCCGGTAAGCGAGCTCTTCACCAGCGTGCAAATGATCTTGGAGATCTAGGATATATTAACATAATGTGTGACCAGGGGCTTGGACATGGCATAAGAATGACCTGCACGCATAGCAGAGGCTCAGCGCCGGGTCGTCTGCGGTCGACTCCCGGTTTGCATGTCGTCCGAATCCAAATTCCGCCCCAAAAGGAGACCTGCAGTGCAGAGTCCGTCCACTTCCCTTAGACGAGGGAACCATCCCCTCCATCCTCCCGTCCTGCCTCGTAGCACAAGGGTGGGAAGCAGCGGGAAAATCCCTAATGGCTTTAAGGAAAGAGTAGAGCTAGGGCGGCTCGCAGGGGCTTGGGGAAATCTCAGGCAGGGAGGGGAGAGTCATCCACGGCTCCGCATTACTGCTTTGTTTTCTCGGCAATGTTTCTCCGTCTTACACCGGACGGCAAGGCCAGGGGTGCGCAAAGTGAGCTTGGCCTCCTGAATGCAGCGGGCTGTTTCTAGCCGGGTTTCCCTTCCAGACTGACACAGGCACATTGCTACTTTCATCCTAGATACTGCCGGAGCCAGCTTGAGGGAGGACTTCATCGCGAGCCTGAAGGATGTTGTGATGAGCATCAGGCGCTGCAAGTCTGACATGCACGCAGGGCTGGCAGCCTCCTTCCGCGACATTGAGAACAACATCATAAAGGTAAGGCGCACAGCTGGGGTCCTGCAACCCTTTGGTCTGTGCTACGTCTGCGAGCTGCCGACATCCATCCTCGCCCCGCAGCCCCCCACATCCACACGGCTGCGAGGGGCAGCTCCTCTCCTGAGTCTACGCTTGCACGGTGACGTCCCAGCTGACAACAGAGACCCGTCGCAGCACCACACCAAGGGCCCTGATCTTCCCAGAGCAGCAGCAACGAGGGCTCGAGATGGCAATTCTCACCCCACCAAGCCACAGCAGCCCCTTACCTCTGGCTCTCCCTGCTCTTGGGCCTATCGCTCAGCCCCTGGCTAGCGGCTGGTCTAGTGCCCCACGCACACGCGGGACCGGGACCGGGACGGGGCTTGCGAGAGACCGAAAGAAACGTCTCTTGGCAGGACTCCACGCCGTGAGCAAGACTGTGAGGTCTCTCTCTCTCTCTCTCTTCCTTTTAGACTGAAAATGGTAAAAACTGATCTGCAAAATCCTGGCGAGGTCTCCCCTCAGCCTCACTGAAGACCTTCTCTGCGAACGGACCCAACACGAGCTCTCTTGGTACCAAAGCGGATACTTTCATTCCTCCAATAAATCAATGCAACTGCGACCGACAATGGTGTTGTCTTTATTCCAAGACATCAAAGGGCTTGTTGGGAGAAGTACTCCGACTGCACTTTAATTTGCCCTGGCTTAGGGAAAAACACTAATCCCATTCCCAGCATTGCGTCTGAAGATGACTACGTGTCTGACTGCGAGATGGCCCCATCTCACACGTGTCTCCAAAGTCTCACATAAGCACCCTTTGCTCACTCGTCCCGGGCTCCCCGGGGCTGGTTCCCTACCGGGCCAGAGCACGCTAGGTCCAAAGGACAGTGGCACGAGAAGCGGGGATATGTGGAGGCTGGAAACTAGACGAGGGTGCTAGCTATCGGAGGGGCTCAGCTGCTGGCAGAGCCTTGCTGTGGGAAGGAGTAGTGGGGGAAACCTGGATGGCTTCAAGACGGAGCATGGCCGGTCGATGAGCAGATGCTCCGACGTGCTCGCCTGCAGTAGCAGGGGAGCAGGAGTAGGGGAGATCCCTGCCAGGTCCACGCCGGCGTGAGTAGACACCATGCTGCCTTGGGCGCCGTGGGCCAACACAGCTCGCCGCTTCCCAGCAAAGGAACAGGGGCTGAGCAGTGCGGCCAGCTGGCAAAGCTGACCCGAGGACGGGGCTGGCCGGGCTGCACAAGGTGCACCGAGCCCCGCATCCATCACCCCAGTGCTGGAGCCGGGTCGGAGGTGGAGGGGCTCGCGGGGATGCCCCCAGGAGAGAGCCACCCCTCCTGTGCTGTGCACGTGGCCCGCAACCTTCGTGCCTGCGCACAACTCTGCATTTGGCCGCCACGGACCACAGCCTCCCACAGCCGGGAATTAGAGACCCGGTGACCCTTGGACGCTCATGCCCCTCGGGGAGTCCCAGCGCCCCCAGGGAATCCTTCTGTGGCTCCTGCTCCTTCCCAGGCCTTCGCCCCGGGGCGCCGGCAAACACACGCACTGCTCGTCTGCTTGTCATTCCCACGGGACCTGCCCGACTCCTCCGGGTACGTGCAGAGTCCCCTGGGCACAGACAAACGCTCGTGACCACAGAGAGGACGCCTGAAAGGGGTCAGGAGAGAGCTGCCCCATCCCCTGGCACGACCCGCGCTAGCTCGTCCTGTCGGGAACTGCCTGCGCCGTTCAGCATTGCCAGTGGCCCCCGGGGCAAGGAGAGTCAAAACTGAGGGCGGGAGGGGACCTCGGGGGGGGCCACATCTCGTCCGACCCCGGCTCCAAGCAGGACCAGCCCCAGCTGCACCGTCCCAGCCCAGGCTTTGTCTACCCGGGTCGTAAACGCCTCCGAGGACGGAGACGGCACCACCGCCCCGGGGAGCCTGTCGCAGTGCTGCACCGCCCTCCCGGGGAGAATATTTTTCCTAATATCTAACTTAAGCCTCCCTTGCTGCAGCTGGAGCCCATTGCTCCGTGTCCCGTCACCCGCCCCGCCGAGAACAGCCCCAGCAGCGAGCCACGAAAGAGAGCCGGGCCTTTGCTGGGACCACGGGCACGTTCCCGCTCCTCCGGCAGGCGACCTTTGCATCCCAAGGCGCCCTCGGACGCCAGCTCCCGGGGCCGCCGCACACGTCCGCTGGCCAAATCCATCAGGTGTCCCTGCCGCCATGTGCACGGCGCCGGCCTCACGTGTACTGCGTGGATGCGGGTTCTGCCGCCTGCTCTTCCGCATGAATCTGTATCAAAGACGCGGAGCTGTCACAACAGTCAAGTCTCCGAACTGACGTGACGTCCCCCATCCCTGCGCTCACATCCACGCAGCGCTCGCTGAAACCGCCTGGAGACTGAAACGACTCCCAGGCTTCTCGATAGTGTTTGACTAAAAGAAACTATGGAGGAGGAAGAACAGCTGCCAAGCTCCCTGGGGATGCAGCCGTGGGGAAGGCAAGAGATCCTGTGATGGCGGAGATGCGGCAGGACTTCACCCGCCTCTCGGCAGCTATAACAAGCTTTGTGTTTTTAAAAACCACGTCAATTAAGCGGTGTTTGCGCCCCTGCGCTGTCTGTCAAGTTGCCTGTGCAGAGACAACCGGGGCTGGTTTCCACCGGCACGATGGAAAATTCAAATGACCACGCTTCGGACAGCCCGGCACAAATCAGGCCCGAGGCCGGGCCAGTCGGCGCCAGGAGAGGACTCCGCACCGAGACGCGGCCTAATTCGACCTGGGCTGGCTTCTCCAGCCTGGGGGACCCCTCCATCCCTCCCTCGACGTCGCTACTGCTTTCCACTGAAATAAACTGAACGCTGCAACCCCCAAACGGTCCAATGCACAGCTCCGGCGCGCTAGCTGGAGCAAAACCCAAATGCTCTGCTAGCAGACGGGATGGCAGCAAGCCTTCGAGAGTGGTCTCCCCCAGGTTGGCCTCCTTGGCTCCCGTTCAAAGCCATCTACACCGAGGAGTCGCTTTCTTCTTGTGCTGTTGATGCTGCTTTTACCGAGTCACGGAGGGATGGTTGTGCTGGTGCCAGAGAGGATGCGGTGTTGGGATGGACTGGGAGGAATAAAAGATTTTCCAATTTAATAGTCAAACTCTGTAATCGGGGGGGAAAATGCACTCGATCTGACTCAAGTCAAAACAGATTTTTTTCCCCTTCTTTGAGTGACAGGCCTGAAAACACATTATCTTGGATCAACTTGAAAGGCTTTGTTCAACCTGAAATATGCTCTCTCTTATCGCCTGGCTACTGAACTGTTCTTTAATGGAAGGGGTCATCGCCTGCTAAAGCATGAACCTGGACTGAACAGTACTCAATGCCACAGAAAGACCAGCAACAGCAACAAAGCCTGGGAGAAAAGAGTTGTTCCTGAACCCCAGCAGGTCAAAAGGGGCTCGACCACCCGTCGGATGGAGGAGAAGAGGCTGCCAAGTGAAAAAATAGTCATAGAATGAAGTGAGCTACCGGAGCCGATGGGGTCCCAGAACAAGGAAGATGAGGAAAGAAATAAAAAGATTCATACACAGGGGAAAGAAGAGGCTGGAAATGCTAGCAAATTCCTCGCC
>JAGPOW010003447.1:36052132-36073900 GCA_030014935.1 Caiman crocodilus | reverse complement strand
GATGGGCGCTGCTGCCATGGGGGATGCTGTCACGTTGCTGGGGTAATAAACTACCAGAACTGCACCGAATGGCTTTGTCTGCCTTTTTCTGCAAGGGGGGAGGCTTGGTTTTAAGGGCACAACACGAATATGCAAAGGGAGAGCTTTGAACAACTTCTTTATTTTGGAAAGCGGGGGGGAAGTTGCCAGCAGAAATGAGGCACAGTGTTCACTGTCCTTCCCCACGTCATCTTTACCCTCAACGAGTCGTCCTTTGCGTTACAGTGCTAGTTGTGACCCTCCCGCCGTGAGAGCCATGCACGCACGCACACAAGATGAGAGACGGTCCCTTCTTGCTAATGTAATGCTCCTGCTGGGTACAAGGGCCGGGCTCACATTTTGGGGTACCTCATAAATTATACCTGTGGCTTGAGCCCCCTCCCTGAAATCCGGGAACTCTGCATCACTGGGGTTCCCCCTCCTTGCAAGCAGTGTAGCCAACAGAGGTTGAATAGAGAGAAACGGGAGAAGCGCCGAAGGCCGTGTGAGGCACTGCCAGCTCCACGGCTGCAGCGCGCAGGGGACAACCGGCCCCGATCCGGCAGGATTAGACACCCAGGTCCCAGCCCTGCGGAAGCTGCCAGGCCCCAATCCTGGCCAGCAAACCCAAGGAACCAAATCTCTTCCCCCAGTCTGAATCCCTCAAAACTTCAAAAAAGACAAATGGGGGAGAACAGGAGGACAGAGGAGTTCCCAGACACGGGGGCAAATCTCCCGCTCTATCGGAGCCCCCTTTTTGCTATCCACAACGCCTTCTCCCTTGCAGGACCCGGCTCTCTTCAGCAGATGCCGGCAGCTTCTCCTCCCCAAACCAGCCTGGCTCCCCTTATCGCCCTTCGCACGGCATCGCCTGGCCTTGCCCGGTCGGGGAGCGCCCCTTCTCCCGGCCAATCTGCCTAATGAATCCCCGGCGTCCTCTGCCCCATGAGGCCAGAGGCTTTGGCAGATCTGAACCAGCTTGCCACGTGCTGAGCACACGGCCACAACCACGGGGCATCTTGGCCATGTATAAACACAGTGTGCAACAGCCAAATGTGCATGCGGGTGTTACACTACCGAGTGTTGTCTAGTGACCTGATCTAGTCACAATGCTACCGTCCTAACAGAGAATGGGCACCGGGGTGGGAGACGTGAGCTGTGATCCCCGGTCACGAATGAGGACATATGAGGAAGTTAGGTCCAGACAAAAGCTCCCAGAGCTGGGTTCACAGTATGATTGTGGGGCATGAAGGTGAATTGGTTAGGGTTAGGCTTAGGGGGCTCATCTGTACCTTCACCCCCCCACCCGGCACACCTAACACGCAGCACGCTAACGAGCACTCAGAAGTTTATTAGCGCTCCAGCTCCTTGTGATCTCCACGGGAGGCTAAGTCAAGGCCTTAGCGTGAGAGGCCAGATACAAAGCACAACACACGAACTCCTTACAGCTGTACCACTCACCAGATTTTGCTGAACTAAACCGACAGCCTGTGCTTTCTTTATATACAGCTTTGATCATCTTCAAGGGGTGTCAGCAATTACCTTCTCAGCATGCACGGCGATGGGCAGCTCTGACTAAGAAAGGAGATGACATGAAACATCGCTGAAACCATTTCGTTAGGTAAATGAACAGAGCTTTACGTTTGTTCATAGGTGCTTACACATTTTTCCCTTTGAATTAAATGTCATTTCTTTCTCAAGCTAATATTGATTACTAGCATGGAGGAAAAGGAATTGAAAAGTTGTTGCTTATTATTATCACCTGGTGATGGATGGGTATTGACTGACAGATACCCTTAATCTTTGGACTGATACAGGCTGTCAGCGAGCATCAGCATAAATGCTGACAGGCGGAGGCAGGAAAATCACCGGTGGAGTGAGAAGTCGTGACTTTGCATTATTTTCTTATTTTTAGAAAGCCAAGAAACCTCATGCCTGCTAAGCTGAAAGCACCTGCAATAAGTAACTCGGGAGCATCCTGCTAGGCGAGCTGCGAGGGGGAAAGCTGGGTGGGGGTCGTGTAATATTCCTGATTGTTTAAGCTGCTTGGATTGTTTCGGGTCATGACTTCTGGGCTGGCATTCACCCTGACACGCATCGCTTTCATTCCCTTGCTCCAGGTGCCGCCGGCACGCGGCTGACACTGGCTCGGGGGCTGCCGGTGTGTCTTGCGAGGAGCATCAGGCACCGTGCGGGAGAGATTCATGGGCAGGTAGAGGAAGGTGTTGGCAGCTTGTGAACGAGCCTGGAAGAGGTACATTTGCTCTCCAGCCTGCTCTACGCTCCTTCCCCGCGTGCTCTCTGCCACGTTGTGCCGCCTGGGTGCCCAGCTCCCCTCCAGTACACACGCCACGTTTCACTTCTTTCTCTGCCTCCCAGACACCAGGGACTCAGCTCTGGTTTGCAATCTAATCTGCAGGGGCACAAGGAGGAAATGCAAGCTGCCACCTGGGGCCGTAGCAATGCAGTGGCCAGGCAAGGGTCCGGCTTGTCCAACCTGCCCCTGCAGCTCGCGCGCCCCTAGCATCGCACCCGCTCTTCTGAGACTCCGCGTTGAGGGGGTCAACACCGTCCCTGCAGCGCAGAGAGAGCAGGGGCAGAGCCACGGCTTGCTCACCGTGCGGAGGCTTTTTGTGCTGTGAGCTACTGGTCTGGAGCCGACGCAGAGCGCCTGCCGCCGTGCGCGCAGCTGCAAGGGGATTAAATGAGCTCGTGTCGGATCACCGCAGCTGGGAAAGGGAACAGCGTACGGCAACTGGCTCCTAGTAAGCCTTCAATCCCTGCTGGAGCGCTAGCTCCGAGTCACCTGGCAGGCCGAGTTACTGGAAATCACAGGAGCTCGTGCCGATACCCACGTGGCAGCCGGCCACGGAGAGCCAGCACCTGTGCTCGGGTGCACGTAGCTGTCCCTTGCTGGGAGACGCTGCCTGCCCTAAATCACCCCTCCTGCACCCATGGGACATTGGCACAACTCACGATGCTATTGCACAGCAGTGCTTCCTACTTCCTCCCCCCTTCTTCTGCAAAGAGGATCAGGGGCCAGCAGGAACTGGGAGCCCCTTCGGAGACTGCCGTCCGCGACTAGCTGAGACAAGGGGGACTGGGACCAGCGTGGGGACGTTTGCACCCTGGGCTCGTGACGCTGTGCCGGACCAGACGCGTGCTCTATTCAGAGCAGATGCTTGCACAGCCAGGACCTTACCGGCACATTTCCTGCCCCTGTTGCCATTACACCCATGAACTGCTAGCACCTCATTAAAATGTATATATGCTAGCATGCAACATCTATAAAACCCCTACCGCTGCGTTAGGGCTGTCTCTGAGAACTAGCCTGTACAATGCTGCCCTCTCAAAGACCTTTTAAGTCCCCATTGCTTGGAAAGCTGTCATTTGCCCTGTACTCACCATCCACCCAGCACAACCAGGGCAAACAGCCCCACTCCCAGGTCCGGTCTGCCCCTGCTTATAGAGGCTGCTTGGGTCACATGGCTGAGGTCACATGACATGACTTTTCCATAAAAGCCTGCTTTCCAGCCGGTTTCCTTTCTGCTCTAAAAGCAAAGGGAGGGAGGGTGCAGTGGCAGGGCCAGGCTCTTTCCCCGGCCAGCGTCCAGCCTGCGCGCGCCGACCGGGAGTGACTCTGACCCAAGGGGCAGCTGGTGTCATTACCTCCAAAATGAGAAAAATGGGTTTTTTTCCCCTTACATTTTCTTCTCGTGGGTTGCAGCTGCTCCCAGGTGCAGGCTGGGCCGAGCCGAGCCGAGTCTCTTGGCGGGGAAGCTGCCTCTCTTACTGCCTGCGCGCCGACCACCTGCACCTCCCCTAGAGACGAGGCTGATCACGGAGCCCTCATTTCTCCCCAGCCCTTGTTTTAGAGCAGTGCTGCAGTTCCTGTTGGCCTGCCCAGGCTATCCTGGTCTGGTTTGCAAAGGGGAAGCTGCAGAGGAGGCAAGACAAGCCCCATGCTATTAGTTCTAATCTTGTTGCTTCCCTGGGAAATCTGGTACTTGGTCCTTTGCTCTCAGCTTCAGCCGCAACACGGGATGTTCCCTGAGGGTACCAGCAAACAGAGGGGTCCCCCCCATGACTTCCTTCCCAAAAGAGTTCAAGAGTGACTTCTTAAGGCCTGCAATGCGCCAGCTGCCGAGCCCCCGAGGCTCCGACAAACAGTCATAGGCATGCAGCAGGCATCAAAGAGACGGTGCCTGCAGGAACAATCGCGCACTAATCCCCATGCACGCACCCAAAAGAACAAAGCTGCTTCACCCCCCCTCCCCGGCTTCCCAAGGAAAGCCCCTGCAAAGCCGCATTGAAGTGTGGCGGAGATTTGAATAAGCCGAGCTCCTGGCTGCTTATCGCTTGTGCGAGGGGGCTTGGAGCGTGGAAGGATGCCAGGAGCAGGAGGCGGAGCACACCCGCGTTGAGAGGCAGGAAGGCTCTGCCCAGGGTCAGTCCTCCACGGAGACCTGCTGTGCGGGCCTGCCCAGGCCCAAGGGTTTCCCGTTGCTGGCACGGCCAGGAGACCCCGAAGGAGCTCCGGCTCCACTGGGAATTGGGGCGTGCTAAAAAGCGACTGCTTTACGTTGTTCCCCTCCTGCTTTACCAGCGACGGCGCCGGGCGGCATCTCCTCGCAGGTGCGCACACCTCGGCCGGCACCGCTCTCCGGGCTGCAGCCAGCCTCGGTTCTCGGCGAAAAGGGGCCCGCTGCCGCCGCCTCGCCTGCCAGCACGCCAGACCCCCGCCCCTGCGCCCTGCGGAGAGCAGGTGTTGCCTCGCCATGCCTCCCTCCGGAGCGCCGCCGTGATCCGCAGAGGATGATGCACTTTGTGCCCGTCGGGGCGTTCGTGCTGCCTGCGGCTGTCGGAGCATCCTTCAGCGCCCTGTCCGAAGGCTGCTGGCCCCGGAGACCTGGGGGCAGACGGATGAGGCCCCGGTCTCCGCGTTGGTGCAGAAAGCTGCAAGGCTTTGCACGCTCCATCCTGGCCGCTGCGTACACCGCCCTGTTCCACACAGGGGAGGTGACCATTGTTCTTTTAAATGCAAATAAATGAGCCATCATTTAAAAGAACACGGTGAAGTATGAACTTTCATTTCTACCTAGGAGGCCTTTTACAAGCCTTTCTCCCATGCTGGCAGAAGGGTGCTTGTGCCCGAAAGCTTGCAAATAAAGGGTTTTTTTTTGCAAAAATGTAGTTGGTCTAGTAAAAGAGATCAGCTCGACCACGAGTTCTGCTTCCTTTTGCCTCTAGACCAATACGGCTACGACTGGACACCCGACATCCTGGCCACTGGGCACAAGTCTTGAGGTCCAAGCATTTTACAATACACCAGACGTGTCAGGTAGAGGCCACTCGTGGCGGCTTCCCTGTCTGGCCGAGTCCGTGCCAGCTGGCGTAGCTTTGTCCCGCGTGCCTTGGTTGGCTCCGCAGAGCTGGATGCGGCCGCTGTTTTGTGGCTGCTCGATGAGCGGGGAAGGGGCGCTTCAGGACAGTCCAGGCCTCCGCCAGGTATTCGGGGATCCCGGCCTGTTTGCTTACAGGTGAGACTCGGGGCCTCCGAAAGGCAGCCGCACACGCAGCATTTACACTGCTCCGTGGTGCTTTCTCCCGAGCGGGGTGTACGGATTGGGGCATTTCCGTCGGCCGAGTGTCCCCCAGCCATGGGCACGCCGGCAGCAGCTGGAGATGCAACGAGGGCGCTCAGATCGGCGCTTGCGGTTGTCAGCTCTGTTTGCATCTCTTCCAGTCCCGTCGCGTGGCAGTGACACGAGGGACATCAATATGCTACATTATGCATAGTGCAGCGAGTAGACTAAAGAGACGATGCCGCCGTGCCTGCGATAAACAGCCCCGACGTGCTCGCACGCTCGCGTGTACCAGTCACGGATCACGGTGCGTCGACCTGACGTCAGGGACACGCATGCACATGACCACGACGTTTTAAAAACCCACTGCACTACTGTATAAATCGCATTCAGCCTCGACTATTTATTTTAGTCGCTGCCCTATCGTTTGTCTCCCCGGCGACTCTCCGCAGTCTGCTGGAGATGTATATCGGCTTCCTGGAGACTCCCGGGCAATCGTGGAGCCCGGACAACCCTATCTGCACTTGAATTACGTCGTAAAGGCACACGTTAGGGGCGCTAATAGCCAAGGCGGTGTTCAGCCCTGCAGAAAACCGCTCCCCCTCACAGCTCGATCTCATTTTAACGGGCAGGCAGAGCGCCGACCCCTCGGCCCTGCAAGCCCTCGCGCCGTCCCCGTGCCCTAAGCCGCTGGGGCTGCGAGCTGCCCAAATCCATCCCGAAGGTGGCTGCGCGTCAGCCGAGGCCGTTTCAGAGCCAGCTAAATTGTTCTCAGTGATCAGAGCAACCCTTGGCAGTTCGGAAAGGGTGAGATAACGAGGCTGCAGCTTCCCCGGCGGGGACTCGCCCCTTCCCCCGCGGCAGCCCCCCGTGCACCCCCGCCGCGGCCGGCAGGGCATCCCCGCGCTCACACCTGCGCGCACACTGACGGGGCGCGCGGCTGCGTGCCGTGCAAAGGGGAAAGGCCAGGCTGTGGCTGCCCCGGGGCCGCTTCGCTCGGCTGTCCCCGAGCCGGCTGCGTTACTCCGGTGACCCTCCCTGACGAGGCCGAGCAGGGCGGGACGGCTCCGGGGATGGGGCGAGAGGAGACGGCCGCGGGGCTCCAGGTCTCTGGGCCAGCGCCCCGTTTCTCACGGCCCCTGTGCTCAAACCTCTAGGAAAAGCGGGAGAGGAGCAGCGTGGGCTGTCGACCAGCTTGCAGCCCCGAGCCCAGGCTTGCGGACTGCCAGGGTCTGGGCAGCGCCGTCCTGAAGCCGCGGAGATAACGAGCCCTTCAGCTCCGCAAAGTCCAGGATCGCAGACCCCGGCCCGGGCGGGACTCAGGGTCCGGTCCACCCCGGGCTAGCCGCCCGGCAGCTCCCGCGGTCCGCAATGGCTCTCGGGGCGCCGGGACCCACGCCGGGGGGGCGCGGAGCGGCGCGTCCCGACCCCCGAGGAGGGGTGGGCGAGCGGGGGGACGCGGAGCTGGAGGGCACGGCGGGTCAGCAGCCAGTGCCGAGCGCTGTTGCGCAGGGGCGGAGTGTGGGAACGGTGGGGCTCAAAACAAGCTGTGTTTTGGGAGGTGGGTAAAGCCGGGGCTGGCGGGGGCGGCACCGGCCAGACCGGTGCTTAGCTGGGGCGTGTGTCCGCCCCCGGGGAGCTTGCTCAACACGGAGCGGCGCGGAGCAGCGCGTTGCAGCCGGCAGACCCCGGCGGGGCTTCGGAGGCTGCTGCGTCGGAGACGTTCGCAAGGCTGAGGCTGCCCTGGAGCTGGCGAGGGAAGCCGCGAGCGCAGGCCTGGGCCCCGGGGTTGGGTTTCTGTCCGGTCCCCTCGGGAGATCGGCGCGACTCGCCCAACAAGCACCCAGCCCAGGGCCCGGAGGCTTTGCTTTTGCAGGGGGTTTCCGGACTCCCCAGGCAGCGTGACTGCACTGCCCGGGGCCAAAAGCCCCCTCTGCAAGCAGGGCGCTGGGTGAGGGGCGCACACCGGGACGGGACCTGTGCACGGGGTGCCCCGGGGTGCACCCAGCAGGGGTGAAGCAAGCACGCCCACGGCAGGGAGCCCGCTGGGACCCCACTGCCTCCGCAGAGGAGCTGGGCGCGTGCGCCGGGCAGGACTCGCAGGGAGGAGCGGTGCTGCTGGCCTGGGTGCGTCGGCTCGGCCCCTGCGCATGCAAGGCGCCCGGCAGTGGCCTGGGCACCAGCACCTGGGCACAGGCGGGTCCTGCCATCCGAGGAGGTGGGCGGGCTGGCACGCACACCAAGAGCTTCCTGAATGGGAGGCAGATCAGCATCGGCCCTGAGGGCGCGGGGAGGAGAGCCACTTGCCTCGGGCACAGCGAGGCTGGGCACGGACCACAGGAGCCTTGTGTCCTTCACCTTCGTTGGCTCCCCGTGTGATAAAGCCCCGAGAGGTGGCACTGGCCGGGCATGGCCTATCTTGCACAGAGCCGGGCGTCCCCAGCCAGCCTTGCTCGTGCACTGGCCGAGGCACCAAGTGCTGCTGCATGCCACCTGCATGCGTGTGTAGAGCCACATGCCACACCTGTGATCCCAGGACACGTCCTGCCTCCACCCACCTGGTCACATCACCGCCACGGGCCTGCCTGGGGGTGCCACCACGGTGGGCGCTGGCCCCGGGCAGGCAGGTTTAGGAGCAAGCCCACTACGGGGGGACCTTGCCTGCCTCCCCGGGGGAGCCGGGAGCACGCCGGCCAGTGCAAAAGGGCAGGAGGAAGGAGACCCCGAGGCAAAGAGCTGGTAGATCACAGCGGTCCTGCAGGAGGTCGCTAAGGTCATCCTGCTTTTCTGCACTGAATCGCTTTGCTCTTGAATGGTCCTGCCCACGCAGGCCACGTCGACCCTTCGGCCTCTCCCGCAAGGGCACCACGCTTTATTTTCCCCGAGAACCACAGTTTTAGTGCCTACGTCTCCTGTGACCGCGAGCCACGTTGGAGGGTCTCCGGGGCAGTGAAAGCCAGCAAGAGCCCAGGGCATCACGCAGGAGGCCGCTGTGGGGATCCCAGCCTTGATCTGTCTGTTCGGAGGCCAGTGATGCCATTGCGGCGGTAGGCTGCCGTGGCCTTGGCGGGGAGGGTCACGTGGCTCACTCTAGGCATCAGTGGGAAGCTAGATCCAGCCGTCAAGTCCTTGCTGGCGAGGGGCATGGGCGGCCCCGAGCGGGAAGCCTGAGGGCGGTGGGGATGAACGTCAGGTCGTCAGCGGGGTCAGAGCGATGCTCGAGGGAGCCCAATCCCGTCTCTGACAGGGGCAGACACGGATGCTCTAGAGCGGGGCGTCCCAGCCTTTTCCGCAGCATGGCCCCACTTAAACACTGCAAGGTTTTTGCAACCCCCAAATGGTGCAGACAAGAGCAAGTCGTAAATATGGCATTACAGTGTTTATGGTCTTTATATTTTTCATTTAAAGCGGCAAGAGGGTCCGGACATACCTAGAGCAGTCTGTCCCCTATTGAATGTCTTCCTTGGCATCTACCACTATGGGTCTAGAGATGCCAGAGGAAACATTGCCAACCCCAACAGAGCATCCTGGGAAGTCAAAGGTCTCTGGAGAACCAAGAAAAACCAATGCCACGCTACGACCGGCAGAACTGGGTTTTCGGGACTAGGCATTTCCATCAACGAAACCCTTCCTCACAGCAGCGAGGCTCAGCGAGCTGACACAGAAGGGCCCGGGACAAAAGCGAACGAGCTGGGCAGTGGCGGTGTGATCTCTCCCGCGCACCTCTGCGTTACCCACGACCCGGGCGGCGCGTGTGTAAGGAGTGATGGTGGAAGGAGCACGAGGCTCCAGGGATTTTCAGGTCTCGTCTCGGGGCTGGCACTGCCTTGCTGTTATGGCTGAGAGCAAAGTGCTTGTTTTCCCCATCTCAGCCCTCATTAAATGCGGATAATGCTGGCTGGCCTCCCTCTCTGGTATGTCCCGGGGATTATCCCTGGCAAAGCTGTTTGAGGGCTCGGTGCGAGCGATAAGGATCTGTTTGTGCTGGGGAACACGGCAAGCACGGCGATCCCTCGTGCCTTGGGAGTTAGCAAGCAGAAGACGGCCTGCTCTTAAAGGGCTGTTGGTTGTAGCCGTGCTGGTCTTAGGACATGGGTAGACAAGGGTCTTTGGGTAAATGCAATCTCTTTCAGTGGAAAAATGGTTCTTTGCAAGCTTTTGGGCACAAACACCCTCCTTCAGGCATGGGTTGGAGGAGTCAACCTTTGCAGGCATATGCAAGATGAAGAAGGTCTGCCGGGGTTTTGTGTTCCCGCTATGTCTGAACAAGGGTGCTTGCACCCGAAAGCTTGCAAAGAACAATTTTCCCGACTATTTTTTTGGCCTAACAAGAGAGATCACGTCTACCCAAAGAAGCTTGCCTGCACGCTCTTAAAGGGCTTTGCAGTGCAGGTTGCAGCCCAGAGCATGTTACCGCTTGCAAAAACAGACTTTAAACCTAATTTTAGAGTCACAGGGAAGTAGGATGGGTTGTTATAAGGAACGTGCAGGTGGGGCGTTGTTTGTAGCTGTTTTACAGTGGGCAGGTAGCAAACCCAGGAAGCAGAATCGTCTCCAGCAGGGCACAGAGAAGCCACGCAAAAGCACTCCTTTTCTGAGCTCACGAGGCTTGGTGGACAAGGCAGCATGGCCGAGCAAAACCAGGCCGGGGCAAAGCGTTGGGTATTTTTGTGGACTGGGTTTCTGGTTAAAAAAATGCTTTATTGTTTTTTGCAAACACGCACCATTTGTCTGGCTGTCCCCCAGACTTGACGGGACACATTGTCCAAAGTGGGAGCCGGCTGACTGCCCTCTTGTGAGTGACGCTGATCAAAGAAACACCCAAAATCCACTCTGAGGAAGTGCTTTTTGTTTTGGGGGAAGAAAGAAAAAAACCCTTCTTTCAGCTCCACTTGAGAAGTGAAATCCTGAGGTGGGAAAATAAAATGAGTGGTTGAAGAAAAGAGCCAAATCCGTGCACATCCCAGAGCTGCTCTATGCGGAAGGGACTTGTGCACCAGGCCGCGCTCACGGCCGTGCGAGCTCGGGTCTGCCGATCTCGCCGGGCTGCAGGCACGCTCCTAGTACGCTTTTTCTCTTTTTTCCTTTGGCAATGCAGTGGGACTCCCCTTCCTGATATTCGTTATGGCAGGGGCCCAAAGACCTCCGGCTCCAGTTTGACGCAAGGCGTAACCAGGAGCTGTCACGTGCCGAGGGCGGAAGCGGGGTGTGTTTGATCCCTGCTGCGATAAGTTGGCCCTGGCACAGCCTGATGGTTTTGAAGAACTGGTATGCTTTCGTGTTCAGCTTGATCTGCCTTTCTGTCCCGGTCAGGGGCTCCGCGAGGGCTGGGGGAGCTGGGCGGTGAGGGGCAGGACCCAGCTGAAGCGCGAGGGCTCGCTCCCACGTACTTGTGCAGGGCGCGGTTACGATGGCTCATTTATTTTCATTTAAAAGAACAACTTAAAAAAGAGCGAAGGTTGAGCAGAGGCTAGAGCCAGGTCCAGCTCTCGCTCCAGAAACAGTGCGAGCCGCCCCCAGCCCCCTCGGATGGGCCGATGCCTGAGGGTTACACAAGGGCAGGGCCGTCCCCGGGTGTCGGGGAAGGGCAGTGTTGATGCCCAGCAGGCAGGGGCAGGCAGTGCGTTGGTGTCCGGGCAAACAGGGACCGGGAGGAGGGACACCATCACAGCTAGAGATGCACACGTGTAGGGGAGGGGGGCACAGATCTGCCTTTGCACACTGCATCCGAGGGAGCCTGCTGCTGAGTGACGACGGGACATGCCCCTCCGTATCGCTCTCCATCAGGGGTTCATCAAGACCCCCCACGATAAACCTCCCCAAAGGCTTGTCCTTGACCTCATCCCCTTCCCTGCTGCTCTCATCGCCCCTCCCTGCCCTCACTGCCGTTCAGCCCGTTTCAAACTCAGCCCCTTCGGACGGCTCCTGATTTGGCAAAGGGTTTAGGCCTGGGCAGCTAGCTCTTCGTGAGCGCTTGGGTACCGGCCAGACGGAAGCTATCAGCAAGCATCGCGTGCCAAGCTCTTATTAGCCTCTTCTCGGGCTGGCTGTGGGCCTCGCTGTCTATCCGCTCGTAATGGAGGTGGAAACGGTGTTTGGAGCAGGGGTCCCCAAGGGAGTAGCCGCTGCTGGATGAATTAGACAGACTAAATGCTAGCCCAGGCCTTGGCAGGGAGACTGGCCAGGAGGAATCTGTCAAGCCTCCAAGTCCTGATGTGTTAATCTGCCTCCGGTGCCTGGCCCGAGAGCCGCCGAGTCCCTGGGACGGCGCGGGCAGGCGTGGGACACAAGGGGTGGAAGAGACGGCGGCTTTCGGCTCGGGGTCGCTCGTTCCCAGGCGTCTCGGTCAGCTGCCCGCGTGAGCCGGACGGGGGTTTCGATCCCACCCAAGTCCCCATCGGGGGACATTCCTATGGTCCCCAAGCGAGGACACGCGGCCATGGGCGCTGACGATCACCTTCGTTAGCAGAGAGGGCTTGGCTGGGATGCGCCGAGGAGGCTCAAGCTGCCGTAACGCAGCAGCCTGCACGGGGAGGGAAATAAAAAAGCCCTTCCAATGCTTTCCTGTCCTCGGAAAGGAGTCCCTCGGTCTCCCGAGGCTTGTGCCAGCGTGGAAGGCACCGAGAGAAGGGATGTTTCGAGGAATCCCTCAGGATGAGTGGGCAGGTGCCTCCAGAGCCGGTTGCTGGGCGGAGAGGAGAGATGCCTGCACGGCCCCAGCGTTTGGGACTGCGGGAAGGCGAGGGCTGGTTCAAGTGGCTCCCACGGAGCAATCACGGTAATTGCCATCTCCACGCACCAAGCCTCGTTGGGGGCAGCAAACGAATCCCATACTTATCGCAAACCCGTAGGCCAGATGGGAGGTTGCCAACAACAGCTCAGCTCCGGTTCCTGAAATGCAGGTTGATGAAATATGTGCTCGCCAACCAGGGCACAAGGACAGCCCAGCCCGGCGTTTGCCCGTAGCCTTTTTTGCAAGGATGTTTTGCTCCGTGCGTGGCATCGTGAAGGAAAGCAAAGCAGGAGCAGCCCCTCGTGCGTCACGCGCGGCATCCCTTTGACGTCAGGCCACGGGGATTCGCTGAGCCCCGCGCTGGGAGAGCAGCACGCGAGCGCCACGGGCCGGGCCACGGGGACTGGACACCAGAAACCGTCCGAGCTTTCAGAGAGGAGCCTGGCTTTGAACCCACCTAGCAGGCACGTGGCTGGTTTCTGGGCACGGCTCTGACGCCCTCCTCTCCGAAAGCACGGTCGGAGGGTTTCCTGTTCTCGTCTTCGGTTTGGCTGATCTCTCCTGGTTGCTGCTGGGCCGTGAGGAACAAGCGCAGCTTTCCAAGAGCTGTTCAAAGATTAGCAGGACGAGGCACGGGAAGATTAGCGGCTCCTGCACCTCTCCCGTGGGTCACGCGGGTGCTCGTTCCTGCTCCCGGCCCGCTCTCCCCGTCCCGGCGCCAGGCGGCAACGCTCTCGTCCTCGGCTCCAGCCGCGCGGGAGAGCATTTGCAGATTCGATCGCTCTTCAGGACTTATTGCTGAGCGAGGCTGGAAAACTCTGCCCTGCTTCTGCCTGCGTAATGGCAGGGGAAGGAGGAAAGAAAGCCATGCGAGCGTTTCCTAGTCCTGGCTGGCACTTCCGTTTGTCCTGTGAAGTGCTAATATCCCACGTGAAGGCTGACACCGCGTTCAGCCTTTGTGCTCCCGTGTTACTGAAAGCAGAGACTCTCAGCCCGGTGCTGTGGCACCCCGGGGTGCCACGAGGCGCTCTTCTGGGTGCCCCAATATTAGCACCGCCAGGAGTGCAGAGACCTGCACGTGGCAGACACGGTCAGCTCCAGGACGAGTCCAGAGGGGCACAAGCACGCGGCGTATTGTGGTCATGCGGAGTTCTTGGGAAAGGAAGAATTGCTCCAGTATTTTTCTACAGTCAGAAACAAGCGAGCGCTCAGAGCCAGCCTTTTCTAATGCTTTTCTAATCTTGAGTCTAAGAAGTGTGAGAGCCGCTGCCTTGGAGCCATTGCTCCGTTGTGCAAGCACAGGCCGCTGCCACGCTTGGCCTTGCCCCACTTCCGGTCTGCACTGACCAGAGGGCGACATTAGCCCATTTTATAGGCAGGAGAGAGGCTCACCCCGCTTAAATGCCTTGCCTACGGTCACACACGCAGCCTGTGGCAGATCTGGGAATAAAAGCCAGATCTCTTGTGTCCCTGCGGTGTCTGATGAGCCAGCCTACCCTACCCTGGGCCTGTCTGGGTCGGCGTCCATTCTTCAGCCTTTGGGCAATTCCAGCAGAGAAAGTTCACGGAGACTGAAAACGCTGGAGGAGGGCAGCGTTGGCTGATGACGAGGTGATGCACCTGTGAAAAGCAAACACCATCTTAAGCTGTAGCAGGGTAGATGTGTCCAGCACAGGCAGGGGAGTTTTAGCGCCATCTTACATAGGAGCAACCCCATGCACCGGGGCAGGCTGGGGGGACGGGACGGGCAGCAGCTCTGCAGACAAGGACCTGGGGGGACCGGGGGCAAGGGGGTGACAGGAGCCAGCAGTGTGCCTTGGTGCCAGGAAGGGTACCGGCATCCTGGGTGCATGGGTAGGAGCGTCGCCGGCAGATCCAGGGCAGCGATTCTTCCCTCTATTCATCACTGGGGAGGCCACATCTGGAGTCCTGTGTCCAGCTGTGCACCCCCCCTACAGAAAGGATGTGGACACATTGGAGACAGTCCAGTGGAGGGCAATGAAAACGGTTGTGGGGCTGGGGGACAGGACTGGTGAGGAGAGGAGGAGGGAAGTGGGCTGATTGAGGTTGCAGAAGAGCAGACCGAGGGGACTGAATAGCAGCTTCACCTCCCTGCCGGGGGGTGCAAAGAGGATGGAGCTGGGCTGGTCTCAGTGGGGGCAGATGATAGAAGGAGCAATGGGCTCAAGCTGCAGCAGGGGAAGTTGAGGCTGGATATTAGGAAAAACATTTTCATGAGGAGGGTGGTGAAGCACTGGGACAGGCTCCCCAGAGAGGCGGTGGGATCTCCACCCTTGCAGGGTTTTAAGGCCCTTCTCAAGGAAGCCGTGGCCGGGATGATGTAGCTGGGGCTGGTCCTGCTTTGACCAGGGGGTCGGACTAGATGTGACCCCTGAGCTCCCCTCAGCCCCCACTGTCTGTGACTCTCCGTGACCCAGGTGAGACCTTAGCTGGGATCCCCGCAGCGTTCGGCGCTCCTGTGCTCAGGAAATACGAGTGCCGAGTGGATGCAACACGCGGAGGGGTTCCCGGGATGATCAGGCAGGAGAATGGCGAGCCTGTTTCGCAAGAGGTGGATGGAAGAGCTTGGCTTATTTATCTCTGCAAACAAAAGATGGGAGGCATATGGTGGCTTTCTATGAATACTTCAGAGGAGCCAAATGCCAGGGAGGGAAAATAGCGATTTTGAGTGAAAAGGCAATGTTGGCGCCTGAACAAATGGCTATAAACTGTCCATGAATAAGTTGAGGCTGGAAATGAGAAGATGGTCTCTAACTGTCTGAGCAGCGAGGGGCTGAACAGCCTTCTGCGAGGGGAGGCGAGAGTGAAAAACAGCGGCAGCTTTCAGGAGGAGTGACAGGATCGTATGGCTGTGTACATGCATGACAAGGAGACGGCTCCACGGAGGAGCCTCTCGCCTCCAAAACCAAACGTCCTGGATTCACACCTTGAGAAGCCAGTGGGAAGGTGTAGCCAAAGGGCAGAGCAAGCCCAAAGGGGTGGGAAGACGCAGCCATCTGGGGAAGTCATCCTGGAGACAAACTTTGCTATCGGCCCACACCGGACAACCCCTTTGAGCACGCTCATCAGGGAGATCAACTCTCGTGCTTCAGGGCACAAGGCTATCACTCACGGGGTCAGGGAGGCTCTGCCCCTTCCACGGCTGGCTAGGTGCTGCAGTTCGGGAGCTTGTTGCTCTAACAGGCGTTGTATTCCCCACCCGGGAAGAACTGGCCAGGCCGGGGAAGCGCCCAGGCCAGAATGAAGCCCGGGGTGACAAGACAGCACCCCGACCACCCAGACGTGTCACTGAAAGGCCAACAGGCCGCAAGTCACCCACGAAGGAGGCATGTTTAGCAAACGTTGTGATGGCAGCGCCGCTAGAGCCGACGAATGCTTCCCAAGAGCAATGGGCACGCGCCCAGGAGAAGCAAATGGGACAGCACGGCTGAGCCAGCACCAAGCTAGTTCAGTGCAAAACACTGTGTGACGGTTCACACTAAAGGAAGAACCGCAGACTCTGGAAGCAAATCTTGCAATCCCAGGGCAGACTCTTGTGATCTTCGGAAGAGAGGCGAATTAGACGTGTGGATGCTCAGCTGCGCGGCTGGAGCATTCAACATATTTCCCTTGCCGGGCATGGAAAAGGCACGAAAATCCCTGGAATTGAAGACTTAATTGGAGCAACTCAGTGAGCTAATGAGAGGCCCCCGGCCTGAGAGAGGAGAAGAGTTATGCGTGAACCGGTGCGGCACTGGCTGCCTCCGGGGACGGTGCCGGTGCCGGTGCAAGTCTACTCCCGAATCAGGACCACAGAGCGCTGGCTGGTGTGTCGCCGTGCAGCCCGTCCGGCCGTCTAAGGAGCAAAGGAGATTGGTTTCGACCTTAGGATACTGGTGGTCGAAGCCTCGCACCTGAATTTATGGGATGCCAATGTATGTCCCTGGCATCCAGGCCCTAACACAGTAATGCCATGTCGAGGAGCCCAGGGCCGTCTGCCGTGCGTAGGCGTGCACCGACCGTCAGGGGCACGGCTGGTGAGAGCAGCAGTTAGGATTGCTTCCAAAGTTTCCATCACTTTTGCATATGGAAAAGTGGGTTTTGGACAAAATTATTAATTTGGGGGGGGGGGGGGGGCTGGGGCAGAGAGGGAGAGCTGTCTGCTCTCCAACAATGTTGTGCTGCTGGAAAGCCAACCCCCACCCCGAAATCCAGCGGTTTTCAGCCCCAAGTTGTCAGCTTTCACCTGGCGAGAACTGGATGCTTGTTTCGCTGATGTCAAAAGTTGAAGTCTCCGTGGAAGCAAACCCACCCGTTCCCAATCGGCTGTGGTAATTGCACCTTGCGGCAGGCACCTCCCTCCCACGGTTCCCAAGCCCTCTCCCTTTCCCACGCCCTGCGCTTGAGCGAAAGGAAAGCAATGCCCCCAGCGCCCCCAGGACTGGCCAGCACGGCGACTGCCTCGCCCCCTGCAAAGGGGCTCGCTGGGCGCTTAGCAGAGGGATACTCTGCCATCCAGTTTCACTGTGCAATTAAGCAGGACAAAAGAGCAGGGTGGAGTGATACTCTAAGAGCTACCTACACCCAGAGCAAGCATGTTTTTCTGGCCTCCTGCTGTTACTTCAGCTGGGGTGAATGATGTCCCAGGCGACACCGCGCCCTGGAGCCAATTCCTGCTTTCTTGTTCTTTTTTAAGTTGCCCCTGATAAAATGCAAACAGTAATTTTGCAAGGGGAAAGGCATTTAAGGATTTCTCCTTCATCTCCCTGGAGGGGATGGATCATACCCGGTGTCACGGGGTGCATCTACACACGCACATTTATGGCACAGCACAGGCACGCATCTACACGTGCGTGCCTGTACCGCATAGTAAATATGGCAACTTATGCTGACGTGAGTGTAAATGTAATACCTGCAACATGGAGGTACCAAATTTATGCCCAAGTAGCGACTGCGCAGTAACACTGTGTGTGGATTGACTGGGACTAACTTGAGTCCCAAGTCAGTCCACCCCAGCATTAATGTGCTTCAACACCTGCACGTGTAGACGCCGGACTGTTCCTGCTTACTGCGCAGTAATTTACTGTGCAGTAAATTTAAGCCGGCAAAAATGCACATGTAGACGCACCCACTTTGTGTTGAAATGTAGCAGGAAGCATGATCTATGTCTGTCTTCGATGGCTGGTTGTACCCATGTCTCTCTATCCAGAAGGATCCTTGTTAGGCCTTGGTTTTTAGGATGCAGTCAGGAGTGAGAAGCAGAGGGGGAAAGGAAGACTTCCCTGATTTCCGTGGTGCCATGCACCTTCATGCATGGGAACTGATTGGCTTACAAGGCACCGCAGGTTGGGTCCGGACCGAAAACATGACTCCTCCTCTTGGCTGCTACAAAGGATCCCACGCCGGAGAATTCCTCCTGTGCAATTGCAGAGCGCAGCGGGGACCAGGAGCCCTTTCATTGCCGTGCATCCCAGCGAGGAACATTTCTCCTTGGGCCTGAACGGGTAGCAGTGCAAACGTTATGCTGGGCCATGCACGTCTGCCCGTGCCCAGCGCCCAGCACGGCCTCCGGCGGCTGCTCTGGGAGGTGCAAAATGCGCAGAGTCCACCTGGGTGGTTGTGCAACGCTGCACGGGGAGCAGGATTTCTTCACCTCCGCAGACAATCAGCTTACACCCTGAATGCTGAGGTTTTGCTGGTCCTTACCAAGTTACAAATAGCGGTAGTAGCCGTGAGATCAGCCAGCGCTGTCACTGCAGGGCGCGTGGTGGTCTCCTGGCATTGTGGGTCTTGCCCTTCAATGGGCGCTGACCTGCTTCTGACACCGAGGGCATCTTCCCTGCACCTTTCGCACTTGCTTTATTGACCCAAGTGCCTCCCTCTGCCCCTCCATCCCAACAGGCTTTAGGGACCCGACTGCCTGGACCACTTCTGACTTGAGGGCCACGTCTCATTTGCAATAAAGCCAATGGGGAGCATGCCCCTGACACGCTGCTCTCTGTCCCGGCTCCCCCATGGGCTGCAGAGCTCGCGCCGAGATGACGAGGTGCCCGTTTGCAGGCGCCATATGGTTTTGGTTGTAGGTGTGCACGTCTCTCACCTGCTCCCACGGCTGTGTCCTTCTGGGAGCAACGAGGGTGCCAACCACCCTCGAGAGGGAGGCTCCTGGGTGGAGGACAGAGTGGACTGGAAACTCGAGCAGACTTTGAGCTAGATGAAATCAGGGTGGCCCTTCTCTTTGCTGCGTCCGCAGCTACTCCTTAGGGGACTTTGCCCTCATGAGAACCCCTCCAACATCTCCCCGTTCTTCCAAGTCCGGTGACAGCGAGAGCAAAGGCTAGATCCGTAGGTCTCTGGAGAAGAGGAGACCCCCAGGGCCAGCTCTGGACTAACCCAGACCAAGAAAATCCCCTCCGTGCTTCCTGCCTGGCTGTGGCTGAGGGAGGAGAGAGCTAGCACTGCTGCTTTGATCTCTGGGACAATCTGACGCCAGCGGTGATGAAATCCAGTGCAACAACGAGGATGAATAGGCTGAGGTAGGTGTGACCCAAAGGACAGCATGGCCCTTTGCGTCTTAATTTGCCCGGCTGTGAGATGGGAATAATAGCGCTCGTAAAGACCGCGGTGCTTTGAAGATGGGAAGTGATGAGGGCCATGACTCCATCCTCCCAAGAAAAGCTCAGCCCAGCCTTGGAGATTCACCAGTCCATATTGCTCACTTCCTGATGCTTTTTTTTCCCCCGAGGGAAATCTGACGCAGAAAGTCCTGCTCAGAGCACACTCAGCTGCCTGGCATGGAGCCGCGGCACCGTGCCTGCCTTTACAAACGTCACGGCTATGAAAATGAGGCTCAAGCACCAGCTCTTGGTCATTGCTAGCACGGCGAGTCATTGCTGCTGCCCCGGGGATTGCAGCCCCGGCCGGCGGCGCGGAGCCGGGGTGGTGCGCGACGCCTGCCAGCTGCGGAGGAGAGCGGTGTAGCGGGGCTCTGGGGCCCGGCACCCCTCGCCGCTGACCGGCAAAACTCGTGCCACGGGTGCTTGTGCAGCTGTGCCCGTCTTGGGGCAGTTGGTTGTCTGTGCTGAGTCTTTCCTCTCCTTAGTCTGTGGTTTTGTAGCTGTTAACGAGTCAACGAGCAACGATTAACACCTACAAAACCATGAACTAAGGAGAGGAAAGACTCAGTACAGACAGCCGACCGCCTGGAGACAGGCACATCTCGTGGGCGTGCTTCGACTTCTCACCACCTTCCTTCTCTCGGCCGCCGTGTCAGATTTGCCCGAGCGGTGGGTTCTCCCCGAGGAGGCTGCCGCGGGCGGCCTGGCCCATCCCCTCCCCAGGTCGCAAGGACATCCACGGCCTCTCCGCTGGGTCCGCTGCCAAGCTGAGCGGGCGAACACCTCTGGAAGCCGGTCATCACACGCCGGGCGGCGACCCAGTCTTTCAAGCAGGGAGGTGGCCTCCGGGCAGCGTGCCCCATCGCACAGCTCAGCACACCGGCCACGTGGGCGTGAAGCAACCGCTGCGCGGTACGGTGGGAAGACGGCCAATGCAGACGTGTTCCAACAGCCCCTTTTCCAGACCAACTCCCCTCGAAAAGGCCTTCCTCTGCTTTGAAAGTGGAGTGTATGGAGCGAAAGTTGCTCGATTTTTAACATTTGAAGTCTAAATTGCATGGGGAGGGACTCCTTCAGCATCCTTTCATCACCTATGGGGGATGGTGCATGGGTGGACTTGGGACATTTGCAGCTAGAAAAATGCAAAAATTGCCTGGCGGTGGGGAGGGAGACGGGAACTCCCCGTGCAGAAAAACCTGTGACTACGTCAGCGCGAGGAGCAGGGAGAAGGAGAGGGTGAGGGGACGAAAGGGAGCAATAGGGATCCTGTAGCTTGGCCACGGACCTTTTTGTTCTCTGACCCTGCCCCAGCGGGATGCCCGGAGGAGAAGACGTGGCCCCCGGAGAAGGGTCTGACCTTCCCGGTCCGAGACGCGCGCTCCCCCGGGCGCCTGGCGTGGACGGAGCCCTCCCGCGTCCGCGCGCTCGCCCAGGACCCGCGCTGAGCTCCGTGCAAGCGGGCGGGTGTGCGAGGGGGGCCGGCAGCCCCTGGTCCCCGTTCCTCCTCCTCCTCCTCCATCGACTGGAATAGGGTTGGGACTCAGACTGTCGTCCCTCATCACATTTCAGGTTTTATTTGTGGGCTGGTTTCCCCTCCCCTTTAACACTTGAGGCCGTTGGGCTGGAAAGTCGAGGGGTGGTGATGCCAGGCCGCACACCTTTCCCGTCAGGAAGGTCGGGACCGGACTGCACGGGTGCGTGTTCGCGGCTCAGGGCTGTCTCATGCTTGTCTGCACGCCTTCACGGGCAGGGACGTGGGGGCAGCCCGGGCGCCCGGTGCGTCTCCGTCCTCGCCGCGTCCGCGCACGGACCCCGCTGTGCGGCGCTGTCCTCCAGGGCTGGGCAGCCTCAAACACCTGGTCTTCTGCGTCTCGTGTACAGGTGACCTCTTTTGTTGGAGGATCAAACCCGCTCCCCTTTTTGCGCTCTGTCTCCCAGCCTTTAATCCTGATTAATTTCTCTCTGTTTTACCTATTTCTTTCCTAAGCTTGAAAACATCTGTATGTCACAGCCAATTCTTCCCTTTTGCATTTGAGAGCGAGGCCAACACCCCGGTCCTTTCTGCATAGCTCACACTCTTGTGCTTTGGTATCACCTGGTGTTGTCGGCCGCCGCACGCTCGCCAAATCAACCCGCGTCTTCCCTGTGGGCAGGCGCCAGCACAGCAGGGAGCTCGGTCGTCCGCAGGCGCCGGGCCCGAGCAGATCCTACCCCTACAGTAAACACGACCCCTTGTTCAAGGCTGGTTTTGTGTGAGGAGCAGGCCCTAATGGTCTTTTGCACGGAGCATCCTTCTTTTAAACGGCAGGAAATGGAAACGTGCAGCCAAGGCTGAGGACTGGCTGAAAGGAGACAAGGATTGAGACACGAACATTTTCAAGCTTGCAGAGCGCTAAAGTGGAAGGGTGTTTGTGCCCAAAAGCTTGTAAAGAAGAATTTTTCCATCTGTTTGAGTTGGTTTAATAAAAGATGTCAGATTTACCCAAAGAGCCTCATCTGCCTATGTCCTTAGACCAACACGGCTACAACCAACACCCCTGGGAGCTAATGAAACACTCAAATCCATACTTGGGCTCCTGATTTTTGGGATGCTGAGCAACGCGTAACTGTCATGGGCTTTATTGGCACCAGTTTGTTAAAATCTAGTCCCCTTTAGCTATCCTGTGCAAGCAGAGAAAGCCAGGAACGAGACTCCAGGTTAAGTACCCAGGTTGTAGCTGTGGCAGAAATGCCACCGTGGGTGCCCCTCTCCAGAAACCTCTCCCTGTGCCAGCCCGAGAGGCTGCTGGTGAATCCCTCAGGGCAGGGATCTCAT
>JAGPOW010003447.1:36024365-36052032 GCA_030014935.1 Caiman crocodilus | reverse complement strand
TCCAGAGCCTGGGATGGTGGCAGCGGGACCCCAGGCTAGCGGGTGTGCTCCAGGGAAGGGGTCGGCCGGACGGAGGCACCCCAGGGAGGCACTCGGAGCTGGGACGGGGGTCGGGCGCAGGGAGGTGGGCGGCTCAAAACGGGAGCGCCCCCTGCTGGCCCCGCCACAACAGCCATATTGGTCTAGAGGAAAAAGCAATCAGGGCTCATAGAAGAGGTGATATCTTTTATTAGACCAACGAGATTTTTGCAAAAAAAGCCTTTATTTGCAAGCTTTTGGACACAAACACCCTTCATCAGGCATCGGAGGAAAGCCTGTAAAAGTCCTCCTGGGTAGGAAAGAAAGTGCAGGTTAGGCACCACGGGGCAAGCCCCTTAGGCTGTCTGGGGGTTGGGAAGGGCCTATTTATCAACCTCTTCCACGACAAGACCCGGGGTGTGTCTCAAATGTGTCCCATCCCTGTGGAAAGTAATTACATGGCTGAACTCATTAGAACTGGGAGCCAGAGTCAACTGACTGGTTTTGGTGGCTAATGAGGGCTCTGGAGGAGGTTACGTCATGGGGGAGGCGGAGAGCCCGGCCACCTACATATACCCGACCCGACGGGAGCCGCTCCGTGGGCTTTTCCTGAGCACCGCGCTGAGAAGTCAGCCCAGGCTCAGCCGTTGTCCTCGCCATGAGGATAGCAGGTGTCCTCGTGCTCCCAGCTCTGGCCTTTTGCTGCTTCTTCTCAGGTCAGTCGCTTTTGCTATGCTCTCTCGGGAAGGCTTCGCTGACGCCTCAGAGCACACGGACGCTTCGAGCGAGCGTCGTGTGCTTTCTCGGGAGGATGCAGATCTCGTCTAATTAGACGTGGGGCTTGCTCGAAAGGAGCCTGAGCTGCGTTAGAAGAAAACTGCCATAGTTGCTTGATTTCTATTAGCAAAATTGGTTCTGTGCATTGCACCGCGACGAGTGAATGGCTTTTTCTCTTGCATGTAAATGAGAGAGAACATCCCTTTTGCACTGTAAAGAAAAAAAAAATTTTGCAATGAATATTTTGTGGGGACAAAGTGATCCTGTTAATTTAAAAGGCTATAATTTTTGGGGGGGAAATTTTGCTGAAGGAATTGAAGACCAGAACCAAAATTTTAAAACTTTTTTTGTGTGTGAGCTCCTGAAAATGGGATTTTTTCCCCCTCCTCCAGCTCCATTTGTGCCAAATGGATTTTTTGCACAGTGTGTTGGGAGCATTTGGGCACAAGCATGGACTTCGGGCCATGCTCCTGCAGCAATACTCTCATTTATAATGAAGAAAACGTAGCCAAGAGCTCCTTGCGGGTGCACGGTGATTGATGGACCGTGCAAGGGGGGAGATAACACGGGTGCACACACATCCGCAGAGCCAGCTCGAGTAGCTTTGCAGGGAGACACGTGCAGCAGGTGCCCCTCATTGCCCGTCTCTTGGTCGGCTAACGCACTTGGGGCACTGCAGTCAGAACGGGCCGACAGGGACCTCGAAGGACAGCTGAGGGCAGCGGCCTCCTGGGCGAGCAGCAGTGGACGCATGGAAGAAAGGACAGGGCTTTACGGGTGGCTAGCAAGTGAGAGTCGCACGTGGCCACTCGTGTTCGGTGCTGCGTCTTGGTTCAATGGTACTTTGCCAGTGCGAGAGCCTGCGATGAATCGATGAGCTGAACACTTTCAGCTGCTCTCCAAGACCTTGCCATCTCTCATTCGTGTCTGTGTTTTCTTTTCCCCTCAGATGTCGCCAGCCAGAAATGGAGTAAGGTCAGTCCAGCTCTCCCTGTTCTCCCGGCTTCGGCGGTTCGGGTTTCCTAGCGGCCCTGGGGAAAGCCCGCGGGAATCAAAGGTGGATCGGGGTGTCGCAGAGCGCCGCAGGGCGGAGTAAACGGCGCGGGGCTCAGGGAGACACGTCAGCGTTAGAGCCTGGGGTAGCTCCCTCCAGGTACGGGTTGCATCCTTCTCTGAATACATTTTGGATAGTCAGAGAATGGCTTTTGGATGCTTCCCGGAAAGTATTTGGTTAAGAAACCTCACGAGATGCAGGTCAGTCAGACATAGCAGGAGTTGTGTTTTGAATGATACGTGGGGTTGTGGCTCCTGATCCAAACGGATCTGCGGGAAGCGCGCGAGGCTGTAAAATGTGCAACATTCAAACTGACGCTTTTGACTCTCGGGGGAAAAGCCACTCCGTCCAGCTGTCGCGGAGCAAAGCGGCAGCTCCGCTCAGATTTTAGCCAGGCCAGTTTGGTCTTGCTCAGGAAAATCCCCATTTTATGTACAGACCCCGAGGCGTATCGTGTGCCCTGGGCGGCCGGCTGTGCTGGCAGCCGCTGCCCTCGCACCTCCTTGGCGTCCGCACCCAGGCTAGAGCCCTGTCCCCGTTACCTGGCTCTGCACAGCAGCGAACACATCGTTAGCTGGAGCACGGATCCCGGGCAGCCTGTGTTGCCAGTTGCCCGCCCAGTGAGGTGGTTGAAAAGTGCTTGAGAGGGCGGAAGTAATGCCCTTCTCCCTGAACATCTACCACTTTGCTGGGGTCCATCTCTTGCAGCTGAATCGCTCGCTGGCGTGTGGAAGCCTTGCTTCTGCGCTGCGGTACCCCGCGCGCCGCGCGAGACCCTTCTCCCGCAATGGGTGGAAGTTGTCCGGCAGGCGAGAGTCTGCATTACTCCCTCAACCACAGACATCCCTCTGCTCGGAGACGTGGTTCAAGAGATTGAGGAGGACCACGTTAAACGCTCAGTGAGCCCTCCAGCCTGTCCCCCATGTGCCAGTAGCCTGCCACGTAGCCCTAGTCTGTAGGTGTATATGGCAGCAATGCTTTATACCGTTAGTCGGCCTGGCTCTTTGAACCCCACCATTAACCACGCCATGACTTTATTCTGTGTGTTGTGTTAAAGTGCAATTCAGGACAGGGATTAGGAGCCTAAATCAGGACAAAAGTGGCTCGTGACTGCTGGAGGGCAAAGACTGCAATGGTAACGACTCCCTGGGGTCAAACCCCAGCAAAGGGTCTCGGGGGGAAGCCGTCCATGCACTGCTCTCTTCACAGTTTTTTCAGGACCACTGTAAAGAGTATCACGGCATCTCCCGCACCAGGGCTTTTTACTGCAACAGAATTAACAGCCCTGTCCGTGGCCCGGATGGCAAAACGCACCTCAACCAGTGCCTCATGTGCAAAAAGCTGATGTGAGTATTAGCACCAAGCAGCGAGAGCTTGCTTGCCATGCTCCTTCCCCACCTCGCTCCATCCCCGTGGCCTGCTGAGGAAGCTCCCACCTGCCCCCAGCCCAGAGCGGTCACGCCTGACGTCCCCAGTGCCATCACCAAACTCAGGAAACCCGTTATTTTTTATTGTCCAGCCAAAAATCCCAAAAGAGGAAAAGAGAGAGCAGCGGAAAGGCTTAGCTTCCGGTTTTTGCCCGTGGGGCATTGAAGGGCAATTCTGCATTGAGATGGCGTGCTGGAAAGGCCTGGCGAGCCAGGCAAAGTGGGGAGAAAGGCGGCGTACCCGCAGTGGAGGGACGTCTAGCGCGTTGTGGCTGCGTCTGCACGAGGCGCGAATGGCACAGCAGCCTGGCAATGCTGCAGCCAAGACTGTGGCAGTCGCTAGCGGGAGTCCCAGGTGCTTTGCAAGTCCTGCCTGAAAAGCCCGCCGGGCGGGAGCACGAGTTACCGGGCATTGGTTTAGCACTTGGTTATCCAAGTACTAGACTTAAGGCGCATTGATGAACGTGTAGACGCACCTGTGCATGTTCAGCTACCATAAAGCCCTGGTTTTGCTTGAGTGAGGACTTGGGGGTTTGCAAGACCGGGCCCTTAATTATTAGCCGCTTCGGTTTTGTGTCTGAGGACCGTGCAACTCCTGGCCATTCACTGTTTCCATTGCTGGCTGCAGGGGAGGAGGATTCAGTAATGCTGGGAACGGTGGAGAAGGCAATGGGCAGGCGAGTGGAAGCAGAGACACGTCAGGAAAGGTGAGGTGGATCGCGAGCCAGGCTGCTAGCAAGCCCCGGGCTTGCCGCATCCCCGCGCGGGCCGCGTTATCGGGTTGGACTGACGGCGGCGGAGGGCGGCCGGGCAGTGGCTGCGCGTGGCTTGGCGGGCCCAGGTCCGCGGGGCTCGGCTTGGGAGCGGCAAGGAGCGACGCTGCTTTCTGCTAGCGCCGAGGCACCGGAGCTCAAAACAGCTCCAGCCCGTGCCTGTGGTCGGTCCCTCGCAAGGAACTGCTGGCCTGCCTGTGTCCGCGTCTTCTCCGATCCTAATCGCTCGGGGAAAGGTCCGGTGCCTTCTCCTTGTTTGTGAGGTGCCGGCCACGCTGCAGCACCAGGCAAATGATGAACAGGGAGCTCTGCCTGCGGCAGGCTGCAAGAACAATTAGCTCTCCTTCGATCTCACGTAACTCAACGGTTTGCAAAGCGGGGCCTCCTCGGCCTCTGCGAGTTATGGCCGAGACGAGGCAACGTTTCCCGGCGCGCCGGGCACGGGGCAGAGCCCGGGGATGGCAGCCCCGCAGCCAGACCCGCGCAGGTCCCGGGCGGCTCAGACCGCGACGCTGCTGCCTCGCGCAAAGGGCTGGGCTGGATCGGACCCCGCCACCGACCCGGGGCTGCTCTGACGCCGTTTTCCCCTGTCGCAGGTCGACTGCAGTGAGTACGAGGAACTTTTCAAGAGCAGACAATTTTCCTGCACGAAGGAGAACGCACCCGTGCGCGATTCTTTTGGCAAGGAGCACAGCAACAAGTGCCTCTTGTGCGCAGCGCGGTAGTGAGTACAGGGCGCGGCGGGCTGCGGTGAAAAGCACGGGAGGTGCGGGGCTCGGCGGTGCCCTGCTCACGCACCCTCCCCTCCTTCTCTTCCAGCAAGGAGAACGGGCTGAACTCGACCCAGAACAGCCCCGGGGATTTCGTGGGAGTCAAGGTGAGGCCCAGTGTTAAGCACGGGGGGTCCGAGCATGAATGCTCTGCCTTTGCACCCAGGGCAGACAGGAGAAAAGGCCACCTCTGCGCGTGCGTTGTGCCCAGCCGCTGCGGCGTCCGCCCCGGGCGCGAGGCAGGAGACCCCGGTGCTCCGCCTGGCTCCAGCCTCCTCTTTGCGGGCATTCGGCGTGCAAGTCCAGCTCCAAGGTGCAGTCTTGGCCCATAGTTCCCACCCGGCCAGGAGGGCAACCGGCTTTGTCCCGGTCACAGGTTAGGGTCACGGTCTGCTGGCTGGGAGGAGGCCAGTCCCCAGGCCTGAGGACCTGAATGGGCTGGAAGGCAGCGTTTCGGGCAGGAGGAGGAGGGTGGGAGAGGCGTCCCTTGTCGGCAGACAGGAGCAGGGGAGCACGCTGCGCTGCTCTGACATTCGAGGATCCAAATCCTACATCGGCTGTCGGCATTTGCCTCTCCAAAGCTTTCCCTAGGATCTGCAGCCGCCCGGACCTTATCGTTTGCTGTTACTTCCCGGAAACGGTGGGCAGACAGGCCCGTTGCTTCCTCCGCGTTCTTACATGAATTTGTTTCTCAGTGGGAATGACCAGGCGGATCGCGGTCCTAGGGGTGTTTCTCAAGCATCACTCTTGGGACTGGCCGGATAGAAAATTCATCAGCGGCTGGTGCAAAAGTCAGAGCCTGGCAATGACATTTGCTAACGATGCCCTGTGCAGAGAAACGGCCGTTACTGAGGTGGAGGGATCGGTGCACGGGTCAGGAAGACCCGGGCGACCCCGAGCACCGGAGGCACAGGAACGGGATGGTATCGAACAGCGCGAATCACAGCCGGAGCACAGCGTTCGGGAGCCGCAGCAGGAGCTGGAAGCTTGTTAGTTGGAAATGATGGAGGCAGACCTGGTTGCATTGGGCTGAGAGCCACTGCCATGGTGTCCTGAATGCGAGCTTTGCAAGCATCAGGCATGGTATTTCCCGTGGAGATGAGAAAGTTTCAGTTCCTTTGCGCAGGACCGTGGTGAGACCTCAGCGGGGATTCGCCGCAGAATCACCCGTATCTCGGAAAGACGACTTCCCTGGCGCAAGGACAGGAGACAGCTACCAGGAGGATGAGAGCCACGAAGAACCTGCCCCATGAGAGGAGGCTGACGCCCCTGGGCTTGGCTAGTCTGGCCAAACGGGGCGGAGATGGGACTCGTTGCCCTGCAGAAGCACGGGCCCGGGGGCCGGCAAGGAGGACGAAGCTTAAAGACGCTGTGGGCGCGGGACCAAAGGGGATAGCCCTGCAGCAAGTAAACTTCCCCCGGACGTGGAGGGGGTTTCCAGTCCTGAGCAGAGGAGCTTGCCTCTACGCTGGCTTCCCCTGGGACGCACGGACTACATCCTGGCCTCCACCGGGGATGCACGGACCACGTCCCAGCTTCCCCCAGGGATGCTGGATTTGAAAAGAAACTTGCTGCCTGCAATAGACTGGGGGGCATCGGCCGTGCCTTCCCGAAGGAGGTTTGCAAAGCCTTGCCGTCACCCTGAGGGCTGGGCACGGCATCAGGAGACATGCGGCCTGGGCGTGACCTCGCTGGGGAGCGCTTCAGGACTGCCTTCGTCTCACTCCCCCGTCGTGGGGCAATACCGGGCGCCCTGTCGGCCTGCGACCCGTAATGGAAAGCAATAATATTGCATGTGAGCGCTGACGAGCGGAGGGTGCGGCAGCATATTCATGCTAATTGTGCCTTGTTTTTCTGGATGGTTTGCACAGGTAGCCCTGTCCGTACCTGGCTGATTTTTCCAGACAGCTCATCTGTTTTGTTTGAAAGGCCTCTTTTCTTTTCAAGCCCACATGTGTGACTGGACTGGGGTTCAAAGGAGCTGGAGATGGTGCATTTGCACCGGTTGCCTTTCAGCCCCTCACAATCAGTGCCTGAGTGAGCGGTGGCAACCAGTACCCCCAGTACATCCAGTCTACTTTAAAAATCTGCAAGGGAAAAGGGAAAGCGTTTTGCATGACAGACCAAGTGGGAATATCCTCAGGCTCATAAAAATTATGAGAGAGGAAGGATAGTTCAGTGGTACCAGCCTGAGATCCAGGGACCCCGGGGCAAATCCTTGCTCTGCTACTGCCTTCCAGCATGGCCTTGGTCACGTCACGTATTCTTTGTTGTGTCCAAGTCCAGCCCCACCAGTAACACTGCTCCAGCCCCACCAGTAACACTGCTCCAGCCCCACCAGTAACACTGCTCCAGCCCCACCAGTTTCCCTTTCCTGCATCTGGTGGGGGCAAAGATGTCCAAGATTGTGGGGTGCTGACACCATGGTATGGGGGCAGGAGACCTTCCTGAGGTGGATCCAGAAAGGCTGAGAGGAGATGAACTCCAGAACGGGCGCTCGACCCTCCTGAACCTGGGGACTTCGGAGGGAAGGTGTTCATGCCACCAAGGAGGCAAAGCTCCAGTTTAATTCATCAAGCTCCGTTATAGGAAGGCCGAGGGGGTGCGTTAACTCACCATGGATGGGAGAACTAATTTTTGTCTAATTTAGACTCGATCAGAAACGGGGGCATTAACATCTAGAACAGATCAGAGGGTCTCAACGCCCACCCATCTGAAGGCAAGTTAAAATGCTGCTGGTAAAGGATCTGCTGGTGTTGCAGAAGGATTTAAAGGGCAGGTGCTTTTTTACTCCTTTTTTACGCACCCTTCGTTGTGGCTTCCCGCACGTGTTCGAAGAGCTGTGCTGCTTGATCCCGACAGCCGCAGACCTCGGGTTTCCAAGGTGGATGCGTGAATGGGATTGGAAAAGAAACTTTAAATCCATTTGTGCTCAAAGACTTGTGTGATCATCCAGAAACCACACCCCCGCACTTGTCCTTTGCAACTCACTGGCACAGTCGTGTGAGCAAACGTGCACTAGCAAACCCCTTTAGACGCTGTGGGGGCCACACGTCCCCACGCTGAGATGTGCACTCCTGCACTGACGGTGTTACTGAGGACACGGAAGTCACCTGGGGTGTGACGGTCAAGTCAGAGGAAGATGTCACAAGCGGGTTGTAGCACACAGGTGCAGTTCCACGTCTTGCTGGAGCGATTGCAAAAGGTCTGCAACCCAAACAACCCCTAGTGCTCAGGGTTTCGTTTGGCTGGCTATTGTATTGTATTGTACTGAGGCTATTGGATAGTATTGTACAATATAATATAACAGCCTCAAAAAAGAGGCTGAAGTCACTGGAAACGCGATGCACTGCGAGGAAGCCTAGCTGCTTCATTAGGACACGACAAGGCTAATGAGAGAAAACCCACCCTCTCACGATGTGCTTTTCCCTTGGCAGGTTGACTGCAGTGAATATGAAAAAGACTTCAAGAGTGGGACCCTTTCGTGCACACGGGAGTCGGACCCGGTGCGGGATTCCTCCGGCAAGGAGCACAACAACAAGTGTGTCCTGTGCGCAGAGCGATTGTGAGTAGAGAGAACGAGGTGGCTTGCACCCCCATGCGATGGGCAGCAGCAAAAAGCACGCGGTGCCCTACTCACGCTCCCCCCTCTTTTCTCTTCCAGCAAAAAGGACAATGGGATGACCAAGGAAGACAAGGTGAGGCTCAATGCTAAGTCCCAACATGAGTGCTCTGCGTTTGCATCCAGGGTAGAGAGGGGAAAAATCCCCACATCTGTGCTTGCATTTCGCCCAGCTGCTGCTGCAGTCTCGCGGTGCAAAGCAGGGGACCCAGGTGCTCCTCCTGGCTCCAGTCGCCCGTTGTGGCGCTCTGGGCTGCTGCCACGTGCAAACGTGAACAGATTCATGGACTGCAAGTCTCGGAAGATCTCCGGGTCCAGCCCCCGCACCAGGCAGGGATCACAGGCATGGCCAGGAGACCCGCAGGCAGAGTGCCGGCTCTAGGTCCTGTCCGCTACTTGCAACAGGGCCAATGACACCCCTTTTCATGCCAGCCCCAGTCTGTCTCAAAGGACAGACCATTGCAGGGGGGCGCCGCTGCATTGCAAGAGGATCCTTGCAATGCTGCGCTGGAGGGACGGGCGGTCCTGGAGGCATCCCTCAGCATTGCTTTGGCACGCGGCTGGTTTAATGTTTTCAGTTACGGCTGGCGCAAAAGTCAGAGCGTGGCAACGAGAGGTGGTGGTGAGGCCGTGCGCGGAGGAGCTGTCAGGGCAGGGAGGCATTAGAGCGTGGTGCAGGAAGCGTGGTGCAGGATGACCGCGAACAGCAGCGTGGTGTGGGGTGGGTGAGAGAGTAGGGCACCAGCATCATGCCCCTGCCCCTGGGAAGCCCGTTCCCCACGCCGTGGTGCTCTGGTCAGCAGCTGGGCACACGGGCAGTGCACTGCGGTGGTCGGAGCAACAGCCGGGCGTACAGACCATCTGAGGCTGTGGCAGCAGCAGAAGTCAGGGCCTGTTTTTTGAGTCCCTGGCATAGCTGAGACTCCCAGGACACGCTCCTTGCAACCCTCCGGTGCTCAGCGCACCTCCCTGGCCCCTGCCCCCAGGGTTTGTCCGGGCTCGGTGTGCCTTGCCCCCGTGGACTGGATTCACAGAAATGGGATGGCATCGAATACTGCAGGTTGCCAAGCCATGTTGTTTGAGACCCATCAGAAGCAACCCTGCATTTGGACTGGGAAGCTCGTCTATGCCAGGCCTGGGGTGCATTAGTGCATCGGGGATGACCGAGAGCCACCGATGTGAGGCTGTCCAGAAAAAAAAGGCCCGTGCAATCCTTGGATGCACTGGGGTGGTTTTTCCAGTGCACGGCACCCTGACCAGCCCTCAGCAAGACTTCTCTATTGCATTCAGGTCGCCCACATTGAAGAAACAAGGCTCTCGGGACGCTGTCTACTAGGGCGAGCAGTGGAAGGGCAGGCCTTGCTTGGCGCAGTCTGGCACAGCATCCTCCGAGAGGGGATGCAGGTGCTGTCCAGGGGGTAAAAGCAGAGTAGAGAGACGCTAACGACCAAGGCCGGTGCAGGGAGAGGTGGGTGCGACCCGGGAATGCGCTCACCGAGGAGGCTCCCGCCGTGCTGCGGGTGCTGCGTGCCCAGCAGACCCTTCCAGGAGGCAGGGGTGCGGGCTGGCCACCTCCCGCAGGGTCTGGGCTGGGTAAGCCAAGTGTTCCCACCTAGTCCTCCCTCTGTAGGACTGCTGAAGCTCTCCATTCAGCTCCGGGAAGACGCGATTGCCAGGTCCTTAGCTGGCAGCTGTAGCAGTCGTAAGGAGCTATTGGAGACTCGGTGTGATACCCGGGGAATTGCAGATTGCATACGATAACAACCTCTTGCTTCTTAATCCACTCTGATGACACGGAGAGGTTTGGGACTGCTTCGTTGTTGTGATTTGCTCCGCAAATTAAACCATCTTTGCTGTGATCTGCAGAAAGGTTGATTCCGCTTGTTTAAGGATGTCGGGACAGGAGCGAAGCCTTCGTTCCACGACCCGTGGCTTGCTCCCAGAGTCCAGCTGGGGCATTATAACGAGGCAGGCCGTACGGGAAAACTCCCAGCACGTGTGCCACAGTCAGAGGCGTGCACAGGTCCCGTGACTCATGCCTCAGCTCAGATAGCTGACGCTGGCTGATACGGTACACCTTCTTCCTCCACCACACCCAAGTGCTTTATGCATGATGCACTTGTTTTGGCTTAATGCTTTCTGGCAAGGAACCCCAAATATTTAAGAACCCGGCCAGCAAAACAGGGAGACACCCTGAACGGAAACGCTCTTCTCTCTTCGGCAGGACGAGTGCAGCGAATATCGGTTGCAATTCAGGAACGGTGGGACACTCTTCTGCACGAGAGAGCTCAACCCTGTCCGCGACGCCTCCGGCCAAGAGCACCCCAACAAGTGTTACATGTGTGCAGACAAGTTGTGAGTATTTTCCCGGAGTAACCAGGCAGAGCCCCAGCAATTCAGAGATGGCAGATGTCGCTCGGGGCGGAGATGCGGCAGAGCCCAGAGGTGCGACGGCAAGAAGGCGCTCTCCTGCCTGTTGCTCCTGGCAGGAGCAGAGACCCACCTGGGCAGGTGCCCTCGGCCCGCAGGAGCCTGTGTCTGCCTCCGGGCAGCTCCCGCGAAGCCCCCGCTCGCGAACATGCTTCTCGCAGCCCGGGGCTTAGCAGGCAGTGGCCGTAGGGGAAGCCCCCGCGGGAAGGAGGGCAGAGCAGCCCGGTTGCAGGGCAGACGTGGTGTGGGCTAGCACACGTGGCCCACCCATCAGCCCTGCTTCCTCTCCCCTCCCTTTCTTCTAGCAAAAAAGAAGCTCAAAGCGGCGGTCGGCCTCGTGTGAGCTCGCAGTCAAGCCAGGTGAGGCTGAGCACGGTACGGGGTGCTGCCCGGCCCCGCGTTCCTGCACCCGGGAGAGGGGCTAGCATTGCTGCTCGCTGCATGGCAGGGCTGGCTGGGACATTTGGGGGATGCTGGAAAAGGCCAAGACACCATCACGGAGGCTTTCTATGCAAACAAGGCGGTTCTGATCAAATCTGCCGGGAAGGTTTCTTCAGCCCAGACCAAAGCCAGAGAGGGAAAGACTCGCTCCAGGCTTTGGAGCGGTGGGAGACTCTGATCCCAGCCCCAGATCAGGCCGGGCAGGGCTGTGAAGGCAGGAGTTGGGCAGTGCCCCAGCCCGTGTGAGCCCTGGCTAGCGTGTCCCCTGCTCCCACCTTTTTTTTTTCTATTTGCCAAAAAAATTCATGAATGTTTGCATTGCTGCAATGCAAAACAGACGTCCGTTTGGGGACCTGGATGGGTTGCACACAGTGGAGTTATCTTCTGTTTCCCGGCCAGCTCTCCTGTGCAGCTGCCAACACGCTGGGCCCGTCTTCACTCACTTTGCAGACCGGGTCTCTGGCGTGTGAACGCTGCTCTCCTGCTTCTTAGCATAAGGGAAGATGGTCCTTTTTGAAACAGCCTTGCAATAATTCAGCATTGTGTGCAGATGTGGCCAGGCTTGTACGGGCTTTCTGCACCCCGTCCCCGTGTGCGATGGAGGTGGCTGGGTAGTGGCAGCAGCCAGCAGAAGCCATCGCTTCGCTGCCAGACGGGGCGGAGAGGTCCACAGCCAAAGGGTTTGTGGAGTCTGCGGTCGCAGAAGGGTCTGTGCTTCTCCTCGTCCTCCTGCTTCTGTGGGCTCTTCCCCAGGAGGTCGGCGTAGGGGGATCTGCCGGGGCCATCTCCTGCCTGCACACTTGCACGTGCGGTGCCACAGCCCCCGGGATCTGCTGGTCCCACCTCACAGAACAGGCCCACGGGATTTCTGGTCGTTTAGGGATCCTGCCTGCTCAGGACAGGCTATTTTCCAGCACACCCACACCCGCTTTTCCTGCCATGCTTTGCCCCACTGCCTCGCTTGCAGCTCCTGCTCTTCCACGGGCAGAGCGGCCATGGCAGTGCTGGTCGTGCTGAGCCTGCTCCATCGCCTTGTCCGTCAGGTCTCCCTCCCCGCAGAGCTGCTCCGTCTCCCCCAGGCTTCTCCCAGCATTGCTGTGCCCTCCAAGCAGGGGCTGGCCCTTCTTCTCTGGACCCTGCTCTCCCCTTCCCAGAATTTGGAGGTGGTTGCTTTGTGACTTAGGACTCAGTGACCTTGAGAAATCGGAGGATTGGGCAGAAAGAAATCTCCTGAGGGTCAATAAGAACAAGCGCAAAGTCCTGCACTTTGGAGGGAGCGATGCCCTGCACCGGTGCAGGCCGGGGCGACGGGCTGGGCAGCCGCTCTGCAGACAAGGACCTGGGGGGACGGGGCACGAGGGGGGACAGGGGACAATAAGTTGAATATGAGCCAGCAGTTGTTGCCAAGGGTGCCGGCATCCTGGGCTGCATCGGCAGGAGCGGTGCCAGCAGATCGAGGGCAGGGATTCTTCCCCTCTGTTCAGCACTGGGGAAGCCACATCTGTGTCCAGCTGTGGGCCCCACTGCAGAAGGGATGTGGACACATTGGAGAGAGTCCAGTGGAGAGCAATGGCAATGGCTGTGGGCTGGGGGACAGGACTGGTGAGGAGAGGCCGAGGGAATGGGCTGGTTGAGTCTGCAGAAGAGAAGACCGAGGGGGATTGAATAGCAGCCGTCACCTCCCTGCCGGGGGGCTGCAAAGAGGACGGAGCTGGGCTGGTCTCAGTGGGGGCAGGTGACAGAAGGAGCAATGGGCTCCAGCTGCAGCCAGGGAGGTTGAGGTTGGATATTAGGAAACACTTTCTCACCAGGAGGGTGGTGAAGCGCTGGAGCAGGCTCCGCAGAGAGGTGGTGCAGGCTCCATCCTTGGAGCTTTGTAAGACCTGGCTAGAGAAAGCCTGGCTGGGATGATGTAGTTGTGGCTTGGAGCAGGGGCTTGGACTAGATGTGACCTCCTGAGATCCCTCCCAACCCTCCTTTCTACAATACTGCAATTGGGGAGGTCTTATATTGCCAGAAGAGGTGGCTGCAGAGTCCTAGTGCGAACGGGAGGGCCTGTGGGGATCAGAGCCTGTGCAGAACTGGGTATCGGGGAGCTGCTCCCAGATTGCCTTTGGTAATGGCGAGGGCCTAGGGCAGAGGCTGCTTCTAGTCCATCCCTCCGGGCAGACAGACAAAGACCCGCTCGGCCCGGCAGCCGCTCTCCTTGCAACCTGCCTCTGCTCCTCTTGCAGAACGGCTGCGGCGGTTCCGGGTCGCGGCAGGGAGAGGACGGGGGACCTTCCTGCGCGAGCGCTCGGCCCGGCTGCGGGGGGTGAGTATGGCCAGACCGTGCGACCGCCAAGTGATACAGGCAGCGACAGACCGGGGCCGCCAGGACGCGGGGCCTTGCGACTTTGCCTCTGTCAGGATGCAGGCAGTCGGGCCTCTTCTAGGCGTAACTCATTCGTCCGCAGAAAGCTGCCCCGAGCACGCTGGCAAGAGACACAGGCTGGCAGTTCCTGTGCTCAGCAATGCCCAGGTCTGCCTCTCCAGCAAGCCCCATTCCCAGGAAGGCCCGTGCCTCTGCCCTCTCTCAAAATACCCGCTCCTGGGATCCCGTCTTCGGCACACGCAGCCAGTATTTTAACCCCTGCCTTTGCTGGCAAACACGCCCAGTTCACGGCTCAGCTCGGAGCTGACGTGCTCTGGCCGGTCTCCCCTCTTCTGTCGCTGTCTGTGCCGCGACGGCTCCTCCGACCGAGCCTGAAAGAGCACCTGGACGTCGAGGAGGTCCGTGCTGGTGCTTGGGATCGAAGGCTTAGCTCGCTGGCTGCAATGGCACGTTTCAAAGACATCAGATCTAGCCAAGATGTTTCCAGTGATCTGCCAAAGCGGCTTGGCCAGTCCCACACCCTTCGCACATGAGATGGAGGAACAGGAAAGGCTCCAAACAAAGCTGCCTTTATTGCCCAAGCAGTTGGCTTGGACATCTGAAACCAGTAGCAGAGTAGTCCGTGCCACAGGGGAGGCAGGGAGCCGGAGAGCCGCTCCGTAGCTCCTCAGCACCGCGCGTGCACCCGGCTCCTTGCAGCCTTTACCTACGACACGCTCATCCTTTCCTCTCCGTTCCCGGCAGGTCACGGGGAGTCCCAGGCCAGGCCAGTGGAGGTTGCGGACAAGACGGCGAAGTCACCCAAGCAGACAACAGAGAGGCTCAGTACAAGGAGGAGGTAACTCGAGCTTCGGCCCTGGAATACGTGCGAAGGACCAGTTGCAAGGTCTCTGGGTAGTAGCAGTCGTCTCAAAGGCGGAGAAGGGTGGTGAGAACGATGGGGGGCTTGGAAGACGTCTCCTATGAAACAGCTTGACTAGATGGGGAGGAAGGAGGAGACGCGACAAACACACCTGACACGGTGAGCGCTCTAGACACGGGAGACCGGGGTTTCTGTCCTGGTGCGGGAGCACAGCAGCGTGCGCATGTTCAGTGAGCACCAAAGGCGGCACGTCCAGCACAGACACGCGAAGCGCGGCGCTGGGATGCTGCTGGGGGCGAGGTTTGAACCAGACTGGAGGTGTAGGCGGATAGCAGTTCCTGATGGTGATGGTGTTTGGAAGGTAGATGCAAACTGAAGCTTGGGGGCAGACACGAGTCTTTGGGGAAATGCGATATCTTCGATTAGACCAACTAAATAGTTGGAAAAACTGTTCTTTGCAAGCTCTCGGGTACAAATGCCCTTCTCCAGGCACAGGGAGAAAGAACCGTGTCGCTTTGTGCTTGGGGGCTTCAGCTGGTCTCTGGCTCTGGGGCTCACCTGAGCAGGACGTGGCACCCCGAGGCAGCACGACTGCACAGGGTCCCTGGGGGCACGCCCGGGAGATGAACGCCGTCGTGTCAGGCACGCACTGACCGGCACCGTGTGCAGCACGCCAGGAAGGGCCCGGCGGGGATCTGCTGTTGGATTTCACTCCAGCGCTAATTATCCCAGAGGAGGGGCAAGCGGCACGTTCACGAAATGAGCTAAACCGTGAGGCCGTGTGTTAGCTGACCTCAGCGCAGCGCAGCGTTGGGCCGTCGCGCTCCCGGGCTGTCAGAGCCGAGGAGGAGAAGCCCCTTCCCGGCGACTGCTGACCCGGGCCTCGTGCCGCTCGGTGCCGGGAGAGCGAGGCTTGCCCCCGGCTGCCCTGCACGGCCACGGCTCCTCCCGGGCAGGCCGCGTGCTGTCGGGGACGGGGAGGCCCCTTAATTACCTCCCTCGCGTCACGCTGGGTGCCCGAGTTTGAGGAAGATAATTGGACAGGGAAAGGTGTGCGTGGGGCGAGAGAAACGAGCGCCCTGGCCCCCGGTGCCGTCTCTGCTCCAGCGTCTGCAGGATCGGGGCCCGAGCCTATGCAACCCCCTTTGCGGGGGTTGAGATGAGACTTGAGAGGAGGATCCGCTTCCCGTGCCCCGGCTATGCTGCACGCGTGCTGCTCCCGCAGACACCCCTGTTTGCGTGGCTCTCAGGAAAGAGGAGGGCACGCTTAATTGCTCCCTTTAATCACTGATGGCTGCTAATATATGTTTGCGTGTCTGGACTTGGCCAGGACAAGAAGGCCTGTGTCTGAGCGCCTGAGCAACATTGCTCTCTGGTGGCTAAATTTGCATAAATCCAATAAGTGGGAGAGCTCGTTAGTGAATTACCCAAGAAGCCGGCCCCTTTCCACCTATTAATCACAACACGAACGGGCTCCACGGGATCGTTTTCCATTGTAAACAGCTGAGGAGAACAAATCTCAGCTCTACCTTGTTTGCAATCCACGCGCTTGACCTGTCTGCACCCAACCGCGTTCCTCCTTCCCGATTTAAGGGATGACTTGTTTTAAGCCAAAGAACAATGCCTGGCAAAGAGCAGGGCCCCTTGCACTGACAAGTCAATGCCCAGGCTAAAGTCCACGAAACTTCGGGGGGATTTGTGGCTTTTTTTTACAAACGAGCTAGCACCGGGTGCCAGAAGCTCAGCATCGCCGATCACGGGGACCCTCCAAGCCACGGCTCGCGAGCACGCACGCCCCGCTCTGCTCGGCTCTCCAACCACGTCTGCACCGAGGGGTCTCGTCCTACCTGGCAGGGGAGACGGCACGGTCACCGCCGGGGCGGAAGGGAGCGCCGGTCCAGGTGGCTTTGCCGTGCCTGGAAAAGGAGGTCTTCTCCCTGACCTTGAATGACTTTGTAGAGGGGAGGCTGGAGAGCCTACTGCAGCCTCCCAAGGGGAGGATCTTGGCTCCACACTGCGCTTCATGGAGAGGGGGGATTTTGCCCAGCTTGCTTCTTTGGCCTTTTGGCTAAAGGCAAGTGAGACAAGGGGCACCTGAGCGCCAAGACCCTCCGGGCTGGGGGCTCGTGCACAGGATGCCCGCCGTGGATTTGGGAGGATGCGAAGCCCCAGGCTGAAGTCCGGGCGGCGCCGCGCGGACCGGAGCGACCGGGCTCTGCTCAGCGGACGGCGTCTGGGACGGATCGCACGCGTTTGGCCAAAATGACGTGACGTTAAAAACAGATGAGTAATGGGTCTCCTCGGAGGAAGAGCAGAGAAACGCCGGACTTCGGGCCGCCTCATCTGCAAGGCAGGAGCAACTTTCCTGGCAGGCAGCGGTAGGACGCTATTCTCTTCTTGTGTGGACCGGCCCGTCGGAGAGAGATGCAGCGTGCACAGACCCGGGTGCTGCTGCCGCCTCCTGACACATCTGCTCACACCTCTCACACCTGCTGCTCGAGCCGACAAGCGCGCGCGGGTGTGCGCTTGAGACAGCGCCGGGGTTTCGACCTTTCCTGGAGAGGAAAGATCTCAAGCGCTGTTCAGTCCCCCCACGCCGCCTCTAACCAGACCCGGGATGCGAGCCGGCTGCAAACCTCGTTTCCTTCTCGTTTCAGCTGCAATGCAATCGGCTGCTCCACGGTGTGAAAGGCGGAAGGGTTTTCTGCCGGTCGCCTGCATTCCCTGTTTGTGGCACCGATGGAAAAACCTACACGAGCAGATGTCAGCTGTGCTTTGCAGCGAGGTGAGGGCGCCCGGCGGTCTCCGTGCCCCAGCAGCTTCTGCGGCTGAGCGTGTGCAGCCGACCGGGGATGGTGCCCGTGTCGTGGCTAGTAGCCCAGTGTGTCCTTGGTGTCTTGCCACGTGGCAAGCACGGCCCGGAGCGTGCAAAGATAAGCTCATGGGCATTAAGAGCCAGCAATGCTGGTTCAGATCCGGTGCGCTCCTGGGATTCCCTCCTGCCCCGGCACGCGGAGGTATCTGGGGTCCCCGCGCGTGTTGTCACGTCCTTGCAGGCAGCAGCAAAGCTTATGGAGGCTAACGAGGCTTCTCCTCCTGCTGCTGCGTGCGGGGACCCCTCCTAACACCCCTCCCTCCCGCAGGCACTCTGCAAGCTCCCTCTCACTCAGGCACGTGGGGAAATGCACCGGCCCTGCGGAGACGACGGTAAGGCCGGGGCAGGAGCTCCCCGTTTCCAGTTCGACGCGGGGATGGGGACGGTGTGCGGGGCGCTGTGCTCGGGCAGGCCGTGCCGAGGCGGCACCTGTCCCCGCACGCCGGGGGGGACGAGCGGCAGCGAGACGGTGTTTCGGGAGGACACGCATTGTGATGGCCAGGAGGAAAACAGCCGTCCTGGCTCTAACGCGGCAGCACCCCCGGGTGTTTTATGCAAGATGTGACGGAGGTTTAGAGAGGGGCCAAAAGCCCTTCTTCCCCTGACTGTCTATCCGTGCATTACTTGGGGCAAGAGTGGCTCACGTTGTGGCAGGGGCGACGGAGGGGCTTTGCTAGGAGGTCAGACAGTGGGCTGAGCCGGGGTGGTTTGGGCCGGGCTGATCCTGTCTCCGGCAGCTGCGACCTCTGGAAGTCCGGTCCAGCCCTGCCTCCCCGGCACACGGCGGAGAACCAGAGATGCTCCTGCACAACGGGTGCAACTTCAGCCTGACTTTCCCTGGACCTTCAAACCTCACTCTTCAGACCTAGCGCCAAGGGAGATCTCTGTGCAGAAAGGACGAGCCGGGCAGTCGGACCCCCGGCAGGGACCGTCTCTGTCTGGGGGAGCGAATCCTGACGCCCCGCTCTACTCAGCCGCCAGGCTTGCCTGCCTGTTTGCAATGAGAGATGGCTCTTGTGCAGCTCCGCAAATGCTGCTGGAAAGAACAGATCCTCGAGTAGCTTGTGTGGGGGAAGCACCCACCGTGGCCGAAGAAGCCGGTGCTTCGGCGCTGCCCTGGAAGGGGCGGGGAGGCGGCACGCCCAAGGTGCAGTCGCCCCTAACGTGGGCGCGTTGCACGCGGGCTTCCCAGGTGGTTTCACGCCGAGCTCTCCCCGCTCGTGCTGGACGTGTGGCTGGTGCCATCTACCGTCCGCCGCCCAGGCAGGATGCGAGAGCGGGGCCCGTGCGAGCCAGAGCTATTCGGTAAATGGCACGTTCAGCCATCGGCTTTCTCTCCAACCTGGAGCGGAAGGTCGAAAGGCTGCCTTGCAAACCTAGGGGGGTTGGGACGGGAGGAGCCGTGCCCCCGGGGGGGCGATGCCTGGGCCCGGCAGTCTGGGACGGCCTCACCGAGAGCGCTGCGTTGCATCGACGGCAGAACAGACGTCGCGGCATCGCGGCCTGCCTGGTATCCTCGAGTGCCAGGATCACAAATGCGTGGGCATGCACCTCTGCGGCACCCGCCCCGGGGTGGGGAGCGCTGTCATCCCTTACTCGGGGAAACTGAGGCACAGGAGGCAGAAGCAACCGTCCCACAGCCACACAGGGGCTGCTGCGTGCAACGAGCTGCCTAGGCGCGTGCTTCGGGGCCTACGTGAACGGGGGAGCGGCCCGTTTGGGGCTCGGTGCAGCGGGAGGCAGGAGGAGCTCCGCACGGGGCTGGCTGGGGGCTCCCGCTGCGACCGCCCGGGCCGGGTGAGCCCAGGCCCGAGTTAGGCAGACGAGCGGAGACAGCAGAGCCCCAAACCACTTGCATAATCTCCAGGGCGGTTGGGCTCTTGCTCCTGAGCTGTTCTTGCAAACAAACATCCCCGAGGGAAGGAGCGCCCTATTTACAGAAAACCAAGCAAGTCCCACAACGCCGCCTCCTTGAGAAACATCCCGGGGAGAGTCGAAATCAAATCAAAGGAGAAGTAATTAGCCCTTGAAACTGCAGTCAAAGCCTCTGCAAGATTGCACAAGCCCCGTTTGTTCTCTTTGCTCGGCTGGGTGCTCCTCTTTGAACTCGGTGCCATGCAAATAGTGCATCGGATCAGTCAGTTATAACCCCGTCATCCTGGGAAAACCTTTTGAGTCGTTCCAATGCTTCTCTCATTTCCTGAGCTGACGTGTCCGAGTGATTCAGCTCCCACGCCCTGCAGCGAGTCCCAGCCACGGCCTGGGCTGTCGTGAGCCCCCTTCTTCTGGCGGAAAACGAGGTGTTTACTCCGTGCTCTGCAAGTAGTGGGGAAAGTTGCTACCTCTGCCTTTTGGTGTCAAGGAAGGTGCCGGCAGAAATACAAAGATGCACAGAGGGGCAAAATGAATGAACCCTACCAAGATTTGGGAAAAGATCAGAAGACCCTTGTCCCAGGGATGCTGCCGTGTGGTCTGTGGGCCGTGTTGTAAAATTAGCCGCTTGCGGTGACGTGCGCATTCATCTCATTTAGTCTCTGTCTGTCTCGTACACCAGAATTGGCATAGGGTGCATCCCTCCTTGTACAGGGACCTTCCTTCTTCTGTTTGTCCAGCGCCGTGCACGGTGAGGCTCTGGCTCATTAGTCCGACCCTGGGTTCACCCGAACATCTGGAGAGGATGGTTCACCCCCAGCCCCGTTGATGGAGGATGCTGCTCTTCCCCTGGACTCTGCGCTCATCGCTGCCCCACGGGAGCGCGGCTGGGAGCTCGGGGTTTGGGCTCGACACCAAGCCAGTGACTAGCTGGTGCTGCAAATGATGAATTAGCTGTAGCTTTCCACTCCTCCTTCGTAGTGCTACGATCCCCAAGTTTCTTTCTCTTCTCAGACTTTCACGGCTTAAAGATCATTCTCACTGGGCCATCTTTGTGGCATTCAGCAGAGTAGGGAAACCTGGCCAGCCCCGTGTTGCTTTCTGCACCTGCCTGAAGTGATGGCAGCGTTTGCAGATTTGCAGCCAGGTGCCGTCAGCTCTTTCCGTGCTGTTATTTCTGTCTACTCAAGTTTCCCAGGCAGAGAAAGCAGGAGAGAGCCAAAGAAGAAAGGCCCCAGAAGTGCTCCTTTTGCAGTCCGGCGGGGAGGGAGGGATGGGGGGCAGCTGCCGTTAGCTTCACGCTGAGTTTGTTCCCCCGTGTTCATGCCCTGCAACGCTGCGCTGGGTTGAGCCCCCGCCTGCGCTGCTGGCGCAGAAGAGACATAGTCACAGAGATGCAGAAAGTGGTAGTCACCTCTCATAAACCATCCCGCCCCTCTTCCTGCAAGCCCCCGTGCAAGGGATGTCAGAGCAAATCCCCCTCGAAGCTAATCAGACACAGGAACGAGCACGTGGTGCCCTGGCTCAGCTGGACTCATCTCCTTGTCTTCCTTTTCAGAAGTAACGGCGTCAAGATTGCCAGCCCGATCCAAGGAAAAAGTGCGCCAGGTACAGATAACGATGCTCACCTGGGATAGGGCGAGGGGGCAGACACATCCCCAGCCACCCACACCGGGCACTTCAGACCAGGAGGGCTGCTGGGCGGGTTTCCCCCGACACGTGGCCCAGGTCTTTGCTGAACTCACGGTGGATGGGAGGGTCCCCTGCCTGCTGCACCCACAAAGGGGCTTGCTACCCCGGTCAGGGCTGCGGCGGGGGTGAAGCACGTGCAGGGAGCCTGCGCCCAGGGGAGACTCCGCAGCTGGGTTTCTTGGCAGGCGCTGATGGGGTAGAGACGAGGGGTGATGGGCTCCTTCCCGGGCAACAGGTGATCCAAACCGTCCCGGACCTATGGGTAAGGGGCCCGATTCCCCTTGGCCTGCAGCACATTGGGGGTTTCCGGGACCGCAGCGCTGAGCTTCCCCGGCTCTCCGTCTCTCTAGGGAAGCGCTTGAAGACCTGACTTTAGCAGCTGCCCAGTCCTCCGTGCCGCACAGCCTGCGTTCGCCCTCTCTCCCGGGAGCTCTGCTCGTGCTCTGCGCTGGCTCAGGTGCGGGGAGATGGACCCCCTCTCTGCCCTGTCTCGCTGTGTTTCTTCAACCGTCTCGTCGCTTTTCTTCCCTGGGCCTCGCCTGAGGACTTCTGCAGTCAGCGGCTGAACTTGAACCTCTGCCCTTTCGCCTCCCAGAAGTAACAGCCTAGGTTAGTGGATAGTGCACGGGGAGCTGAGGCTGTCTCTGCCCTTCGCTGTAAGGTGAAGCTCATGCGGCCACTCGAGAACCGACACGTAGGTGAGACCCCTCGGCAGCCTGGCTATCGCCAACCCCAAAAGAGACGCCCGACCGAAAGGGAGCGTGAGCTGGTGGGCTCGCGGTCAGGACGCGTCCCGAGCTGGCTGCACGGCTCTGGGCGGGAGATGTGCAGCCCCCTCTGCAACGTGGTCATTAGAAAACACTTACCTACCTGGCAGCCACATCGGGAGGCTTCACTGACTCGCATTTCTAAAGTGCTTTGAGATCCCCAGGGAAGGACCGCTGTCACCTGCAGAGTGAAATAAAACCACTTTACTCTTCTACTCTTTTGTTGGCGTCCCAGCCGTCATCCCCAGGGTCCGGCCAGCCCGCTGGTCTGGTCCACTGAGGTCCGGCCCGCTGCCCGCGCGCTCTGTCCTCCCGGCGCCGCGCTGCGGACCGGCACAAGCAGCGCTCCCGAAACACCGCCGACTTCCAGCCCAGCCCCCGGAGAGCGGCAGGGCAGCGAGACTGGCGCTCTGCATTACGTACAAATCCTTAAAACAAAATATCAAGATTTCAGAATGACATTCATTCCCAAGCGGCCGGTTGATATTTTGATGCTCTTTAATGCCACGGCAGGAGTAGTAACGCGTAGCGGGCCGCTGGTCTCGCGGGAGCCCACGCCGGCTTGATTCATGTACAAAGTCGTATTCAAAGTCTCCTGTTCATCTATTTCATCTTCCAAATCATGGAAGGGAAGATGCTGCTTACTGACGGAAGCCGGTTTCCTAGATCAAAGCGTTTGCTGTGTGTGTCTTAATGAGGCACACTGACATCTAAAGAAAAGAGAAGCACCAATTAGAGGAGCACCTGCTGTTAATAGCCTCCTATTAGCCTAGAAACCTTTTCCAAGATGATTAAAGACTAAATAATAGGTGCGGGTGAAGGGAAGGACCAAAAGAGAGGTGGCAGAGTCTCCATCCTTGGAGGTGTTTAGGACCCGGGTGGACCAAGCCTTGTCTGGGATGATGTATTCAGGGCTGGTCCTGCCTGGAGCAGGGGCTGGAGTAGATGTGACCCCCTGAGCTCCCTCCCACCCTCCTTGTCTGTGATATTGAGAGAAGTGACTTGAGAGGGTGAATTTCTTTTTATTAAAACATTTCTTCAACAAAAACTGGCTTTTCCCATACAGCGGAGAGGCTTCCCAAGCATAGTTTATAGAAATTGTTTGCAGAAACAGGAAACCAAAAATTTGAAGGCAACCCTGTTTTTAGTGGAAAGCGGCTGTATGAGCAGGAGGTTTCTCAGCGCAATGGGCAGCCGCAGGGGTCCGCTTCCCCAGATGTGTTATGGAGAAGAAAGGTTTCCAAAGCTTTCAGAAAGCACCAGGTCTGCTGAGCGTGGGGCGCCCGCACCCCCAGGAACCAAGCCTCCCAGGTTTGCACGCGACCGCAGTTGCTAAGCTGGGATCCGCAGGTCCCTCCGCGCTGGTCCCTGGCACTGTCGTGCAGCCGTTTGATTGCATTCATACAAGCGGGGACGTGGCGTTCACCAGACGGTGACCTGTGAAATGCCCTGGCACCGGGAAGGCCGGCGGGAGGGGTGACGGCAGCAGCCCGTGCACAGGCATGTTTGCAGTGTGCACCACGGCGGGGCGATTCGGCCCATTCCCATGAGCTGAGCGAGTCCTGGGCCTCTCTGCACGGCCAGCTCCAGCTCTGCTGAGCAATCCCAGGCGTGGAGAGGCCTCTTGCAGCCCAATAAATGCCAAAGACGCTTTTGGGACCTGGGCAAGTGTAAAGCCCATTTCATCCACAAGCAGCACGGCACAATATATCCAAGGACACACGCCTGTCCCCAGCTGAAAGCCCCCGAGGGGGTATATTGAGAGTGAAAGACAGCACGGACCAGGAGAGATTGGGGGGCATCTCTTAGCTCCGGTGCATCCCTGATGCACTTGGAGGCCACACTCAGACGGGTTGTGTTGGTGCCCGCACAGAAATGTGTGCACCCAAAGGGAATCCACGTTGGCCTTATTCCCAAGCCACAGCCTCGACAAGGTGCCAGGGTCCATTTGGCACCTATCTTTGGCCCTGCCAGGTGTCCTTGACATGTGCTCTCGCTGGCTTTTTCTCCCTGAGCTCTCTGCACCCTTTAGAGATGTCGACCCCTCCCCATTCCCTGTACAGAGGCCGTCTCCTTGGGTCCCTTTTTGGAGGCACCCAGATCTCAGCATTGACTGCATTGGGTCCCAAGGTGCCTGATGGGATCAAGCACCTTATAATTGGGCATTGCAGAAGTGGCCAATTTGGGTCTAGCCTTCAGTCCCTCGTGCTGATTTAATGCGGCACATACGGAGGTGCCCGGCTTGCAGGGAGCATGGCAATCAAGGTGCAAGGAGGATGCAAAATGGGATTGAGAGAGCTCTACCAGGGCTTTGCAGGCATTAGGTAACAGCTGTACTTTCCCTTCTAGCTGAGCCCTAAAGCAAATATACTCTGTGCAATCGCAAACCTCACTGCAGCTCATTCCCAGGACCTTGACAGACCTGGGTGCATTTGGCCCTGTTCTCAACATGATCCGCTCTGCAACTAAATAGCTGCTCACGGAGCAGATTCAAGCGGCACCGCCGCAGGTGCGTGGGAGGAAATCCCCAAATCTGAGCACATCCGGTGTCTCTGTTCCCCGCAGGTTCTGCCTCCCCGAGACTTGCTCTCTTCCCCTCCGATGCGGAGGCTCCCTGCCTGCTCCTGGCAGCGTGTCCCCTACACCTGCCCTGCTCCAGGTGCGACTTGGAGGTCAGGTCCTGGAGCTCCCTTTAGGGTCTCTTGCAAGAGCCTTCTTGCTTATGGCAGCCCTCGACCCACGTCGAGCGAGCGGGGCGCTGCCAGCTAGCGGGGCACGGCAGTGAAATGCCGGCAGCCCCTGCCTCGCTCAGCGCGCAGGACAGCGCCTCCGCTCTCCGGGGAATAGCTACGCTAACGAACACCTCCCAGGATGCAGGTGTCATGGCTCGAGTCGGCCGCGGCGCTAGCATTGAGACCATGCGAAGGGAACAAGTGCACGCTGTACTTTCCCCTTTAACCTTGTCCTAATGCAAATAGTCAATGGCTCATAAAACTTCATTGCAATTTCGTCTCCAGCTCTCTTGGCAGAACACCCTGATACCCTTCATTTTAAGCCAGCCATGGCTCGGTCTGTCAATAGTCCCTGCTGATAAGGCTCAGGTGATGTTTTCTGTGGACTTTGGCAGAATTGCACTTGACCCCCCACTCCTCCCACTGGCCTTTATAGGCCTTGGCAATGGCCTTGTCATGAGTCCCTTCCTGCTGCCAGACCAGCACCAAATGGCATGACAATCTGGGGTGCAACACAGCATCCCCCAGACCAGCCCGGCCATTGCCGTCCGCCCCTTTCTGTCTGTACCGAGCCTTGCCGGTGACGTGCCCAAGCAGCTCTTACTAAGCCGTCTCCAGGAAAACCCTTAGACGTCGTAGTAGAGGGAGGGCCCGGGCCATCCTCACGGCCACGCTGCAAAGGGGCAGGCACCGGGCGAGGGAATAGCTGTGCTCCCAGCCATCCTTTGCAACGAGGGAGTTGCATCTTTCACAAAAGGGAGCAGATGCCTTTGGTCTGGGTGCCCAGGGCACGTGCGCCTGCCCAGCCAGACAGACAGACGCTCGATCAGAAGAGTCTGTAAGCGTTCAGCCCCTTCGCAGCGGAGCCTCGAGCGTGCTGTTGCTTGGTCTCTGGCAATTGCATTTTACTACCTCTCAGGAAAAGGTTCACAAGCTGCTAAGCAAAGACCCAGGCAGCAGCAGTCTCTTGTAACCACGAGAACAGAATCTCTTTGAGCCAAAACCACGTTGGAGTGGGATAGTGTCGGGAGTCTCCCTGGAAGTAGCAAGGTCAGAGACCTCCGCCACGCCACGAGGGAGAGCCATGGCAAGAGGCATTGCGTCGTGACGCCAGATACTCGTGTCCCAGCTACAGACTGGCGCGCAAATGCTGCTAACGCCAATGCCCGGTGCCTTCATCGAAGGGCCACGGAGCCGAGGCAAGCCGACTCGGCCGAAGGAGAGCTGGATCGGTGATTTCCAACCAGGGAGTGGTGCGAGTCCTCCCGGGATACCGCAGGGTGCTGCACAACATCAGCGCTGCAAACAACCAGGCAAGATCCACCCCTCAGCCCAGAGATTTCCAGCGGGGATCCAGAGTATCCGAACCCCTCCGCCCTGGTGCGGTCTTGCCCAGTGTTTGCAGCACGAGAATTGCTCTAGCATTGTTCCAGGGTGAAAAGACAAAGAAGAGCTGGCGTTTCCCATGGGCAAGCCTGTCTCTGCAGCCTTGAATCGAACCAGCATTTCCCATGGGATGCCTTGAGTCTACCCAAGCTGCATGGAGGCAGAAAATAATCTTGGATCGGGTGGTGACAGGTTGTTTCTGTTTAAATTAAATGGAAAGATGACGATAAAAAATGGTCGTCGGTGAAGGCTCCTGGCTGCAAAGAGGGAAGTGGTGAAGCCAACTGGCCGGAAGACCTCTGCGCCTCGAGCGGAGAGCCCGGATGCTCCTTGCCGTCGGTCGGAGGCGCGAGGGCTATCGGGAGTCCGAATCCCCGGCAAGGGGAGGGGTCCGGCCCAGCTGGATGAACGGCCGCTCTGCAAAGGGCATGAAGAGCACGCGGATGTTTTCTGACCACCCGAAAGGAAGTGGAGGTGAGCAGGGGCAAGAAAGCAGAGCCCAGGCCGGCTCTGAAGGGGACGACACGACATGGTGGGACGTGATCGTGGGCACCTGGGCTCCACTTTTGCTCCTGCCTTCCAGTGTGAATCATTAGCTAGAAGTCAAGGCCTCAGTAAACGCTGCCAGGCTTCGGAGGGCTGTTTCACAACCGGGTTGGATGCGTGGGCTCCCCAGGTCGTGCGGGGGCATAGTGAATATATACGCAGACCCCGCCGCGGTCTGCACCTTGGGGAAACCACCTCCTGAGCAGAGCCCTAGCAGACCACGCCGGACCGGACCTTCATCCCAGCATGAGGAAAGCCGCCAGCACGGTCGTGCTGCTTGCCCTAGCACTTTCCCACCTCTCAGGTGAGTCTCTTGGGTGCAGCCCCGTGCTGCCCTTCCTGCTCCGCGACCCGGACACGCTCCACGTCACGAGCAAGTGGAGCGAGGTCTTGCTGGGAGACCGGGGCTGACTCTTCAATGCAGCTCTCTGGGGCCTTCAGCTCTGGGAGTGGAAATAGCTGTAGACACAGGTTTGCCCTGAGCAGATGTCATGAAGAACGTGATACGGGTCCGGCCAGATGTTTTCAACATCCTCTCTACCAGTGCACGCGCTGCAGATGCAGACGTTACCGCTGCGTTGAGTGGGACACGCCGGGAGATGCCCAGGCAGTGTTACAGGATGACAGTCTGCCCAGAAAATCCCAGTATTAAAAGATGAAACTCTTTAGCCCCCACCCCAAACTTTTAAAATGGGTGTTTTATGAAATGCATAATCATCACCCTCCATTTCCTGTAAACCTTTGCTTATTATCATGTACCCGGCTGAATCACGTATTTGTCTTGCCTTATGTATATTGCCCCTTATAAACCCACACTACCCTCTGACACCATGAGAAAGGGCTGTGATAAAAAAAATCATTTTTTTCCTGATTAATAAATAACCATCTCCAAAAAAAAAAGAAGGAAGGAGAAAGAAAGAACAGCAGCAATAGCACAGGACGCTGTGTTAAACACTAGGAAACTCTATGGTCGCTTATGATCTCAGTACAAAAATCTCACACATTTTATTTAGTCCAAGAAAGAGTCACTGGATTTGAAACCGCATTTGTTCGTGGAGTACGATGCTTTCTCGCGGTGCCTGTTCATGGTTACTGGATTTGAAACTGCACTTATTTATGGAGTAATAGTATCATAGTATCATAGTGCCTAGGGTCAGAAGGGGCCTAGAGCAGGCCATCTAGTCTGACCCCCCGCCAATGGCAGGAACGAGGGCCAGGGTCACAGGACCCCAGCCAAGTACCTATCTAA
>JAGPOW010003447.1:36002121-36024265 GCA_030014935.1 Caiman crocodilus | reverse complement strand
GGAGCTTCCCAGCCAGTATGTGTGCTGGGGGTTGCCTCTCCCCAGATGCATCACCCTGCACTTGTCCACGTTAAATCCCATCCTGTTCCTGTCCGCCCAGATCCCGCTGCAGCCTCTCCCTCTCCTCTGGTGTCCCCACCTCAGCCCACACGCGTTCTCTCCTCGCCTGCTTGTGGTTTAGCTTGGTTTCATGGTTTCTATCTGTCCTTTTCTTTTAGATGGCGATCGTGGATCAAAGGTGAGCAGTCGATGTCTCCATATTTTCCGTGTCGCTCTCTCGACCGCCGGCCAGCCCCCGGGTTGGGAAGTGCACGCGGCCAAGCGCACAGAGCGCGCGGGCGCCTCGTCCCGCTTCCCCGCTGTCACCAAGCCCCCGGCTGGGCCGTTATCGCCCCTTTCAGCGACGCTTGCCAGGCTGGTCAGCGGGCCTGTTACTGAACTACTGGTTAACTAAGTGATTGTGAATCTGTGAAGCTAAATAATCATGCAGACTTAGTATACCCATTGATAATATATTGCACTAAAAGGAGCAGTCTGGTAGATTAAGAAGCAAAGCTCCCTAAATGCTGTCTGTGTGGAAGACTATAACCCGAGCAGCACGTACTCCACGCCCATACAGTCGGGCTCAAGGAAAGTCATGCTAGATGCAATCTGTGCCAGGGCTACGTGAGAGCAACCAAGCCATACAACACGCTAGCGGACAGGTCCTTTGACTCGCAGACTGATCCCGGGTGAGGCTCGGTCACGGCAGTACTAGGTTAGCTGGCTCCGGCCGGGGAGGACGTGTGAGGATCCTCGTACGGCTCGGACGAGGATAAAGGCTCCGGTGGCATCTTCTGTCGGCATGCTTTGCCAGTGCTGAGACAGCTCCTGGTCTCATTAGAGCATAATTGGAAACTCATTAGATCTGAGGGCTGCAGACTTGAGCTGAAGACTAGGCTTCCACACCAGGTGGTTTCCCTTGCCCTGAATGCAGGTCTCGGGGGTCCTACTCCTGGCCGCGCAATGCATCCATTTGCCTCCAGCCGGAGACGCCAGGAAAGGTCGCTGCAGGACTGACTCGCAGCATTCGGGGCGGGAGACCAAGTTTAAAATGACCCTAGCTGGTCTGCAAGAGGGCTGCGAGGCGCAGGCGCCGGGCTGCCCGAGGATCACTGCTCTATTGCTTTTGCAGCTGAATTGCGGTCAGTACTCCCGGGTCGCAGCCAAGGATGGCAAAGCGCTGGTTGTCTGCCCTCGGCACCTGGATCCAGTCTGTGGCACAGACGGCGTCTCCTACAGCAACGAGTGTGGGATCTGTGTCCATAACGCGTGAGTGCCGCGCAAGCCTTCCGGGTGTTCCTCTTTAAATAGGCCAAAACCTCTGCGTTGCTGTTCCCAGACCGACCTGTTTCTGGGGCTCTCGTAGCCCCTGGCCCCTCTCCTCAGCTCTCCCACCTCTGGTTTTCCTCCCCCTGTCTGCGCTCAGGAGGGGTATGCAGGAAAAGCCAGATGACAGCCCAAATTGCAAGTAGGCCAGCGGGGCTTGAGAAGAGAAAAGCATGGCGAGCCCGGCAGCACCCGGGGACGGGCGATTGGGCACGACCGCTGCCAGCAGGACCGTGCTCGTCGGTGATGCTGACGCCGCCTTGCAGCAGCGGGTGCAGGAAACCCACCCGGCAGCTCCGACATCTCCTGCAGTAACGGGGAGCTCAGCTCCCGTCCCAGCGCCTGGGGCTCAGCCGTGAGGCCTGCTCTTCTCCCTGAGCTCCCTAACACCCGTTCCCTCTCCTTCTAGAGAGCACGAAGCAGACGTTGATGTAAGACACCGGGGACATTGCGAGCAGGGGCAGCTCCCGGTGAGTGCCACGTCTTCCCTGGACCGCACAGAGAGGGGTCAGGCGTGATAAGCCCGGGGTTCGGTGATGCACGGACTGTGTCTGTCCAGTCCGCATCCCGGGGTGGTTTTATCGGGGCACGGCGTCAGCATGCAATGGCTAACCCGGTACCTATGGTTCCTCGTACAGGAGGAGTGCAGCAAGTACCCGACCCGGAAGATGAAGGATGACAAAGTAGTGGTAGTCTGCCCTCGGATCTACGATCCCGTCTGCGGCACAAACGGCGTCTCGTACAACAGCCTCTGTGAGATGTGTGCCTATAACCTGTAAGTGCGCTGTGAGGAACGGTGCCTCGGGGGGAGCAGAGCCGTGTGGCCCCGACAGGAGACCCGACAGGTTCCCCAGCTGCCCCCTAGGCACGGCCCCTGCCCAGGTCACCCCGCACGTCCCCCCCGGCCGGGCTGGCGCTGGGAGGGGAGCCGGCAGCGGGCAGCCCCCGAGGTGCAGGAGCAGCCGGGACAAGAGGCGGAAGGACCAGAGTTGGTGTAGGGGAGGGAGCGCACGTTGCACCCACTCCTGATGGGCTCCTCCGGGTCCTCGTGCGGGGTGGGGTGCGGCCTTGCACAAGGGGATCACAGACTCATAGACAAGGAGGGTGGGAGGGAGACCAGGGGTCACATCTATCCAAGCCCTGCTCCAAGCAGGACCAGCCCCAACTGCATCATCCCAGCCATGGCTTTGTCTACCCGGGTCTTAAACACTTCACCGCTGCCCTGGGGAGCCTGGTCCAGGGCTTCAGCACCCTCCTAGGGAGAGAGTTTTTCCGAATATCCAACCTGCTGCAACTTGAGCCCATTGCTCCTTGTCCTGCCGTCTGCCCCCACTGAGAGCAGCCCAGCTCCATCCTCTTTGCAGCCCCTCTGCAGGGAGGTGATGGCTGCTATTCAATCCCCTCGGTCTGCTCTTCTCCAGACTCAGTCAGCCCATTTCCTTCCTCCTCTCCCCACCAGTCCTGTCCCCCAGCCCACGACCATTGTCATTGCCCTGCACTGGACTCTCTCCAATGTGTCCACATCCCTTCTGTCGTGGGGGCCACAGCTGGACACGGGACTCCAGATGTGTCCATTGTCCATGAGCACAGAGCATGAGGAGGGCAGCTGTGCACCGACTCCCCTAACACTTGCTATCTCTGTCTCCCAGAAAGCACAGGACACACATTGGCAAGAAGCATGGTGGACAGTGCAAGGAGGACATCCACAAGGTAAGCAAGAATAGGAGCCAGGTCCTTCCCCCACTCATATCCACATCCACGCTCCCGAGTCCTTCCCTGAGAGCCGGCCAGGCCCCCGCTGCCTGGTGCGAGACCTCGTGCTGGTGGACGACCCCAGACGGCCCTTGTCCGTGCACCACATTGTAATGCCGGGAGAAAGAAAGGGAGGGAGTAGAAGAGGGAGAAGGGATGAGCACGACCCCAGGGTCAGACACGTGCCAGCGATGTCGGACGGGGACTAGAGACCCTTTCCCAGGGCAGAGCTGAACGGATTAGCAGGGACAGGGAGAGTCAGAATAGCAGAGGCTTCGGGGAAAATGCCTTGACTTAAACTGGTTGCTTAACACTTCTACATATAACATCTAGTCATGCCACGAGGGCAGAGAGGCGTCTGCGGAGAGACAGGGCTCAGAACCTGATCCGTCCTCACCCACCAGCCTGGCCTAGTGGGAGAGACGGGGATCCAGCTGACTTTCCCCATCCAGGGGATTCGGGATGGAAAGAGAAACCCCTGGCACAAGGGTGGGGAAGGTGGAGGAGAGGGAGACCTGGGCGTCCCCACGGAGGATGAAGGTCCCCCATTTGCCTTTACAGCTCGATTGCAGCCAGTACCCCGGTAGCGCTGAGCATGAGACAGCCTGTCCGTTCATCCTGGATGAAGTGTGCGGGACGGATGGCGTCACGTATGCTAGTGCCTGCACGCTGTGCGCTCACAACCGGTGAGGAGCAGACCGGGACCGCGCTCCAGAGCGACTGGCCGCGGGCAGAGCTCCTCGGTTGTGAGCCGGTCTGTGACTCGCTGCAACGTCCGCTCGGAGTTTCCTCCCTCGCTGCCTCCTTCTGCTCAAGAGTTGTCTCCGGGAGAGCCGGACCGCGGCCCCAGAGCACAGCGGCTACCCAGTCGGGACTGGGTAGACTGGGAAAAATGGGCCCCAGTGTTGTTGGAGATAGCACAGGAATGGCCCGTTACTGGAGATAGCGCGGCCTCGGTCCCGGCAGAGCGAGCGCGGAGCTGGGGATGTTGGGGGAGGTCCTGACAAGCTTCACCAGACCCAGCCCGTGTCACCTAAAACGGGGGCAGGTTTGGCTCATCTTTCCAACGTGCAAAGCGGCATGGGAAGAGGGACTTGGGGAGTCCCTAAACGAGTCTCTCCCTCTTCCAGGAAACATAGGACCAGCATTGATGTCAAGCACGACGGGAAATGCAAGCCAGACTTTGCTCCGGTAAGCCTACCGCGCGGACCAGCTCCATCCCCCTTCACCCTCCCTCGAGCCACGCGCAGAGAGCGAAGTGAGGAGTCGCTTTTGGACTGGCCGCAGCACAGCGAGAATAGAGCCCGAGCACCTGAAACGGCCGCGGTCTGTATAGTGCCACAAGCCGCCAGAGGAAACAGCAGGGAGGAAACACGGGGACACTATGAGACAGGCAGCAGAAATGGCCCCGTGCTGGAGAGCACTTCATATAAATCCCAATTCCAAGGCCATCTCCTCTTTCACCAAGTCAGGCTTTTCGGCGATAACTTTTTATTGGACCAGCTGTGTAACTCAGAGACAGGCGACCACCTTTCAGGCACCAAGCATCCCTCTTTTTGCAACGGCCTCTGAATCACTGATCAGGCTGTTTCAATATTAAGGGAAGCGGGGACATAAGGCTTTTATAGCGTTGTCAGAGCATTGCCCCTTTGCGAACTGGAAGTGGGATGGCAATACGCAGGGCAGGTTGCATATAACCTTTGCTCCCAGCGTGCAAGGGTGCTGCTCTGCTCGCAGATAAAACATGACTTTTTACACCACAAAGCAAGACCCACACACCGGTAGTAATGAGGTGAGCTGATTTTGTGTAAAATTGAGCTGTCAAAACCAAAGGGGATCGTTTCATATTTCAAGAAGTGAAATGATCTCCAGGCTATTTATTTGAAAGAACCGAATTGCATTGCATTCAGATTCAGAAACCCCACTTCCACACAGCCTGGTTTATAAATGTCATTCCCTTTTCTTGTTTCTTTTTGTCCCTGAGAAAATCTGCATTTAGACTATACAACATAAGGCAGAAATCAGTCACAGTGGGGCAGAAAATATGAAATAATATCAGAGGAGGTAAAACTTCTCTCATTGAACTCCTGAGAGGGCTGTTACTCATTTCATACCAGCTGAGGATTGCGCCCAGCTTTTTTCTTTTCTTTTTTTTTAGTGGCAGTTGGTGTTTAATCACAAAATTAAATAAAATTTAGAAGGAAAACTCCCCTTTATTTTATTTGGGGGGTTTGGGGTTTTTTTTTGACATCATCTGAAATTCACTCTTGGACTTATTGCACCTGCTGGACTCACAAAGTCCGAGCTTGAGCTGTGGGGCTCCGACTCCAAAGCCTAAATAGCGCTACTAAACCCTGGGGGCTTCAGGCTGAATCCAGTTGCCTTGGCTCACGTCTCATGGAGGAGCTGGTTAAAGAAGCCCTCCTAGCTGGTCTTGTTGTAAAACACATGAATCCCGGGGCAGAGCGGGGGCGTGGGGGTGACGGCGTCGCCTAACACCACTGCTGTTATTTCTGCAGCTGAACTGCAGCTCCTACCTGTCCAGGACCACAGAGGAGGACAAAGTAGTGATAAGCTGCCCAAAGATCCTGAGCCCAGTCTGCAGCACCGATGACGTCACGTTCGCCAACGACTGTGAGCTCTGCGCCCATAATGTGTAAGCGTACTACTGAGAGCACCCCCCGAGAGACGTAGCTAGTTGTGTGTATGGCACGGTAGAGGCATGCACCACTATCGATAGTGTCTGTGAACCGCTAAGCTGCTGCCCCTCATCTTTACATCCCTGATTTACCCAGCATTTCCCCTCCGGCCACGCTGCGCTCACAGCCAGGAAAGCCTGACAGAGCCGAACCACGGTGTGCGGGATGCAGCAGCGCTGGGGCGAGTGGTCCTGGCCAGGAGAAAGGGGTTCTGGATTATTAACCCAGGGACTAGAGGAAAGGGAGAGGCTGACTGCCTGTTAGCGGACACGGTCCTGCTACTGAGTGGCGCTGACGCCACCTCGGAGGTGACGCGTTAACCCGATCACGCGCCTCGACTTTATACAAGAGCTTTAGTCGTTTTTCACGAGTGCAGAACGTGGTTGTACGCCACGAAGCAAGAACCACGCGGAAGTATTAATGAGGCGAGTTGATTTTGTGTGAAGCTGAGCAGTCAAAGCCAAAAGGGATAGTTTAATATTTCAGGAAGTGAAATTATCTCCAGCTCTATTTGTTTGAAAGAACCGAACACCTTGGAGTCAGCAACTCCACTTCCACGCAGTCTGGTTGATGCATGTCACTCCTTTCTTATTCCTCTGAGAAAACCTGCATCTAGGCCACGTGAAGGAGGCAGATAGCGTAGGGCGAGTCATGCGCCGCGCCCCAATCCTTGCTATCTCCATCTGCAGGGAGCACGGGACAAACACTAACAAAAAGCACGATGGCAAATGCAAGAAGGAAACCACTGAGGTAGGTGAGAAAAGGAGCCGGGTGCTTTCCCTGCGGAGAGCCCCGTGCGCGCTCCCGGGGCCGGCCAGCCCCTGCCTGGCGCCAGGTGAGGCACAGACCTTGCCCAGGGGTGGCTTGTCTCCAAGTGAGCCCCTCGGGACGTTGCCCGTGCCCCGTGCTGTGACGCAGGGAGAAAGAAAGAGGGGGCAGCAGAGGGGCGGGGATGAGCACAAGGTGCCGGAAAGGTAGAAGCGCGACCCGACGTCCTTTCCCGTGCCGCAGCCTTCTGCAGACTGGCCAGTACTGGTAACAATCCTGACCAGAGCCCTGGGGAAGGGACAGTCCAGGCCCTGGTAGACTCCACAGCTTCCATTTCTTGGTGGAAAGCTTTCCTATGGTAATACCTGGTACTCCAAAAACACTTTCCAAGGTGATTTGGACATGTAGGCCGGGCAGCCCCAAGGACAGGGCGAGTCGGGACAACTGAGGCTGAGTGGAAAGCTCCTTGAATTAAATTGGTTGCACGTGATGTCTAGTCTAGATCTCCCCTGAGAAGGCCTGGTGCCTAACCCACCTGGGCAGCCGATGCTGCCTGAGCTCATAGTACGACACAGCGGGAGGAAACAAGGGCTTCCTGGACCGTCCCCATCCATGTGGCAAGAGGAACTGAGCTTGTCCCGTGGCAGAAGGGGCGAACTCTGGAGAGCAGCTTATATAAATCCCATTCCCAAGGCAGTCTTTTCTTGCCCATCACCCTGGGCACTGAGCAGTCGTCTTAGTACTCCGGAAAGGGAGCCATAAGGGCCAGATAGATACTGGCCGTTCACCTCTTTGGCTACTGGGATCTAAAAGATGAAATGCCACGCAGGTTGTGTAGCACTTGCCTTGCGTAGCACACTGTCTTCTGAGCGCAGCCTTTCTTCCCGGCTTTCAGGGGGCTTTGAAACACCTGTGATTTTCCCCCCCATAAACACAACGTGCCCAAAGGCACACGCTTACTGTGCTGCATGATCGTTGAGTTGCATTCTGCATCTATATGACATTTCTAAGCCAAAAGGAACAATCTGGTGTTTCAAGCAGCAGCCCGATGCCGAGGCGTGCTATACATTAGCAATGGTAAAGCCCCCGCGTTCACATGCAGTCGGGTCCGTGGGACGTATTCCTTCTGATTCCCGAACAATTCTGCACTTTAACCGTGGCAAACACCCAAGGGAGCAGAGTCACAATGCTGGGGAAAGCATAAAAATAACTAAATGGCTGGAGCATTGCACAATGACTTCCAGTGACTTTAACATCGCTCCATCAGCTTCACCCCGGGCTTTGACAGAATCAGGCCAGGGCTGGTAGCCCGTCTCCTCGTGCCTTTTTTTCCTGGCAAATGCACAAGTCAGTCATTAGCCCCTTTGAACCCACGCAAGTCTTTACCCAACTGGGCTTGAGCTGGGGTTTGAGTTGCTGGCTCTGGAGTCGAGTCCATCCGGGGCATCGCACAGCATCCAGGCCTAAGCGAATGCTCCTTGCTCCCCGCTGCTCATTCCTTCCCTTCAGCAGGAGAGAAGGGGGAGCGTAGTGGAGACCTGACGTGACCCCCGCCTGATGAGAGAGTTAGCACAGACTAGGGTGGCTTTGAAGTGATCCCCAAGAATACGGGAGCCGGGCTGGGTGCAGCGAGAGGAGGCTGCCCCCAGCACGATGTCCCGTGGCGACTCCCTGCATTGCACTGCTATTACTGCTGCAGGTGGATTGCAGCCAGTACCCCACCACGGTTTCCGAAGCAGGAGAAACGCTTGTGGGCTGCCCAAGGATCCTGAAGCCTGTCTGCGGCACGGACGGCGTCAGCTATGACAACGACTGCGCGATCTGCGCCCACAACGTGTAAGTGCGCTGCTGAGATGCTCAGGTGTGCAAGCACAAGGAGAGCTCCTCCCTGACCTCGGTCTCTCCACCTTCCAGAAAGCATCGTGACGCCAAAGTCAGCAAAAAGCACGATGGGCCTTGTGAACCGGAGACTTTAAAGGTAAAGGAAAGTGGATGCAAAATACTTCTCCGTCTGGCATCTGTAGGGAGACTCTCACAGCCGTCCCCAATTGCTGCTTCAGGCTTTCTCTGCAGGGACCGGTACAGGGCACAGGCCTCGCGCTGGGTTTGTGCAGCGTTTGCATCCTCGTGCTTGAAAATGCCTGTGCGCTGCACTGCAACGTAGTGAGAGAGAGGAGGAAATCCACTGGGAGTGGAGTCTGAGTCTAAGAAGAGAAATATCCCAGGGACAAACAGACTTGTAAGCCCTGCCCATGGCCGAGCCGACTAGCTATGGAGCAGCTTGTCCCCAGACCCGAGGAAGGAAGGGGCAAAGCCCCTCTACGGGCTGGTGCATTCACCTGTTTGGGGCCCGAGCATTTGCCAAGGGTCTGCAAGATGATGTTCTGGGCAGGTTGGAAACCCCTCCTGTTGTGGTCACAGATGTGACACCCCAGGGTGCAGGGGGAGTCAGAAACCCGGCTGCTACGTACAACCCTCTCCCCCCCCCCAATTATGAATGGAGGGAAGAGCGGTGAGAAATGGGCCCAGGCAGCCTCTGTGCGTGGCGCACGGCAGGCTGGGGAGGAGACAGGCAGCGCAGAGGCAGGGAGCAGACGGCAGAGCAGTAGAGCGAGCCGGGGAAGGGGATCGCAGCAGCATTCAAGGGGCGTGCAGGGCTACTTCGGCTCTCTTGCAAAAAAAAGAAAAAGTTGGTCTCCGCTGGGAGACGACATGGGACAAGTCCCCGGCAGAGCGGAGCGGCATGAGAGCTGGCGGAAACCTTTTCCCGGGGCAGACGCAGGAAGCTGACGCTGACGCTCTCTTCCGTAAGTGGTGTCACGGCTTCATTTTCCTTTTCCAGCGTGATTGCAGCAAGTACCCCCAGGGAACCACCGAGAACGGCACGACGGTGGTGGCCTGCCCAATGATCTACAAGCCGATCTGTGGCACGGATGGGAAAACGTATGCCAGCGAATGCATGCTGTGCAGCCACCAACTGGAACTGCAGCTGCTGCTCGACTCCCCAGACATGAGCCACAGGTCGGAGCATCGTGCGCGGGCAGGGCATTTTCGGTTGTAGCCGCGTCGGTCTGAGGACAAGGGCAGGCAAGGTCCTTTGGGTGGATGTGATATCTTTTATTACAGCAACTGAGTGGCTGGAAAAAAGTTCTTGGCAAGCTTTCGGGTGCAGCCCCCCGTTCTTCAGACATCCCTTCTGCCTCTCTCAGGGATGGCACCTATTCTGTCCTGACGCTGACCGCGTCGGGGAGAAGGCGATGGGCTAAATCCATCCTGTATCCCCAGCGCTCTGCAAACCTGATCCCTGCTGTAACCGAGAGCGGGACCCCCTAACTCTTCTCTTTCCCACTTCCAGGAAGGACGAGCTCGATGTTGACATAAAGCATAGCGGCCCGTGCCTTCACGAGGTAATCCAGAGCTGATGCTGAGTAAGGGGCAGGTCCTGCTCCCTGGCCGATATCGGCGCCGTCCCCTGCCCACACGCGGGGGTTTCCCAGGCTAGCAGGCGGGGAGCACGCCATGGCTCCCTTGCGTGTCCGGGGGTTCAGTCACCCGGGCGGTCCACGAGCACCGTGGAGCCTGGGACAAGTCCCAGACAGAGCAGAGCTGCACAAAAGTGAGCGGAAGCCCCTTCCGCGGCGCTGGCGCTCTGTCCCAGAAGCCGGAGGCTGCAGCGGCGTTACGGCTTCATTTTCCTTGTCCAGCTTGACTGCAGCAACTACACCCTGGTAACCACCGACAGCGGCACGGAGTTTGCCTGCACAATATTCTACAACCCGGTGTGCGGCACGGACGGGAAGACGTACAACAGCGAATGCGTGCTGTGCAACAGCAACCTGTAAGCCCTGCAGCTAAAACTTTCCTCCGGGGCCATCGGCCGCAGGGCAGAGCGCCGTGCCGGCGACGCACAGGCAGGGGATGGCACCCGTTGTGTCCCGAAGCTGAGCGCGGTGGGGAGGAGGCGATGGGCTAAATCCACCCCGTCTCCCTGCGCGCTGCAAACCGGATCCCCCGCTGGAACGGAGAGCGGGACCCCTAACTCCTCTCTCTCCCGCTTCCAGGTACGCCAAGCCCAGGGTTGAAATCCAGCATAGCGGCCCGTGCGCGACGGACCCTCCCAAGGTAAGCCAAAGCTGATGCTGAATAAGGGCCAGGTCCTGCTCCCATTCACCTCAGAGGCAGGGAGATCAGGTGTGCACGGGCTTACACAGGCTGCGGCATCCCCCTGGATTTCACCCCCCGGCACGTGGCCGTGATCCGCGTACTGCGCTGCGACGTGGACCGGCGCCGAGCGTGCGGCTGGCGGCAGAAATGTCCTGCGTCGGGCACCTCTTGTCTCAGCATTGCAGTCAGGACAGAGGCTGGCAGCCCTGGGGAGGGCAGGGACAAGCTCTGGCAGCAGATATCGGTGCTGTCCCTCCTTGCACACGGGGTTCCCCGGCGAGGAGTGTGCCGTGGCTCCCTTGCATGGCGAGGGGCTCAGTCAGAGGATAACTTTGCTGGTTGTTGAGCCCATCTTCTTCTAGCGCGAGGAGCGTCATTGCCACGTTTATCCTCGGGCTGGGCAGGGGACAGGGACCCTTGACCGGCAACGAAGCCGATTGCCGTCGTTCTTTTGGCGGTCCCCGGAAGACGCGTTTCCATGCCGCGCGAGGCCCTCCCCAATGCGGTGTCGTTTTCTGCCGGCAGGACGACTGCAGCAACGTCCGCGAAGCCACTCTGATCTGTCCCGTGCTGTACCAGCCCCACTGCGGCTCCGACAACGAGACCTACGGGAACCGATGTTTTTTCTGCAACGAGGTCATGTATGTGCACATAGTATCATATCATAGTATCATAGTATTGAGGGTCAGCAGGGGCCTAGAGCAGGCCATCTAGTCTGACCCCCGCCAATGGCAGGAACGAGTGCCAGGGTCACAGGACCCCAGCCAGGTACCTATCCAATCTACTCTTGAAGATGCCCAAGGTAGGAGCAAGAACAACTTCCCTAGGAAGCTGGTTCCACGTCCTAGCATCTCCTTCTCCGTGCTGAGCCTGACTCGTCAGTGGGCCTGCTTCAAGGGTCCCTGACTTGCTGGCATGTGGTGGGGATTTTTGGCCGAAGGGGACAGCAGGAACCGATCCAGGGGCTCTTTTCTTGCCTCTAAAACTACCAAGGTCCCCGTTGCGTGGTGCGGTGATCATGGGTCCCTCTCCATTAACTTCAACAGGCTTTCATGCTACTTGGTGCTCTTTGCTGCATGAGAAGAGTATTTCCCAGTGGCAACTTGATCCTCAGGAATGAATTAAAATGTCCATCTTTCTTGTAGCATTCATAATAGCCTGCAGCGTGTACTATCCCAGGCCCATGTCTCCCTCTCTTTCCCTCCAGCAAAACCAACAGGGCTCTCACCTTGAGCCATTACGGCGAATGCTGAATCCTTTCTGGCACCGATTCACACGAGGACCGCTGCGCTGCCCTTTGGTCCATCCCGTCTCCCCCTCGGCAGATACCACACGAAGTCCTCGCCTCGGCTCATCTTGGACCCTGGAGGACTTGCGATCCTTGTAGGCTTGCTGGTGCAATAAAATAAAACAGAGTCTTTCTCTTGTTTTAATGCCGGGCCCCGGGAACCACGTCATCTAGTTTGCGGCAAGAAAGCCGCGCTGCTGCCCGTGCATCCTTCGCTGGGAGCGCTGCTCTCCGGGGCTCGAAGGAAGGAAGCACCTCGCTCCTCTGGGGATCCCGCTCGGCAGCAGCGAGATGCAGGCGCGTAACGTGCAGGCTCCCGTGATCTCGCAGGGAAGTTGCACGGCAGCGCCCCAGGATGCCCCGCACCACCTGCCTGCATTATTACTGCGGGGCACGTTCCCACCAAGACCGGAGTCGCAGGGTGCATCGCCTTTGCTGACAGGCGCTGGGGCAGGCCCATGTCTCTACCTCCCAGGTCGGGCTGGGCCAAGTGCACGGGGCTGCTTGCACCTCTGCGCCCCTCCCAGCTCACCCCCTCTGGCGCGAGGCCTGGTGCTTTTAGCTAGGCTGGGTCACGCGGCTCGAGCTGCCGGGCGCTCCCGGCGGCACCGCTCTCCGCTTCGCAGCTCTGTGGCCGGTGCGGTACACGCGGCCGCCGTCAGTCCCTGAACCCTGGGAGCAAAACCTGCACCGAAAATGCAGTTTGGACCGACAAGCAGTCCACACCCGGTGCTAAGGCTAACGGCCCCTGGTGAGCGCAGGGGGCTGCGTGCCAGACCGGGTCCCTCGAACAGCTCTCTCGAGACAAAGGGAATCTGTTTTTACTCTGCTACCATCCCCTGGATGTGATGTGACGTGACCCCAGGCCTTGTCCTGCCTTGCAATCCTCTCCTAACAACCCCCAGCAGTTGCATTGACGGGGCTTGCCTCGCGTCGTTCTTTTCCCTCCTCTTCATCTTTCCTTCCAGCCTCCTAATGAATTAAGCCAATACATTCACCTGGGGACTGGAGTAGCACGCAGCCTGCATACATGACCTCTGCATTTCTGCCCCGGTACGCACCTGGTCCTCAGGACCAGAGCAGAAAGCATCCTCCCCGGTGCCCGATGCGACGCGGCTGCTCCCGGGCCGCGCACGAGCCTGAAAGCCCGTCTCGGTGCAGCCCGTTCTGGGCTCGCCTCTCCTGGGGGCACAGACTTGCTCTGCTTTTCACCACAGCCAAGGACTGGTAAATAAGGCAAGTTAATTCCTTCCCAGCCAAAACCCCTGCATGTTCCCTGCAGCCTCTAAGCAAGCCTGGGGAAACGATCCTACGCACTGTAACCCTGTGGAGGAGCCGCTGGTTTTGCAAAGGGGCTCATCCCAGCTCCCCGCTGCACTGACCCCTGAAAGACGCTTGCTCTTGGAAAACACCCACCCCGGGATATATCATCAGTGGCCAGTGGCTGTGATGCATCTCGCGCATTTAAAGGTCAAACGACTTCTCTGAGCCCACAGCTGTCCCCTTCCCGGGGTGGCTTCCCTGGCGCAGGCTGTCTGAGGGCACCCGGGCGCCTGGGCTAGGCTTGCACAGCGACTACTCCAGTCCCATTTCCTGTTTTCCCACTATGAACCAGACCTGCAGGTATGAGAGAGATCAAAGAACAGGGTCAAAATAACCCCATATTATTCTTCTGCAGCTGGCACGTCATTTCTCCAGATGATTTGCCATGGGCATCAGCCAACTGTCTCCACCCTTCGAGCTATAGTCTAATGCAAATATCCCCTTTGCTCCTAACACCTAGATGGAAATGAGTCTCAAGATGACTTGGCAAGACATGCAAACTCAGTCTGTGATGCACGGACTTGGGCGGCTCCCGAACTCTGCCTGCTCCGGCGAGCGCTACCCCGGCCCCGACCACGGGCAGCCTGCCGATGAGCCTGCTGCATGGCTTGAACCCGTGTCTCTGGGTCTGTAGCCAGATAACCAAGCCCACTCTGTATGATCCCTTTTATCAACAAGCTCCAGGCTGTTGTCTGCAAATAGGCTGTTTGCTCCGAGTGTGCCTTCCCCACTCAGGTTGCCACCGGCGGGGATGTGAGACTGGGGCCGGCTTGGCAATGCCTTCATCTCTCTTCCAGCCTCCAGGATATCACCGCCTGCTTTACCCCCAACCAACCCGCTTTCTGTTGGGTTCCCAGTATAGGAGTCACTCTTATATTTCCATCTCTTATTGTTTGCATCGAGGAGGAAGTTTTCTTTGTGCCCTCAGTAAATGTTGCCAGGCAGATGATGCATTTGGGTGGCTATTTCGTAATAAGGTTGGAAGAGCTGTACATGGGTCTGCATACACACACACATGCATATACACGATCCTGTCTGTTGTGAGCACAGGGAGCTCGCCCCCTGAGCTGAGCCGGAGCCGGAGCCGGAGCCGGAGCAGGCTGCGCCCTGACCAAACACCACCTCCATCCCTGGGATGGCACGGGGGGGCTGTGCTCTTTGCTCGAGTATTTCGCTGCTGCTCCGGTGAGTCGCTCCTTGGGGATTGCTTAAAGCCCTGCCACAGGCCTGGGGACCTGGGAAAACATGAGGGTGTCCTCCGAGTGGAGGGCACTCTGCCCTTGTGATGAGCCAGTTTCTCTTGGAAAAATGACCCTGAAAAGATTCGAGGTCGGGGCCAAGATTTCGGGCCCTCCTTCTGGGGGTAGTACATCAGCACCTTCAGTCTGGTGGGTAGAAGGAATTGCAGGCGCCCTTGCACGCCCTGGGGTAGAGGGTACGTGTGCAAGCTGGTTTGCCGACATCCACTCTTCCCTCGTTTCGCGGCAGTATGGTATTTCCAGCGGCTGCCTGGGACAGGCTAGGAAGAAGAGACCGGGCACCGCGCAGCATGCAGACATGCCAGGGCTCCTACCCAGAGGAGGAGGCTAGCTGGCTCTATTCAGACCACCTTTCTGAAACAAGGTTATAGTAATATCACTTTCTAAACACAATCAGGTCATCGTTCCATGCAATTATTATATCTGACCTCTTCGGTGAGTTTGGTTGCTACTTCTGGTAGGATGTTAGGGAGACAGTGAGCCATGGAGCTCCCTTGCACCGCTCTCTCCCTCCCCCAAAGACCATGAGACCAGGGTCTGCAAAAAGCATGACGGAGAACGCAAGGAGGGCATTTCTCCGGCCAGCGAGACCTGGGGTATCAGATCCTACGACTTGTGGTATCACTGGAAAGACTCCCATTAACTTCCCTGCGGGGGGAAGCTGGATTGCACGATATTCTGACACCGAACTGGGGCGTGACCTTGTGCACGGGGAGGTTTCACCTTCGCTATGCAAAATGGCCATAATCCTTCTGCAGGCCAGGGGAGTCAAAGGGAAGGAGGGGGGACAGACGAGGAATGATGCAGCAGGAGAAATAGCACCACGTTGCTCCAGCAAGCAGCAGGCTAGGAGCAGAGGACTTGCTTTAGGACCATGGGATGCACCAATTCCTGCCGGTGCCAGCCCTCTGAATTGCCGAAAGTCCAGGACTTTCCAAGTCCCAGTCTGGAAATCCCGCATTACGATCACAGGCGTCGCACCGCCGGGGAAGTACAAACCTCTGCTCGGATAGTAAGCAGTCTCGGGGCGTGAAATCAAGCGCTCTTCTTACTTGAACTTCCTTTCTCAGTGCGAGGGCTGTTCTCAAGTCTCACTTATTGACAGGCCCGAAGAAGAGGCGTGCGTTCCTCCGGGTGGGGGACTGGATCAGGGCGGGGGTCTTCCCCGGTTCTCGCTCTCCTGCCGACGGGTGACCGCAGGGACGACACCGAACCCGGCCCGGCCCGAGCCCCGGAGGACGCGTGCCCCGGCGGCTCTGACGGCACCGCGTGCAGCCGATGCCTTGTGTGCCACGCGGTCCTGAACACGCAGGAGCAGCCCGTTGTCCCTCCAGCATCGCACCGATTCATCCGCTTGCCGGCCAGAAGCACTGCGACGCTGCCAGGAATTGTTTTCTTCCATTAAAACCCCCCAGGGCCAGACTTTGTGGTGAGGTGCCAATCGGTGCCTCCCCGCTGACTTCCGGGGCAGTGTCACCTCTTTACACCGGCCATGGACTTAGCCCAGCCTCTCGCGACGCACGAGAAGAGCCTGAACCCGATGACTGCGCTAGGTTTTTCTCCCTTCTTGTCATAGGGGAAATAGCTATGGAGGTCAGACGCTTTTCACCCCTGGGGCCAGACCCTCTCTGATAGTTCGAGTCAAATAATAGCCACTTTTTGGCCACCAGCACATGCTCTGGGTGGTCCATCTCTGCCTCGCTTGCCCTGCAGGAAAGCAGCGGGACCCCTCCCCGCAGCCATTGTGGAGGATGCTGGATACTTGCCGGCACGGACCCACACCAGGAAGACCCCGTTCGGTCCTTCGCCCCATGGGCACATCCCGTAGAAACCCTTGCTCATCCTGGGCCCTGGGGGCTGTCGATCGCTCCGACTTCCCTGGGACGGTCAAGCAAAAGCATTTCTTTCTCCTGTCTTCACGTCACGCCTCGTGAACCCTTTCGCCTAGTCTGTGCGGCGATGGCGCCGACACTGCCGGTGCGTTGTTGCGGGATGCCCCGGGCCCCCGAGGACGGACCTTCGAGATAGGAAGCGTCTTGCTGTCCTGCGGGCAGCTGCATATCGACTCGTGAGAGACTTTGCTTGGAGAAAGGGATTAAATGCAGCGTGGGAAGGGCAGGGGCTGCTCTTGGGAGCTTTTCGGGGCTTCTCAGCATCCCCCCAGGTTTCCAAAAGAGAAATCGCAGGGGCTGCACCGGCTCCTGCAGCAGCCGTGCTGGATGCTCGTCTCCATGCCGGTGTCCCGGGAAGGAACGGGCTTGTCCTTGGGACTGGCCCTGAACTCCCCGCGGTGCGTGTAATCGTGGCCTCCCCCCACGAGGAGAGCTTTGCACGCTTCGGGTTCGTCCCTCCTGAGCACCAGGACCGGACCCTGGAGCGGCTTTTGGGAAGGTCTGACCTCCCCGATCCCCCACTGGCGCGCTGCTCCCTCACCCCCATCCCCGTCACGCGTCTGGAGCACGGAGACACCCCGGCCAGGACGAAAGCCTCGTTGCACGGGGCCTTGGGCATACCCGCTGCAGCGGCCGGACCGTCCCAAATGGCTTGCAGACCCGACAGCGAGGATGGGCAGCCGGCGGGAGCAGGTGGACTTTGCTCCCCTCCTCTCTCACAAGGTGGGGAGGAAGGGTGGCCTGCTCCAGAAGCTCTGGTCTGCAGCAAAGAGCTGACCCTCACCTGCCTGAAGCCCAGTCCTGCACCGTGATCCCAAGACTGTTCTTCCCCATCCGTCCCTTTCTCCAAGCGGGACGGACAGAAATAGTGCAGGCCTGCAGACAAAGGGCACTAGCAAAGGAGACCTCCTCTCCCTCCGGGCAGGCCTCTCTTGAGACACACCACGTAGCCCATCGCGGCAAGGGCACCGCAAACAAATCCGGCTCGTCCGTGCCAGCCTTGGTCCCCCGCGCACACTGCTGCCAGGGGCGTGATCGCCCCGGGCCCTGTCTCCGGAGCCCCCAGGATGCACCGTCCTTTCCACCAGCAAGCTCCAGGCTGCCTCTGCATGGCCGGAGCTCTTCCTCCCGGTCCAGCCCCGCGCTGCCGTTTCTGAGACGCACACCATTATTCCAGCTAGTTTTGCATGGAGATGCGATTTCTCCGGTAGCCTAGCACGGCACGCATCTCTTCTGTGCTCCAGGCCTCAAAGCATTGTCACGCTCCGGGAACAAGACCGTGACAACCTCGCACTTGGCTGCCGTGTCATTTCCTAAATGATTTGTAGCTGACAGCTGCCTATTGTGCTTTCCCGGGAGCGGTGCTCTGACACAGGCGCTCCCTTCGTTTGTGCAACGCGGTGGCAATTAACTCACTGGAACGTGCTAACGTCATTTGTTTTAATTGTGCTTGGCCTGAACCCGATGTCCCCCTGCCAAGGTTCAGGTGACGGGGTTTGGGGGCTTTGGAAGGATTTCTCTTGGGCCCAAACTCTCCAAGTGGCTTTTCTAGGCTTTAGCTATGTCTTCTCAGCCCGTTCCTTTCCTCTGCACGCTCTGAAGCAGTTTTTTCTTGGAGGATTAATTGTTCTAGCATCTCCTCGGGGATGATGCTTGGAAAGAGTTGCCTAATCTGGGAGTGTGTCTATCTGTCTAGTCCTGCAAAGGCACAGCAGCCCGATATCCAAGGGGAGGTTACAGCTTATGAGACCACCGCAAGAGCAGCCGTGAGCACCGGAGGTCTCGAAGACGGGGACCAGCCTGCCGAAACGAGCCGGCGAAGGAAGGAGGGAGGACGGGGCCCGGAAGGAGCGGGATTTGCAGAGGCTGCGTAAGGACCGGAGGCATAACGCGCCCTGTGCAACTGTGACCGATTTCGTGGCCGCGGTGACACGTTCCAGGTGGTTCGCAGGGGCAGCCGTGCCGTCATGCCAATATTCCCATTGTTACGAACCCTTCACGGCACTTGATTTCCCAGGTTTCTTGGCAGGACACGCTGATTCCCTTCATTGTGCCGGCCGCTCGGACCATAAACCATCTCTCCCCGCTGAGAAAGTGCGGGTGATCTTTTTGTAGACGGCGACGGCGCTGCCCCGGGCCCAGCAAGCAGCTTGTCCAGAGTCCCTTGCTCCCAGCAGATCCGCACCAAATGGCGTGGCCGCCCCGGTCATGACAAGCTCCCAGCAGAGCGGCCGTGCCACGGCCGGCTGCACCTCGGGCGGTGTCAAAGACATCCTCGGCGCGAGATTGTGGGGAAATGGGACCGTAGGCTGACTTCCAGCAGAACCGTGCCCCCCCAAACCCCGCTCCCAGCCCTGCCTTCACATCACGTTGCATTTGGGGTCGGAGACGAAAGGAGGCTCCATCTGCCCGTCAGATGTCTAACGCTGTCTCCCCTTAAAGTCTGCGTGGGGTCTTTCCTTCACAAGTATCATCTGATGCAGCTAAACCCGTCTCGAGCCACTTACCAAATGTCTAGCCAAAATTAATTGCCTGGTAGACAAAGAGCGTTAGCAGAAAGTCAAGGCCTCAATAAATATTACCAGGCTTATTGTACTGGTGACAGATTTGGAGGGCTGTTTCCATACCTCCTGGACACCTGCATGCGTGCGTGTCTGCATATATTCATGAGCTGCCTCCATAGAGCTCAGCACGGCAGACCGCGTGCAGGCTACGCGGCCACCTGCACCATGAGGACAACCCGGGGTTTTGTGCTCCTCTTCCTAGCATTTGGCTGCTTCTCAGGTGAGTGACTCGTGCCCGGATCTGAGTCAGTCCTGGTCAGCTTGAAAATACTCGGGCTGGGGAAGAGCCCCCTTGTATGAAGGGCGGCGTTCACCCAGCGGCTTTGCACCGCAAAGACTGGCACGCCGCACCGCGGTCCATGCACCTCCTGTGCTAGCACCTTGCAATTTGTGACCATGCCTGATTCTGCGCCCAGCACTATTTGCGGGCACGATACAGAGCACGGGTGTCTGGGTCCCTAGGAAGAGAGCACAGCCAGATGTGCTGACACCCGCTGTTGATCCATGCACATCTGGCAGGCCCAGCGCTGAACCTTGCAGAGTGCATGGTGAATTCCCTGTAATATTCTCGCTGGCTGAGACGCAGCTGCCAGGAAAGGGCCGGGCAATGCCAGAGGTCGACAGTCATCTTCAATACTGAAGCAAGAAGTGCAAAAGTGCTGCTTGTTACAAGCGCACCCGGTTGGATCTGCGCGTCGCATGCCACGCTTGCTGCACAGGCGTATTTGTACTACTCACCATTCACCTGTGTAGAGGGGGCACCTTTTCTGCAATAGACTGTAGCTATTTTTTGTGCCATGGAAAGGTGTGAAAGCAAAACGGGAAGGAAAATGAATCGGTTTCTTGATTAATAAATTCCCAGCCCATGAAACAAAGCGGTAAAATAAAGGCACTCCGTTCCATTATGTTAAATGATAAGAAAACCCTCTCATTTATCAGCATGGGACCATGCTCTAAACAGAGTTTGTTCAGACCAAGATGCTAGTCCCTGACAACCTCTGGATTTGAAATTGCCTGTAATAACTCAGCACTTGAGCGTCTAACTTCTGTGCCTGGCAGGGCGCTGGAGTAGATCACGTGTCCTGTCTGTGATTTTTTTGCAGATGTTGCCTCTGGGGTTGAGGTGAGTAGCTGATCTGTATTTCCTTTGACTTCCTCCAGATGTCTAGCCTGGTGTAAGTAGTTGCTAACCACATTGCCAAAAGGGTGATAAATGTTGAAACCCTCCCATCTTCTACTTGTCATATAGTGTCATTTTCCTCTGAGAATTTCACCAAATTTGTCTGTTATTCTACTATTAGTCGTGCAGCCGTGCCACATTTCAGTTAAACGCCAGGAAGAACCACATTTCATAACTAGCCTCATGGATTGGGGTACAGTTTATCTGATCAACTCTAAAACTGGTGAGAGTAGTTTAGTGCACTGAGAGCCAAACCTGCCGCAGTTACAGACGTGCAAAAGAATAAAAACCTGCACTTCGCCCGCACATCAATACACACCGAGACCGATGTTGTTTGATCCTCACAGTCTGTATAGGATACTGGGATGCCAAGAGGCAAGCTCCATCGCAGAGGCCAGGAAGAAAAATACCAATAACCAGTGGTGCCACGAGTGTAAAGACTCCTGTTGGCATCCCTAGGAGATAATTTTGGCACTGCATGTATAGTCTTAACTCTAGGTTGACACTGATGGTTTGACTTGACCTTCAGGTTGCCACCCATCCCATACATCGGTGCAGGCTGGGGTGACGGGCCGGGCAGCAGCTCTGCAGGAAAGGACCTGGGGGGTCAGGGGACAAGAAGCTGGACAGGGGTGCCAGGAAGGGTAACAGCATCCCGGGCTGCACAGGTAGGAGTGTTGCAGCAGGTGGAGGGCAGTGACTCTTCCCCTCTATTCGGCACTGGGGAGGCCACATCTGGAGTCCCGTGTCCAGCTGTGGCCCCCACCACAGAAAGGATGTGGACACATTGGAGAGAGTCCAGTGGAGGATGATGACAATGGTTGTGGGGCTGGGGGACAGGACTGGTGAGGAGAGGCCGAGGGACCTGGGCTGATGGAGTCTGCAGAAGAGCAGACCGAGGGGATTGAATAGCAGCCGTCACCTCCCTGCCGGGGGGTGCAAAGAGGATGGAGCTGGGCTGGTCTCAGTGGGGGCAGACGGCAGGACTAGGAGCAATGGGCTCCAGCTGCAGCAAGGGAAGTTGAGGTTGGATATTAGGAAAATGTTTTACATGAGGAAGGTGGTGAAGCACTGAACCAGGCTCCCCAGGGAGGCGGTGCAGTCTCCATCCTTGGAGGTGTTGAAGACCCGGGTAGACGAAGCCTTGGCTGGATGATGTGGTTGGGGCTGGGCCTGCTGGGAGCGGGGGTTGGATCGGAGGTGACCTCCTGCGGTCCCTCCCGCCCTCATTTCTTCTGATTCGGTAAGACGCACGCTCACAGCCACATCCCCTGCAATCATCTCCTAAGCTTGACTCTTGGTAGCAACCCAGCTGAGACCCTGACCCACTACCAAGCTCCCGGATCCGGGGGTGAGCCTCCTCCTCGCCCACCTCTCTCTGCGTGGGTGTCTCACGTGGAATTGCAAAGCTCACTGATTTGCACTTCTTCCCAGTTGTGCTTTGCTCCCACCCGTGGGAGACACAAAACCACAGTCAAGCTGACTCAGCCCATTAAAAGAAGAACCGAGGAGAGTTCGGGGCCGCTCTCTAACTAGGAGGGAGGCTTGGAAGTGCCGAGCGGGGAGGACACAGGAGGGTTGTCTTTCACAAGTCACAAGTCATCCTCACTTCTCCTGTGCTAGGGCATGCACACCTGGCACACCGGGCAGGCAGGTCACGCTTAGGCTCCCTGTCATATCAAAAGCGCTGCTCCACCACTACTCCTTCACGTTGCCTTCGCAGCTCGATTGCAGTATGTACCCCAAAGGCACCACCCCCGAGGGCAAAGAGGCGATAGCCTGCCCGAGGATCTACAGCCCCGTGTGCGGCACGGACGACAAAACCTACGCCAATGAGTGCATGCTGTGCGCCCACAATCTGTGAGTCCCGGCGGGCACAATATTGGC